>OY829913.1:158090430-158393093 GCA_963691935.1 Nephrotoma guestfalica
CATTTTTAATTGAACACTGATTTTGAAAATAAATTTCCACGATTTGAAAACGTTGTTCTGGAGTTAACCTATTCATAATGATTTGCCAAACAATACTGAGTAGAAATGCCACTTTGAGCTGTCAAAACAACTGTCATAAAATAAAACGACATCTATCGGAAAAACAAACCTCCTAAAAAAACACCCGTTATATATATATATATATATATATATATATATATATATATATATAGTTATATATATATATACACACACATACACATACACAACACACACACATATTATATATATAATATGTGTGCGTGTTGTGTATGTGTGTGTGTGTGTGTGTGTGTGTGTGTGTGTGTTGTGTGTGTGTGTGGTAATTCCGAAAAATAATTTTTTAAACAAAATTAAATGAAAACCATTTTCCCATATTTATTTTCTCTAATATATTAGATACAAACGATCAGAAGGATTAGAGTAGTAATATGCAACGAATGTATTTGGACTGCCTGCAAAAAATTGGAGGTGAAATCTGCGAAAGCAGCAAAGCCGAGCGACCCATTTAATTAACTTAATGATCATGTTTTTTATTTTTGCGGCAGGAAACAATAATTCTAAGAACTGAAGTTTCAATGGAATGCTAGGTAAGAACAATATCACAATAATACAATAATAAACTTTGTTCACAGTAACTTATGCTGGGTTTTTTTTATTCGATTTAGGTGCATCCTCTGGGGGGACGGGATCAAAGAGTTGTATCGTTCCTATTTTACGTGATCTAATATCAATTTAATTTTTTTTGTTTCAGGTTTCAGTTAAATGTCCGAGAAGAGTGGACGAACAAATTGATGATATTTGCATGAAGTTGAATAATTTTCTTTTGGTTTCGTTCCAGGTTTGTTATTATGCATTTTATGAATATTCTGCTCTAAAAGAGGTTTTTAGGCCTAATGGAAGCTTTGCGATTCATTTTCTTAATTTCATTTTATTATTTTTTATAAGCTTCCATATGGCTTTTCCTCGAGATTTATTTAATAAAATAATATTCAAACTGAAGATTGGTTTATTTATTTACGGTAGTCTTCTTGGTCTTCTTCCCTAAATTGCTTTACGCATATTGTTCTACGTAAATGGTACCTATAGCCATACTTCCTCGATTTGGCTCCTATGAGGTGTCTACGTAATTTAATTAAACTAATTAAATTAATTATGCTAATTAAATTAATTAAACCATTTAATTTAATTAATTAATTTAAATTATTAATTTAATTAACTTAATTAATTTATTTTATTTTATTTTATTAATTTAATTTAATTAATTTAATTAATTAAATATACTAAGTTAATTAACTGTTAGGAAACTCATTACAATGTAATAAGTGAAAAAAACAATTTGCATTCTGTATTAAAGTATTTATTTTTTTAATTTTTGAGGAAAAGCCATATGGAAACCGTAAAATAAGTATAAAGTTTAAATAGATTAAAAAACAATTCGCAAAATAAAATTGGCTTCCATTAGGCATAAAAGCTCTTAAGGATAATTTTCAAAATCAGTATTGTTTATAATCCGGAAACAACAAAAAATATGCAAATCTGAAACAAAAAAAATACCCCAAAAAATAAATACATTTAAATAGTATAATCAAAACAATACTCATCTTTAAATTTTTGAATTTCGCCATTCCACCTGACCCTCTCGAGAAAAATAAGCTGCAGATTTGTCCCGCGTTGCTTTTGCCACTGTTGTAGAATTTCTGTTATTTGATTGAAGAGGCAATAGCGCACTCTGCTGATTGTTCGATGAACCTACAAATATATTTAAGAATTATGAAAAATTATTGAAGTGGTTAATTAAAATGTTACCTTCCATTTCTCGACACAACTCTTCACGATTTCCTCCACTAAAGTGACATCAGCATTTATGGGGGTTCTCAATATTCTCCATTTAGCACATAGAATACCAAAGCAGTTTTCAATCATTCGGCGAGCTCTACTCAACCGATAATTGTATATTCTGTGCTCTGCTGTTCTTACTGCAGTGTACGGCTTCATCATATTTTGATGGAGAGCAAACGCGTCATCTGCTACAAATACGTAAGGCACTTCTTTGAATGCATCTGTAACGTTTCTTGGTGGTGGTATTCTAAAAATATAATAATGTTTTTAGAAGCATCTTTCATTTGTATTACTATAGATGAATTAACTTACGGTAATGTTTTTTCGTAAAATTTGCTCCCAAAATTACGTTCGCGAAAAGCGCCTCCATCACTTTGGCGACCGGCAGCACCAATAGGCAAATGCAACACCAATAGGCAATAATTAAAAAACTCCGAGCCGGAATTACGTGGTGGCTGAATAATACAAAATGATTACTGTATACCAACGATGCACAATTTGTTAATAACTTACTTGGATAGTAACATGTTTACCATCGATGGGGCCAATACAATTTGGGAAATTCCACCGCTCTTCAAATCCGTTTGCAATTTTTTTATAATAGTCCTCGGTAAGCTTGGGAAAAACTTCACTCGCTAAAACTTGAGTTATGCAATTGGTTGTCTCGCTAATAATCCTATGGATACTCGTCTGGGAGCATTTATATGCCATAGCCAAGCTACTCTGGGATTCTCCTGTTGCTAGAGTCTGTTAAATACATTTTTATGATTATAGTTTTATTTTTAAACTTGTATCTTAACATTATTTTCAAATACCTTAACGTAACAGCTAATCTGAAAATGGGGCTCAGTGGTTCTCTTGTGATCTTATGCTTTTTAATATGTGGCCTTACCATCGCCAGCAACTCTTCAAAATGTTCCTTATTCATACGGGTGTACAACATGCAAATTTATTGAATATAAAATTAAAATATATAATTGTTTAAATCAATTTCAGACCATTAATTCTGGCATATACTTTCCTGCAACAAAGCGTTTTGTTCATAACGGTGTTTTCTCAGGGGCGGAATCATAGAAAATAACCGGAAACGTTAACTTTTTAAAAAAATGTATCAAACATGTTAGCTTAAAACTTTTCAAATTAGGATTAGCGGGTGTAGAGGGATGAAAAAGTACCAATTCAATTTTATAATAGATTAACCGTAATTTGTAACGGTAATCTGTTAGAATAATTATAATATTAAATTTCTACCGGTTGTACCGATTGTAAGGTCATTACACCGGTTGTTCGTTTCCGTTAAAATTTCCTCAATTTTAAATTTGAAAATTTTTCAAATTGAAAATTGTTCATTTTATGGTGTTTTAGTTGCCTTTAACTGGTTATAATTGTTTTGTGACTACAAAGAAACACCCTACCTCAGTGCATATCGCTTCAAACCAAATATTACACAATTGGCAGATAAATATTTTATTAAAAATCATTCATACACAGATGCCATAGATTTAACAAAACATTTAACAATAAATAGTAAGCAGCATTAATATTCATCAAATCCCCAATTTACATGACTTATGATAACTCGAGCTGTTGAGTTTCATTTGAATCAATATTAAAATTTAAAAGCCTCGCTGATAAAATTTCAAAATCATCAAAAGATGGCTTCCGCCAGTGCAACGGAAGCGATTTAAATAAATAGGATGCTAATGGTTTAATCTCGGCACAGGATGCTTTAACACGCCTTAAAATGTTGGATACCAATTCAGGATATTTGACCAAAATATTATAAAGGAGATCACGAAATATTTTATAGCATATATCTTTGGTCGGATGATCAATGAATCCAAACTAAGAAAAAAAAATAATAAGAAGTTTAATTAGTAGGAATAGGAAGGAACTAGGAAGTAATTTAATTTTCTACCTCAATTATCTTTAGTGTTACAGTCCTTATGAATTCCCAGTCACTGTGCTCTCGATAAAATCATATTACAAAATGTTTTCAACAAATAATATAAGTGATCGGCTGCAATTTCAGTTGTAACATCATTGAACTTGACTAACAAAAATTCATTATTGATTTGGTTCGGTAACTGTTCATAGTTTAAACAGTTAAAATTGTCAGGAAACCCAACCGTCAAGCAATAGCATAAAATCCATAAAGTGCGCTTATCTAAAGTTGAAAATGGTAAATCGAATAAATATTGCCACGTACTAAGACGTCGCGAATTGTACATATAGTGCCAGTTCGTAATATAAAGGAGTTATATTCAATTTGAATTCGATATAGAGTTCCACATCTTTCGTCTTATTCGGTGTCTGAAAATAATCAAAATAAATATTTTATTTGTATGCTAAATCAAAATAAATTCGTGATTACGTGAATAATTCGAGGGTACCGATTGCGTACAAAACAACATGACAAACTAATCGCCCCAAACGTTTTACAAATTGATGGTATCTATCTGTGTTGTAGGTCAACAGACCATCGCCCAAAATTTTAACTAAACTCGTTGAAAATGCAAATATCTTTGATAAGTAATTTGCGATGAAAATTTTTCTTCGATATAGTACATATTCAGAATCAATAATGGTCCAAACATCATCTTTCACAGGGTCAATAACATTTTCCAGCTTTAGCTGTTTCAAAAATTCATTACGCTGTTTAATTGGTAAGAGAATTACTTTTAATATTGTTATGCCATATTCAACATGATTGCTCGGAAAAGGTGTTCTAAGGTCTGTAATTAAATCTGGAATTTGAATCATAGATGCCATCCAGGTAGGTGTTTCGCTTGGAGATCTAAAGTAAGTATATCAAACAGCAAAAACATATGATATTACCATGTTGCCACTCTTTTTATGTAAACTAATTAATTTCCTAAGCCAATTCTTTAAATTTTTCTAAACTGTTTTATTCATTTATTTTATTTATTTACGCAATCCAACGGCGGCCCGTGAAATTGTTTCACCATTCGACGTGTTAATCGATATTTGCGTTGAAGAATATTTCGAAATTATTGACATTGTGTTAGGAGCTCCGCTAGTTTGTGCTCATCAATTATGAAGGCGCATATACTTCAGAATCATAAATATATCGAACAAAATCGTAGCATGTTTTCTCAATTAAGCCTTTAAAATTCGAAGAAAGTCACAAATGCTTCTTCATCCAAATATAATAATCTAGAATAATTAAAATAAATAAACGTTGTATTTAAATCGAATATAGAAAGAACAAAAAAATACATTGAAATAAACATTTAATCAAGATTATAACTTTGGGAACTTACCCAGTATTTATGACTTGCATTAAACCTTGAACCACAATGCAGTAGGTCGATCCAGTGGCGATATGATCTTTTACTTTTTACGATGTGTTTTCATTCAATATTATTGTGCAAAGTTCCCAATTCAGCTAATAAATTCCTAATCACTCAAATTTTTGAATATTTCTTAAGAAATTCAAATAAAACATGATTTGACGTTGTATATGGCATGTTTAGTTCTGTATCAATAAATTGTTTTTCGAAGGCTGTGGCCAGAATTTCAGGATTGTTATAAATTTGTTTTAATTCTAGTTCGTTGAAAGGATTTATGTTTAATTTAACATGATCGGCTAATTTATTGTACGTCTGTGCGGTTGCATGATATTCAATTGCTTCCTTTGATTTTAAATCGGTTGATTAAATAACAAAACCGTGAGTATCAAAACAGCATGCGACGATGTTGTATCTTCGAATATGGGAGCATTAGGCTTAAAATGTATTTCATTTACTTTTGGCATATTACTGGAAGCGAAAGTTACATCTGGAACATGTACATTTGTCACAGAATTAATGCAAAGCGACTTTCAATCTCCCCACTTTTAGTAACCGGTTCAACTACTTCATCAGTATCCATTTGGATGGAACATGGGATGCGACAGCACATTCCACGCTTTCTATTGAAACTGCAAACGACGAACTTGAGTGATAATTGACGCTGCTTAAAGATTTAGATTTTCGACAATCGAATCGATTTCTTGCTGGGGCTTAATTTTTTCTTTTTCTCTAAATAAATCGTTGTTGATTATACTTTATTGAATACACACAAATAACATTCTTAACGTAAAATTGGGTTAGTACTTTTTAAGGTTTAGAAGTTCTGGCTTAAAAAAACTAATAAAAGTTCAAAAACGTAACCGAATTAATAAAATTCAATATTAAAAATAATAATCAATAAATTTTGTGATTCCCAGTATAATGCGGAACAGCTGATTATGATTCAAGCGCAAATTGTTAAGATCAATAGATTTAAAATTAATTTTAATTTAATATTTTCTGCTAAAACGGAAACAAATCAACTATATTATAAGTTACACAAATATTTAGTTTATAATTATTAAAAAATACGTTTTATTTTAATAAAATTACCTTCAGTTTAGGTTTCTCCATTGTAGCCATTTGATTTATTATTTATATAACATACATTTTTTGATTGTTTTAGGTTATAGAGGAACTTGTCAAAATTTTCCCCTCATATGTTTTATAGTAGAGTACTTTTTACGTATTTGTCCAAATTAAAGAAACTAAATAAAACAAAACTATTTTCGCCATTTTAAAAATAATATTTATTTTTTTAAATAATTTATAGAATGTAAAATACATCAACAATTATTAAAAATTACGACTTTTCACTTTATTTAAATAGATTTTAGGTTATGTTTGTATCTCAGTAAAAAAATTCCCCTACATGTTCTACTATAAAAAAAACATTATGTCTCAGTCACTCTCATGTAAATATTTCATTCTTGTCTCTTTTTAATTTTGTACAAAATCACAAGATTTTGTACAAAATTAAAAAGAGACGAAAATAAACCATTTCTATTTGTGAGAATGGTATTTCAGATTTTTTTTGTTTTTGTTGGGTTGCTATAATTTTTTCTTGATAAATATCAAGCTGAGTATTTTTTATGCAGCAAATATATAAATCAAAAATCAAAATCCCCCACTCTCTCTTCAATTTATTTTTTGTAAATTTTTATGGTGTATGTACAGACCATAGAATTATAAACTATAGAGTGAATGTAAAGATTTTCCCATTTGCGTCACATGCCAGAGCAGGGTGGTTATATAAGAAATGCATATGGCGGTCTCAAATCTTAAAATAAAAACCAGTCAAACAAGTTTTTGTTTTTTTTAAAGTGATAAACGCATCTTAAAAAAATCTTGAAAATATTAATTAAAATAATAAAAAAATAATTAAAATTTAAAAATACTATAGTTAGTGGATTGTGTGGAGTGCATCATTTGCTAATAAAAATTAGAAACTTTTAATAAAATGAAGTGTTTTGTGAAAAACTGCAAAATACGCCTAAAAAATTACAGGAAGGAATTTTGTACCATCAGTAAGTGTTTATATAAAATAAAATGTAAATTATGTTAAGAAGAAGAAAGTGATTTGTGGTAAAATTATCCTTAATGTAAGTTATAAATCTGAAAAAAATAAAAAAACAATTTGGTTGTTGGCGTTGGTTTTTATCGTTTTGTAATCGCATTTTTCGTATTACTATGGTTCGAAAAGATGCTGTTGATTGTTTCATGTGCTATGTGATTTTCTTTTCATAATTTATTTTTATTTTGGAATATGTACTGTAAATACAATTTTTTACAGAAATTATAATGTAAACATTTGTTTTTAGTTTACCAAAATATGGAGAGTTGAAAAAGCAATGGTTAAAGCCTCATCAGATGATATTTCAATTGGCCAAGAAATTTCTCTATTAGACGAATCTAATATGTATGACGAAGATTTTTTTGGACACCCAATTACACTAAGTGAATTTTCAATTAATGTTATTGAATACAATTAATACAACAATGTAATTCTTATAAATCGCTAATCAATTTAAAAATAGGGGTGGTCTTTTAACTCCTTCGCCGTCAGTAATAAAAATTTGTAAATATTCCGAAGCAGTATTAAAACGGGAATTGGCTATTGCGGACTACAAAAATATAACGCAACAAACGATCTAATTCAAAATTGTTTAAAAAAATTTGTTATAACGTTCTTCACAACCTAATAAGTGTAAATATTTTCAATGATGATATATATAGTCAGTCTCAAGAACACGTTAATTTGTTAGCTGACTCTATCATAGAAAATATTATAACATCCGGTTGAATTATTTTTGTAGCCAAAGGTCATATAAAAAGAAACAAGTTTGTTTCTTTATTACATTTTAAAGGAATGTGAAATAAATAAGCGTAGTGGTTTTATAATTACTAATTTTTATATACATAATATTATATTTAAACAAAAACAATTTATGTACTCTTATTAAAGAAATAAAAATGTAATTAAATTTAAATAATTTTTTAATTTTAACTTCCTAACTTCATTGCATTCGGTCGAAAAAAAATGCTAAATACGGCACTGTTAATGTATATGCTTTCTCTTTTACCCTCCGAATTTGATTCACTTGACAGCTCATTACATTCATTCTATGAATATATAACTTGTTTCTTTTTATATGACCTTTGGCTTGAAAAATCTAAATCTAAAACAGAATAGCAAATTATGTAATTTGTCTTTCATATAAACTTTTTCTCTGGAGGTCAACCAACTTATTGGCCTACAGATAGAAACAAAATACCCGATATCATTGACTTCTTTATCACCAAAGGTATAGACGAAAACTACATATACCTAGAAAGCAACGAGGGGATTATGTCGGATCATACGCCTGTTATTATGACAATCAGTGCAACGATTATTAAAAAAACTAGTCTACCTTCGCTAACGAACAAAAAAACCTGCTGGGAGAAATTCCAGAAACTTGTTGAGGATAATATTGATCTTCAGGTGCCAATTAAAACCCGATAGAGCTAGAAGAAGAACTAGCACAACTCAACAACAGTATACAAGAAGCGGCGTGGAGTAATACCCCCTCAAGTTCAAAGAAAATGCGCCGAAATGCTATTTATCCTCTAGAAGTTAGGAAACTGGTTGCAGCAAAACGAAAAGCAAGAAAGGCCTAGCAAAGAAGTCGAGCGCCAGAATATAAAACAACTCTTAATTTTTTATCCAATAAAATAAAGTTGCTAATTAAAGAAATCAAAAACGAATCCATTAATAAATACTTGAGTGGCCTTACTGGGGAAAAAGATACCGAGTACTCCCTTTGGAAAGCGACAAAAAGTTTAAAACGACCTAAACTACAAATTCCACCAGTAAAAAATGAAGATGGCACATGGGCTATAAGTGCAAAGCAAAAAGCTTCGTTTGCAACCCACCTCGAGAACACGTTTCAGCCACTACCTAGACAAACTGCAGAGGAAAACATACCACCAGCATATAAAATGGATAACTGCAATATATCTCCTGTCACACTACAAGAATTTAAAGGGGAAATCAATCTCAACCTAAATACAAAGAAATCTCCAGGATATGACTTAATTACAGGACAAATAGTAAAAGCTCTTCCTGAAAAAGGTCTAGGTTCAGAATTAAACACGTTCCAAGTCAATGGAAAGTAGCAGAAGTAATTATGATACCTAAACCACACAAACCACTTAATGACAAAAATTCGTATAGGCGGATTTCCTTACTCCCAATAATTTCAAAATTATTCGATAAACTACTCCTAAAGAGACTAAAACCAATAATAGCAGAAAGAAATCTTGTTCCTCCACATCAATTTGGCTTCAGAGAAAATCATTCAACAATAGAACAAGTACACTGAATTACAAACATAATTGAAGACGTACTTGAAAAAAGAAAGTATGTTCAAGCGTCTTCTTGGATGTAGCACAGGCCTTTGACAGAGTATGGCATAAAGGTTTGGAATATAAATTACAAAGAGACTTACCAAAGCAGTTTTATGAAATTCTAAAATCTTACATATCTAACCGACACTTTCGAGTTAAATTAGATGGCGAATACTCAGAAATAAAGAAAATATCAGCAGGGGTACCACAAGGTAGCTTTCTGGGACCAACTTTATATGTTCTATACACCTCGGACCTGCCAACGATAGAGAATACTAACATAGCAACGTTTGCGGATGATACGGCCATCTTAGCAGTTGCTAATTGCATAGAAGAATCTACAAGCAAATTGCAAAGAGCTACTAATATTGTCAGTACCTGGACCAAGAGATGGCGAATAGAACTTAATGAAACAAAATCTGTTCACGTAAACTTTACCAACAAGAAGGTCAACTGGATATCAGTAGAACTGAACTCCCACCAAATTCCCTATGCAAATACGGCAAAATATCTAGGCATGACTCTAGACGCACAACTAAAATGGAAAGAGCATGTGAAAAAGAAAAAAGAAGAGTTAAACATCAAATACAGAAAGATGGATTGGCTCTTAGGAAGAAAGTCTGAGCTAACTCTACATAATAAATTGCTACTATACCGGCAAATCCTAAAACCTGTGTGAACTTACGGTATTCAGCTCTGGGGCTGTACAAAGAAAACTAATGTCAATATCATCCAGTCATTCCAAAGCAAAGTCCTTCGTGGAATAGTTAATGCACCGTGATACATAAGAAATGACAACCTCCATAGAGATCTGAAGATGGATTTCGTTAGTGAAGAAATAAGCAAACACGCGAGAAAACACATGCAACGTATTAGTCTACACCAAAATGCTCAGATACGTCGTATGTTGGATGATTCAAACCTAGTAAGACGGCTGCGAAGGAAGAAACCGCATGATCTACAAGATCCAATCAGGATCGACTAAAAATATAATAAAATTGTAAAGGGGACTAGCCAAAGGGCTACAACCCTCCAAACAAGAATATAAATTATGAAAGATAAATTACTAGATGATTTGTAAATCAGTTGTAATAAATAAATATATAAAAAATAAAATAAAAAATAAAAATATAACCTTTTTCAATTTGAAGATTTAATATCCTTTCAAACTTGCGATTTGATGATGCCACTCGAATAAAATTGTTATCTATACAAATAAATTTATTATTTACAAATTTGGCAAATAATACTCGTACATTATAATTTTTAAATACGTTATAATTGTTTATTAATTTGTGATTATGAACACAAATTAAAATAACACGATACTTTATCTTTATCTCTACTACAACGTTCTTATATACATAACTGCTAAATAATATTTATGTGTCATACATAAATAATTTGTCTTTCGACTTTTTCGTCATAATTCGAAGGAAAATACGATAGCTCAATTTTGCTAAAATTACAAAACTTACAAAACTTCCCAAGTATTATAACAAGACGAAACTCAAAATTGAGCTATCGTATTTTCCTTCGAATTATGACGAAAAAGTCGAAAGAAAAATTATTTAGGTATGACACATAAATATTATTTAGCAGTGATGTGTACATATAAGAACGTTGTAGTAGAGATAAAAATAAAGTAAATTCATAATCACAAATTAATAAACAATTATAGCGTATTTAAAAATTATAATGTACGAGTATTGCCGATTATTTGCCAAATTTGGAAATATTACATTTATTTGTAAACATAACAATTTTATTCGTGTGGCATCAACAAATCGCAAGTTTGAAAGGATATTAAATATTCAAATTGAAAAAGGTTATATAACAGACAAATTACATAATTTAATTCTACAAAATTGTAATTTTTATTAATTTGCTATTCTATTTTAGATAATTGGCATTTCAAACCTAGCCAGGCGCAATTTTTATTGGAGTTGCTACGCATCGTTTAAGCATCATTTTACCTAGCGTTAAGAGTTGTACTTGTTTAGTTATTAGTTTATTACTATTTCAGCTTATGTTTAGATTTAATAAACTATTTTATATAAATAAAAAATAATATCATAAATAATATAAATAAAATTAAAATCTAGTTTTATTAATATAATATTTAGAACCCCCAAATTCATTGGACATTTCACATACATGCACAAAATTGCTCCCGCCAATTTTATTTTACACATACATGCACACAATTTTATTATATCGTGTTTCGCCGAGTTTCGAATTCTCGCGACAAGTTTCATACGACTTCTTAGAATAACTCGAAACTAAATCTTAGGAATATTCGAAACTTAGTTTCGAACTATTGTTCGATAAAAAGGGAAAAAGTCGAAAGTAAAAATACTTGGGTTTTGAAAGCAATTGTACATGTATGACGTAATTTTTTGAAAAAAAAAATGTATCTGCAATTTAGGGGCAAAACCCCGAAAAATGCCAAAATAATCAAAATACGTTGATTGGAGTTAAAGTAATGGAATAAATTAAGCACCCATTTTTTAATTTTTGTATTGTTTTTTATTTATTTATAAAAGTTCTATCTTTAATATTAATAATTCGTTGGACCGCCTTTTGAATTTATTACACCGGTACAACTCCGCAACTGATGTGCAAAAAAAATGATCAAGCAATTATTTTATTTTACGCCTACTGTTCTTGGCCGTCATTAGGGTGCAGATGTTTTATTGCCTGTAATTTTTTTTTTGAGTATAAATAGTGCATATTTTGTAAGATCAAGTTATTCTGTAAGTGATCCTAGTCAAATAAAGAATAAAGTGCAATTTTAGTTTAAAAAAATGGGAAAAGTTAGTGAGCGGTGTAAAAGCAATATGTTGATTTTGGCGCGAGAAAATTTAACCACGCGCGAAATAACTGAAAGATTAAACATTCCTAAAAGTACTTTCGCGTGGAATATTAAAAAAATGCGAGAGATGGCAGTACACAAAGAAAGAAAGGCTCTGGAAGGCCCAGAAAGACAACGCCAGTGGAAGATCGTTTCATAATATTTGTAATATTGACGACATTGTATGTCGTCGTTACCGTTTTAAAATTTCATCGGACATAAGGTGGGATGTTGAGCGAGCAACGAGAAAACAAATTTCAGCCAGCTTAGTGAGAAAAAGACTTGTTAAAGCTGATTTGAGTGCACTTAAACCAGTCCAGAAGCCTGAGTTCACATTACTAGTGATAAAAAACGTTCTATGGACTCGGGATGTTGCTTGGACTCCAGAGATGTGGAATGATGTGATTTTCTCCGATGAATCAAAATTCAAGCTGCCTGTTGGAGATGAAAGAATTATCGTAAGAAGAAAACCGGGCGAGAGGCTTAGCAACGAATGTGTTTTAAGACTTCCACCTAAAAATGAAGGAGTTATGGTCTGGGGATGCTTTTCTGGAAATGAAACCGGTCGATTGTGCTTCCTTAGTTCCAGCATTACAGCAGCTGTTTGTCTGCAGGTCCTACACAACGAATTTCAGCCTTCTGTGTTAACTATTTTTGGCGAGACTTGCAAATTTATTTTTCAACAGGACAACGCTCCGTGCCATACCGCCAAAGTTGTGAGTTATTAATTTTGAATTGTAGATAGAAAAATTGCCTTTCAGATAAACGTAAATAATTTGTTAAAAACTTGTTTTTTTTCTTATCTCTTAATTTAAATGTAAAAAACTACTTCGAAGAAAGAAGCATCGATGTGTTGAGCTGGCCCCCGTATAGTCCAGACTTAAATCCTATTGAAAATATTTGGTCTATAATGAAGCTAGAAGTAGCAAGAAAGCGCCCATAATCGATTCAAGCTTTAAAAAGTTTGTTGATGACGATTTGGGAATCCATACCTCCTACGACTGAAAAATTTATCAAATTCAATGAATCGGAGGTGTATCGCTGTAATAAAAGCAAATGGCAGCCCAACAAAATAGACCTTCTATAAATCAATAAAAAACAAAACAAAAATTAAAAAATATTTACCTAATTTATTCCATTACTTTAACGCAATCAACGTATTTTAAATATTTTGGCATTTTTCGGGGTTTAGGGACAAAACAGGTAATTTTTTTCAAAAAATTACGTCATACATGTATTTAAAATGAATCAATAAGCCAATTGCTTTCAAAAGTTTTGTAATTTTAGCAAAAAAAAACTCCAATTTGCAATAAAATATGTTTGCCCAATTTTTTTCCCAGCACTGTATATGCAGTAAGCACAGCAACACAACAACAATTATACTGTTTACATTGAAGGTTCAACCTAAGTTGAACCTAGGTTGAACCTTCAATATAAACAGTCAGAGCTAACTTGTAGTTAACTCGACCTCTTAATATAAACTGGGTCGCGTCGAAAAGCAACAACAAAAATAAAACTAAAATAAAAAGCAAACAAAACGAAATTATTAATTTTAATTTGTTTGTACGAGCAGTGATATCTAACTTCGAAGGCATATTTTTGTGATTTTTTCCGTCGACAACTTGACTCGACTCGCAATGTAAACCATATAAATATAAAAAAAATACTTTTAACACTATGCGCCGTTGGTACTTGGCGAAACACATTAACACTTAATAAACACATTAAAACACTTGTTTATTATTTCGCACAAAATTTTTTTTTTTTTTTTTTCAAAATGTTTAAAAAATTACTCGATTAATTTCGACTTGTTAGGTCATCATCAGGAGGATCGACTTATTGGTAAAAATAAAAATTTAGTTATATATAGTAGAAATAAGCAAAATAAAATAAAAGAAGGAGGGACAAAAAATAGGCAATACAAATTAATCTATTGATCGTTCCAACCAACTGTTGTTTACACGGAAAAATTACAAATAAAAAAGAAGGGGGGGGGGGGGGTGGATTAGCAGGTAAGCGATTAGTTATCGGTTGAGTAACAAAATTCAAGGTATATTGAAGTGCATTTAATTACCCGACGTATTAGTCATATTATTAAGAGCGTTAGAATAAAACAGGGCAGGATCTGTAATTGGTGAGAAACGGATTTCTATCTGTTCGTTAAGGATATTTTGGTTAAGGAATATGGATTTTCGAATTTCGTAAGATTCTAAGGTATCTAAACGTCTGCTTTTAGGTTGTATATGTAATATGTCTAAATTGTTTAAGCTAGCTGTATGATTTTCTAAAGTTAAATGATTGTGGAACGTTGATTGATTGCAACCAGATAAATGTTCTTTAGCTCTAACTTCAAAATTGCGCCCAGTCTGTCCAATATATGAGAAACTACAATCATTGCAATTAAACCTATAAACACCAGACTTGGAAAGGCGATCAACTCTAGGTTTATTGTTAAAAACCATTTTCTTTATTGTGTTATTATTATAAAAAGCAAAACTAATATTGGTGTGATCGGACACGATGTTGCTAATCCGTTGGCTAGTTTTTCCTATATACTCTAAGCGACGCCAATTTTCCTGCGTTGGATTATCCGGTGGATAAATACCCGTTAGAGCTTTGCGCTTTAGCTTTTTATTTAATAACTTTAATATAGTCTTAGTTGCATATCCGTTATTCGTTGCTATTTGTAGAATTATATTAAGCTTTATGTCGTAATTTGAATTTGTCAAAGGGATGTTTATTAGTCTATCTATAAGTGAGTGGAAAGCTGACATTTTAATATTATTGGGATGGTTTGAAGAACTAGGGATAATAGCGTCTGTATACGTAGGTTTCCGATAAATTTTGAAGTCTAAAGAAGAATTAATCCTGGTTATTGTTATATCTAGAAAATTAATACTTTTAATTTCTTCCCTTTCCAGCGTAAAATCAATGGTGGGATACTGAGAATTTAACCAAGTAAGGAATGAGTTTAACAGTCTATCAGTTCCATTCCATAGACATAGTATGTCATCAACATATCTATACCAAAAGATTATATGACGAAAATAAGGATTGTTGTTTGATAAAATCGTTTGTTCGAAGAAATTCATGAAAATTTCAGCTAACAAAGGTGACAGAGGGGAGCCCATGGGTAGACCATCAGCGAATTTGAAATATGTATTATCAAAGCAGAAATAGTTTTGTTTAATACAAGTCTCAAAGACCAACTTCAGTTCACGACGTAGGCCCTCATCTACAACATCCCTATCTAAGTAATTACAAACTATTTGAGGTAAAGTTTTAATTGGAATTGAAGTGAAAAGACTGACAACGTCAAACGAAACTAGTTTTGAATGTAGTGGAATGTCGACGTCTTGAATTATGCTAATCAATTCTACCGAGTTCTTAACCGAGTAAGCCTAAAAGAAATTAGTATGATCATTGAAAAAGTTTATGAAACCCTTACATAGCTTGTAGGCAGGAGCATTGCAATACGCAACTATTGGTCTAATCGGGATGTCCTCCTTATGGATTTTTGGTAAACCGTAAAGAATCGGAGCAGATGGGTTCATGATAGAGTACTTCCAACCAGTTCCACTAACCAACTTTTGGCATTGGTTGATACACTTACTCACAGAATTCCTAAAAGACCTAGTTGGATCCCTACCAATGGAGTTAATTTCGATCGGCGATTGAACGTCGTAAAGGAAAGACGTGATTTTTGTCTCTCCTTTAAATAAATAAATAAATAGTTTAAATATGTGTTAATAATTGATTAATTATAATATTAATCATAATATTATTTATTAATACATGTCTTATGAAATAAATAAATAATAATATTAATAATAATTTGTGTGTAAAGAAGTAATAAGTAAAATGAACAGTTATACGTATTGTGTTAATATATTAATTTGTGTGCGGTGCGCTTGCAATGGTGTAGGATACGTATATAACAATTTCGTTTATATGTTTTTCGACACCGTTGTTTGAATGCATCGTACGCATTGTATGTTAATATTCAATTTGTAGGACTTTTTTGATTACAAAGGATGCTTAAGATAAGTGTTATTTTTATTACTTTATTTTACATTATACATTATAATTTATTACATAATAATCAATGAATCGTATGGATGAGTTATTTGTGTTGTTGTGGTATGAAACAGTTTGTGACGACAGTTGCTAGCATTCATTCTATGTAATCTGTTTCTATGAAAAATACTGTCGTGGTCTCTAATTTTTATAATTTTGTTTTTTCTCTCGCATACGTATTGTTTATAGTTTTTTATGTACACAGTGATTTTGTTGAATTTCGTTATATGAGTAGATGGTATTTTCTTGGAAAAGTTGAACAAATCACGACCAAAAAGCTAATTTAAAATTTGGATATCAAGTCTTTATATGTTGTACTGAAATCCTTATTTCTTTTAATTTTTTATTTAAGGATATACATATAAGTGAAAATATGGTATATGGGATGCGCAAAATATAAACAAAATGATCGTATAATATTCTCTGCTCTCTCACGGTTGTATTTATATTTTTGTAGTGGATTACACTAAGACTTTGTATTACGTTGTCTAAATGGGCGAATTTCTTTGGACTAAATGTGCACTAAATTTGCACTAAATGTTCTTGAATGTGGATGATTCAATTTGTGAATTGGGAAAGTCGATTAGACTTTAATTGTTCATAATTTGTTGATTTGTTATATGTATAATAATTTAGACTTTTGTTAACTTTGTGAGATTTTTTGCCGTCGTTGTGGAGAGGCGGCTGACGTTGACCTCTCCTTGTCGACCTGGGTTGGCGTCATCGGCAAGGGGTGGATGTTGTCGCAGGTCGAGATCGCGCAAAATGAATATTGTACATATAGAGGAATGTATATTTTTGGCGATTGGGAGGGAGTTATACTTTTTCTCTGTGGTGCGAAAACTGGATTAGATTTTGACGAGTGGTGTATGTGTGTGATTGGTTTACACAGGATGTGCGGCGAGGATGTGCTGCAGCTGTATTGCAGTGAATCTTTTTGATATTTGGAGTGATTTGAGTGGGTTTCGTTCATGGTGAGTAATGGCTCGGTGTCTGCGGTTTGTGGTGGTTGTTCGTTGAACGTTGTGTTTCTCAACTTGCGGAGAGTTGTGTTCATGTGTGTTCTGTCGTTACCTGTATTTATAAGGTATTTTTGACTGTTTTGAGTTGTTTTGTTTAGGACTTGAGGTAGTTCTCATTTGTTAGTGTATGAGGACGGATTTGCAGTTTTGTATTGAATCATTGCCTGAATGTTGGATTTGTATGTCCAAATTGGTTTCTTTGCTGAATGCTTCGGGTGTTTTTGTTGGAGTTTGCCGTCGATTTGGCGGGGGCTGAATCATTTTGGGAGTTTTGGTATGATCGGTCGTACGCTGAAGTTTTTGGGCTGTAGGGTTGCCATGGTTCGTTTGTGATCTGTCATGGATTCGTCACGGCTTTGTGAAGCGTGGTTTTTGTTGAATGGTGGTGTTGGCAGGAGGTCGCTTGGTGGATGGTAGTGGTTTCATGGTGGGAAGATTCATGCCGTCTGTTGGGATCGTTTCGAGGTAATTTTAGCTCCTGGATGGACATTGCATAATTCTCTTGGTACATTTTACTACGATTGTTTGTAGAGGTGGTTTCTTCCACGCTTTGATTTCGGAGATTTTCGGAGAGAGCTATTTTGTTGATGTTCCTTCATCCTATTATTCAGCGTTTGTGTAATAAATTGGTATATTTTTATTTTGGTTTGATTAGCGATAGAATTTTCCGTTTCCGTATTTCTTCTGTGCATTGAGAATATAGTGTAAGTAATTTATGATTAGCTGTTTTCTATATTGTATTTCCTTCATAATCCATCTCTTTTGCAAGATTAATTGCAACTATGTTGGAGTTGGTAACGAATCCTATTATTTACCGCAAAATTGCCTTTTTGTGACACTCAATGGGTTACTAGTATTTTCTCACAGCTTATTAGCGATATTTTTGCTTTATTAAAAGAAATATTATTTGCATTGGATTTGGGATTTTAACAATCTTAACATAAAGAATTGTTTATCGGCAACTTCGTTATATCTATGTAACTGAAAAGCTAGAAATATTTGATATAATTAATATAATTATTCAAAAGAAAGAGAAGGTTTGTATACTTCAATACACCAACGACTGGATGTTTGTCATAAAATGCAACGTTGCCAATCTTGACTGTTTTGTGACTGTTGTACAAGAATAATTATTAATTCCCAATTTCAAATCAACCCTAAATATTAATCTACATATACAGTGCCGAGCTATTATACTAAAATTATTCGGTTCTCAGGAAATCTCATTCAAATATATTTAATATACGAGTACATATTATCCCTCTTTTAAGATACTGGTACGATTCATATTTAATTATAAAAATTATAAAATAAACTTATTTATCATTCATTTTAGAATAATTTTTTCAAATTTTATCTAGTTGCCTTTACTTAAATATTACCTTCCAGCAGGAAAGCCACTGACGACACACTAATTACTAATTTACGTTTGTTACCAGTCTGAGATGAATCGTTTATGAGAAGTCTAATACGAGATGACAAGTCATAGACGAGTCGCATGTGTCATGTCTGAGATTAATTGTATGTGATATATCCCCAGCAAACGTAGAAGAAGTTCCAGAACTAGTGCAAAAGTAGTGATAAAAGTATTTGTTTTCTTGTGAAAAAGGATGGGCGATGGTGATTTCGTATGTTTACTAAAAATTTTTAGTAAACATACGAAATTTTTGCGAATTCTAAATTATTTAGGATGGATATTTTAAGGGATATTTGAATGCAATCCGGTAGTTAATCTAGTTAATCTGTTTTTTTTTTTGCTATTTTGTGTTCGCCCAATTCAACGGTTAAATACTAATGAATTTTAGAGTTATTTTGAATATAGTTCAAATAACTTTGGTTTCAAGAAATTCTACTGTAAGTTACGGAGTTGCAGAATGATTAAATTAATAAATGTTTCAATTATTTAGGAAGCCGGAAAATATGAATTTAGAATTAAATTTCAGGAAATTTACAGATGCTTGTGAATTAATGCTTCATTGTAATTGCTGATTGTGTAGTTTAGAATTGTGTTGTCATTTTATTACTAACGACTTTACATAGGTGTCTGTAACGGGCCGAGTCAACCAATTTTGATTAGGAAGCCGAAAAGTATTAATAGAATTAAATTTCAGGAAAATTCCAGATGCATGTGAAATAATAATATTTTTTCTTAGGTTGCCGTTTTAAAGAAGACCAATACCATCGTTATCCATTTAAATTGTTGAAGACCAATACCATCGTTATCCATTAACCTATTAAGCCTTTATCCTTCATCTAGTAGATTAGAATTGTGTTGTCTTTGTGTTACTAACTATCGGCTATACCTAGGTGTCTGTAACCGGGCCGATTCTGTCCCACTTAACTAACCTATCCAATCCTTCGGTTTTGTTATGTGTAAAAAAGGGTGTACGGTGGACCCGGCGTCATCCGGGAACTCAAGCCTAAGAACTTGGTCGTACATTCAAAATCAAGCAATCAATCAATCAATCAATATATATATATATATATATATATATATATATATATATATATATATATATATATATATATATATAAAGGGTGTTTTTTTAAGAGGTTGCCGATTTTTTTTTTGAATAAAACACATATAAAATTATGAAATGACCAAAATTTTTTTTTATTTGGTAGATAATTTTTTGGCATTTAACATTTAAACACAATTTCTGGCATATGGCTACCACGACTATTTTTCACAAATGTCATTCTGGAGGTCCAATTTTCCAGCACTTTTTCAAGCATTTGAGGGCGTATGTCAGCAATGACACGTTGAATATTGGTTTCCAAAGCGTCAATCGATTGAGGTTTATCCACATAAACCAATGACTTCACGTATCCCCACAAAAAGTAATCGAGTGGCGTCAAATCGCACGAACGCGGAGGCCAATTCACCGGACCATTTCTCGAAATAATGTTGTCGTTGAAAGTTTCTTTCAATAAGTCGATTGTTTCACGTGCTGTATGGCAAGTGGCACCATCTTGTTGAAACCACATTTCATTCATATCCATATCTTCAAGATTTGACAACAAAAACTCATTTAACATGGTTCTGTATCGATTTCCATTCACGGTAACGCGTCGTCCTTCCTCATTTTTAAAGAAATATGGACCGATGATCCCACCAGCCCATAGACCGCACCAAACAGTACATTTATCAGGATGCATTGGTAATTCTAGAACGGCGTGTGGATTATCTTTGCTCCAAATGCGACAATTTTGTTTGTTGACGTATCCATTTAACCAAAAATGCGCCTCATCACTGAAGAGAATTTTACGGTAAAAAAATGGATCTTCGTTCAATTGATTTAACGACCAATCACTGAATTCACGGCGCAAACGATGGTCGTGTGGCTTTAATTCTTGCACCAATTGAATTTTGTATGGCACCAAACCCAAATCTTTACGTAAAATTTTCCATAAAGTCGATGGACAAAGTCCAATTTGCTGAGCACGACGACGAATCGATAAATTGTCGTTTTCTTCGACACTGGCCTCAACGACAGCAATATTTTCTTCTGTACGAACTCTTCTCATTCTTGTCGGTGGCTTGGCATCCAAAAGAGTGAATGTAGACCGAAATTTGGTAATTACGTTCTTTATGGTGGTCTCTGACGGACGATTATGTGCACCATAAAATTCACGAAGTGCTCTATAAACATTTTTAATTGAACACTGATTTTGAAAATAAATTTCCACGATTTGAAAACGTTGTTCTGGAGTTAACCTATTCATAATGATTTGCCAAACAATACTGAGTAGAAATGCCACTTTGAGCTGTCAAAACAACTGTCATAAAATAAAACGACATCTATCGGAAAAACAAACCTCCTAAAAAAACACCCGTTATATATATATATATATATATATTGGGTGGGGGCTGGGATCAATAGGGTAGGCGTCTGACCGTTTATGGTGTCATGCACCATACTCCAGCGTTGCAACTATCTGAAACTAGCAAGTGTTTAATTTACCTCCACGTGGTACCACCCGGGCGACTACAACGATTACTCGTGGTAGTCGGCAAAACTATTAAATGCGAAGACCTAAAAAAAAAATATGGCGGAAGGTTCTAACAAAATATTACCCCAGGTGGGTACCGAATCACTTCGGGAATCCCACTCCTCTGCGCTAGAGGATCGTCCCACGGATTCTGGGGGGGGGGGGCAATCAACCGCAAACAACTGGAAGGACGCTGTTGGTGAGTGACCAGGCCAAAGCATCCGGACCAATTACTGGAAACATAGATGAAAGTTACAACTCCTACTTTAAACCAACAAAACTTTTAAGTAGGTCTCCACCACACCACTCCTCGGTTCCAGACCTTTCAATATGGAGTGGCACAAAACGTCGTTGCGACGTAGAAAACGCAGAACATGTTGACAATCAAGCCGAGTTAGCAGAGTTAATCGCAGTGATCGAGCAGATCGAGAAGGAAACCGGTGGACTAAGCTCATTGGTAAAGGCTAACCCGACAACGAAAAATCAAATAAAGGATGCGGTGTCGAGAGTAAGGATGGCTGCATATAAATTATCAAATTTTAAGCAAACACTACAGACATGGAGTAATAGGCCCATCGTAACTGAGAAAAAGCGGCGTAGAACTGACAATGATGGTCAACGCGTGGCACAGCAGAACATAGCCACTCAAACTGATCTAGGCCCGACACAAAAACAAACTGCGGTAAAGGAGATGTCCACACAAACAGTGGACGTAAAGGAAATTGAAAAGAAAACCGAGGAGCTCTGCAACTTGATTCACTCGACGATGACAACACAAGATATCAGGTCAACTGTCTCAAAGGAATGGCCACAAAAAGTATTTCGCGTAACTAAAATCAGCCGTAACGGCTTTATGGATTGTGAAACGTTAACGAGAGCCATTTTTATTGACGGAAATAAACCAATCACTCAAGAATTGCATAATTTGGGAAAACAAGTACCAGGCTTTCAGCAGCTGTTAGACAATCAGTACTTTAAGTATGGTGACGTTGCTGTTATACGAAGCTCAGACAGGATTGAATTAAAGGTCCAGAATCGGCCGGCTAGTGATGGACGTACTTTGCTAGTTGGCTACGTTAATCAAGAGGTAGACGATAATGAGCTAGAAGCACAATTTATCGAGTTAGCAAGAAGAATGAAGACTGCCTCCCAGGAATGCACGGAGTTGAGCGTCACCTCGACAGTCAGAAACAGGTTAAACTTGCGTAAGATCCTGGAGTGCTGTTATAGCGATAGCGGAGTATGCATCAAAATTTGCGTGGGTGCCGAGAGAGGAACAAGGGGTAAACTGAAAGCCGAGACAAAAGTGAAAGGCAGTAAGCAGATCACGCAGCCTGACGCAGATCAAGGTCTCACCGAAGTTAGGCGTCGTAAGAGAAACCCACGAAACCGGAAAGAAACAGTTATAGTTAAGGCAGAAGGACGCACGTACGCTGATCTACTTAAAGCTGTGAAAGGTGGTGTTGATATCAAGGAGTTAGGGGTGGAGATAACCGCCATAAAAAAGACAAAGACTGATGATCTTTTGATCCAACTGAAGGGTGGCAAGAATAAAGCCGAATGCTTAACGGAATCGATTGCCGGAAAGGTAGCCGGCGTCACTGCGATACACCAAAAAGAAATGGCAGTAATACACATACGCGACCTGGAGGCAGGGACTGTTTCTGATGATGTAAAGAAGGGTGTTCAAGCAGCATTAAGCGAGGTTCGATGCAAAGAGATACTTGTGACTTCAATGATGCCTACTCACTCGGATACGATGAACAGTACAGTAAAACTGCCAATACAGTGGGCGAAGCAGCTGGTGAAGCGCAGGCGCATCCGAATAGGATGGATTTCTTGTCGAGTCCAATTACGTGTCGATGACCATCGTTGCTATAAATGCTGGGAAAGAGGGCATACAGCGAGGAGTTGCAATGGGCCTGACCGCAGAAACCTTTGTTTTAACTGCGGTAAAGACGGGCACAAGAGAAATGAGTGCAGCCAAACGCAAGGCAGGCCATTTAGGAAGAGGCAGAATAATGAGAAAGAAAGCTCGCCTGTAGATATGGCCAATCGAACAGGAGAGGAACAACCAATATGCGAGTGATGCAAATTAATACGCATCGCAGTAGGCCGGCCCAGGACCTCTTTATAGCTACTGCCAAAAAAATGCAGGTAGACGTGGGCCTGGTGAGCGAGCCAAACCGACGAACACTTCAGAGAGGAAACTGGAAGGTTGACTTAGACGAAGATGCCGCGCTAATGGTACTTCCAAAGGACGTTCCAGTTGCTAGAATTGGTGAAGGAAAGGGAGTGGTCTGGGTAGAACTAGAAGACATTGTAATCATGAGCTGCTATTTCTCTCCTAACAAACCTATGGAAGAATTCATCATAAGGCTGGACGAACTCAGCGTAGTAGTTCGGAACCAAACTAAAGTTGTGATTGTAGCGGGCGACTTTAACGCAAAATCTCCAGAGTGGGGCGGAGATGTATTAGACAATAGAGGTCAGCAACTGGCAGACTGGGCTGCATCCTGTAACCTTAGCAGTGTCAACACGGGGCAATCACCTACATACGAAAGAGGAAACTATGGTTCGTTCCTAGATGTAACCTTCGTCTCACAAAACACCATAAATCGAATCCAAAACTGGAAAGTTTTGGATGAAGAAAGTCTTAGTGACCACCGATATATTATGTTCGAAATAAACACAGCGACACTAGCTAGACTTCAGGGGACTAGCGTTCCAGTCAACCGAGGCTGGCAGGTTGGGGAAAAGAGTCAAACGCGCCTTCGTAGCGCGATGCAACAGCACCTTGGCGCCCCTAGCATAATAACACCGACACAATTAGTAACAACTGTCAGAAGAATATGCGAAGAGGCGCTAGAATCTAGAAGTGGAAATAGACGAAAAGCTGTCTACTGGTGGACTCCAGAAATCGCTGAACTTCGCAGACGCTGCAATTACGCCAGGCGAAGGCTTACAAGAGAGAACAGGCGCACTAGCGGCCAAGCAGACAGAACCTTTCACCATAATTTGAAGAGCGCCCGCACCTGCATGAGAAAGGCGATCGCGAAATCGAAAAAGAACTGCTGGAAACTCCTCTGTAATACAATCGAAGAGGACCCTTGGGGAGATGCATATAAGATCGCGATGAAAAAATTCGGACGAAAAACGCCTACATTACCCGCAGATATCACTAACATCGTCGTGGCCTCGCTCTTTCCAACGCACGACCAAGTGGAACATGAAAACATACAACCGGTAGAGATTCCACCTTTCACAACTGAGGAACTCGAGATGGCATGGCGGAAATTGAAAACGAAGAAAAGTTCCGGGCCAGATGGAATTCCATCAGAGGCCGTTAGGATCGCGGCGGAAACCCACCCAAAAAAGGTGCTAGACGTGATGAATTCCATTCTAGAGAAGGCGGAATTCCCTCGCATCTGGAAAACGGCGCGATTGGTGCTGTTAAAGAAAGATGGAAAACCGGATGGCGTACCGACATCTTACAGGCCACTCTGTCTGCTGGACACGTTCGGAAAGCTTTTCGAACATTTGCTATTACGCAGACTGATCGACGAAATTTATAGGGCAGGTGGACTCGCTGATAATCAGTTTGGATTTCGAGCAGGGCACTCCACAATAGATGCTATAGTGGAGGTTATGAAGCTTATAGATTCAAGCGCTAATGGTACACAATATACGCGGCGTATCCCAGTAGTAATCACACTGGATATAAGAAACGCCTTTAATAGCGCATCATGGGAGTTAATTCTACAAGAACTTAATAACTTCCAAGTTAGTCCATATTTGAGGAGGGTACTTCAAAGTTACTTGAGTGAACGACGAATCATTGTGGAAGCTGGAGGTGTTGCTACTCAGATGGATGTCACGAGCGGAGTTTCCCAAGGTTCCATATTGGGACCGATGCTTTGGAATATCTTGTACGATGGCATTCTTCGAATTCCTTTGCCCGAAGATGCCAAATTAGTGGGCTACGCAGATGACTTGGCACTCGTTGTCTCCGCCAGACATGAACTACAACTAGTGGAACGAGTGGATGCAGCAATAGAGGTGATTTCTAGGTGGCTTCACAATCACCGAATGCAATTGGCCCCAGAGAAAACTGAAGCAGTGGTAATGACAGGCCGCAGAGTTCTCAACTCGATGGATTTCAACGTGGATGGAATCAAAGTAAAGCCGACCACACACATTAAATATCTGGGTATATGGCTAGACTACCGTCGCTGTTTTCAAGAACACGTAAGGCAAATTGTAGCAAAGGCGACTCGGACAACAAAAGGGCTCATCGGATTGATGACGAATGTTGGTGGACCAAGCGCTAGTAAAAGAAAATTGCTCTCATCAGTGGTTTTATCCTCAATACTTTATGAGGCACCCATCTGGATACGAGCTTTAGACGCTGCAAAGGCGCGTGAACAGTTGGAGTGTGTGCAACGGACCCTAGCACTGCCTGTATGCAGTGCATACAGAACAGTTGGAAAGGAAGCAGTTCTCGTGATAGCTAATATGCCGCCGATCACGGTGCTGGCGAAATATAGAGTAGCAGTTCTTCAGGGAAGCCGAAGCGTTGAGGCCAAATCAGAATTAATGCAAGAATGGCAGACTCGATGGAAGAGCGCTGATACTGGATCGTGGACCAGGGAGCTCATCCCGAGGCTAAAGGAATGGGTGGAGCGTAAACATGGCGAGGTGAACTTCCATCTCACTCAGTTCTTGTCAGGTCACGGTTGTTTCAACAGTTTCAACATATTTGAAGAATAAGCAAAATTACTAATGTTGAAAATGTTACAATAAAGTTGAAATTATTTACGTTGTTGAGTATCAACATTCTCCGGGGCCGTGCTTTCTAACTTATAGGCTTCGTTCGGCGGAGATTTCCTCTTGGTTCGACATTTGTAGATAATAAAGGCGATTATGCTAAAGGCAATAATAGCATAGAGAAGGGAATAATGATGAATGTCATGGTGTGATACTGGGAGCTGCTCTTCTCGTAACTGTTGTATTCGCTCGTGCAGCTCCGTTATGTCGTCCACTAAAGTTGAGTTTTCCAATTTAATTGAGTTGTTTGTACGCCTTTCCATCCATTTCATCGATAGGTTGACTTTCGGTAGATACGACGAGTCAATTACGGTTTCCTTGTAGATTTTATAAGTTTTTAGAAAGATTGACCCTTCTTTTAAAGTGCATCCTCCTTTGAGAGAAATTATTCCATTGCGTGGTAATTGTACTGCTACGAAGTCTCCATCACAGGCTATAGTGGCCTGCCGCTCTTGACCGATTGAGAAAATCCACTTATTATTTCTCAACTTTATCCATGTATCTTTTGGATTTTGCGACATCTTGTTTACAATGTGGCAGTTGAATGGTTGTTGTGATGCCAATAAGTCTAATTCGCATATAGAATTGTTGTTGTATATGGAATGAATGGGGTGTAGCAACATACAAATATATTCGTTGTTGCTATGTTTGCAATGGCTAAACTCGTCCTTTGACATCATGTAATATTCATCACGATGTATGGACGTAACCAAATAGTCCATTGATGCCTGAATGAAGACGCCTTCGATTGTAGGAAGAGGCATAGGTTTAAATACTTGATAGTTAGCCGCGTTCATCAATGGAACTTTTAATTCAAAAATTAAATATTGACCACTTAGTTTTCCTCTGCATGACATAATTTGATACAGGCTCAATAATTCATAGTTTTCGTTTTGGGAGGGCAGCAGAACGTCCGGAGGCATATGATGTTTAATATCTTGAAGTGCCTTGTTAAGTTGATTTGGTGGTAAGATTGAAGTGCTCACTGCTTTGTTGTTTGAATTTAAAAGGACATCAATTAGTTTTTGTTGAGTGTCTTTGAAGTCGAGCATGAGAAGTAGTGCATGAAAGGTTAAAGACGTCAATTTTTGAATGTTGTTGATGTCACCTAATGCAGAACTTACTTGTCGTGTAATATCTTGCCAATGACGTCTGTTGTCTTCATCGGTTCGTTTTAAGATGTTTAGAGTTGCGTCAGCAATATAGGTTTGGTTCTTGGCTATCATTAAAAGGTATTGTTGATTTAGTTTAACCTTTTGTATTTCTTCTTCATAGTGCTTCGCATCCCGGTCATCCAAAACTCCAAATAGGTCACTTGCCAAATTGCCCACGATATTTAGGATCCCACGTTTCCTTCTCCTTTCTCTGTAGTGAAGTATTGCGTTCTTGTCCTCGATTTCAGTTAGAATATGCATGAGCTGAGTGTTGATTGCAGAGCATATCTGATGATTTTCTTCAGCTGTTTCCATGCAAAGTTGATCCATGTTTCTCGCCAGATTTCTGTATGACATCAAATCTGAATAGTAGGATGTGAGGTTGAAGTAAACTACTATTTTCCACTGCTGATTGGTAAATCGGAGATTTCCTAGATTTTCCAGATACAGTCCAGGTTGATGACTAAAAGTGGTGATGTTGTATTTACATCAGTTGTTCGGTCGAGGATACTGGACTAGGCAGTGTAGTGATCGCCACTAAGCTTAGTAGAAGTAATGGTAAAACTATGAGATTGGTGGCTGTAGGAACCCTTTTGGTACGGGACTCATTCACTGACTTATTTTGCGACTTCTCGGTGTCGAGAGGTAGGACACTTCTTTGGTAATGGGTCTTTTGAATATGGAACCATTGCCCCCTTTTACTGTGACCACCCTAGTCAAACCATCGCTGCCAGGATGTAGATCGATGATCCTTCCCAAGGGCCAATTTGTTGGTGGTAAGTTATTGTCTTTTATTAAAACAATGTCGTCTACTTTAACCATTGGTTGTTTGCTGGTCCATTTAGTTCTTTGTTGTAGTTCGGTAAGGTAGTCCTTTGACCAGCGTTTCCAAAAATCTTGAACCATTTTTTGTAATAATCTCCACCGATGATTGATAGGAATGTTTTCATTTAGCATATTCGATTCTGGGATGTTAAGTAGTGAATCACCAACTAAAAAATATGCCGGTGTTAATATCAACGCATTTGAATCAGACGAAACTGACGTAAGTGGCCTTGAATTGAGGCATGCTTCTATCTGCGATACAACCGTTGCTAACTCTTCATATGTGAGGGTTGTGTCTCCAATTATCCGTTTTAGATGGAATTTTAGAGATTTCACTGCTGCTTTAATTTGGTACATTAGTTTAGTGAGCAGCAACGCTCCACAAAGCTCAAGACGAGGTAGTGAAAGTAGGTTTTTAATCGGAGCAACCTTTGTTTTTGATGTAAGAAGCCTCACATTAGTAATGCCTTCTGAATTTGTCGATTTGAAGTAGACGGCGGCAGCATAGGCCTTTTCTGAGGCATCGCAGAAACCATGAAGTTCTGTTGTATTGTTCTTCTCAAAATGGATCCAACGTGGGATAAATATTTCTTCCAGAAGAGGCAGAGAATCTTTAAATTCTTGCCATTTTGTTGATATGTGTGGTGGAAGTTCTTCGTCCCAAGATAGGCCTGCTATCCAAATTTCTTGCATCATCAGTTTAGCTACAACTGTTATTGGTGCCAGCCAGCCTAATGGATCAAAAAGTTTGGCACTATCCGAGAGTAGGTTTCGTTTAGTAGGCTTGCCAGGCGAGGAATGGGTGACGATGAAACCGAATGTATCTGTTGCTGGATTCCAGTGAAGTCCAAGAGTTTTAATTGTGTCATCAAGCTTGAATTCCAATCGATGTTGATTCCGCAGGGGTACTGGTATGGATTCCAAGAGAACGGCGTTGTTTGTTGCCCATTTTCTTAAGGTAAATCCACCGCTCTTCAATAAGTCAATGGTTTGTTTTTGGCTGAGTAAGGCTTCTTCCAGTGTGTTTTGCCCAGAAATCAGGTCATCCACGTAGAAATCATTTAAAACTACGTTAGACGCTATAGGATAGTTTGGTTGTTCATCGATGGCCAGCTGTCGTAGTGACTTTACCGCTAAATAAGTAGCTGCTGCTGTTCCATATGTGACGGTGGTCAGCTTAAACTCCTGAATTTCTTGTTGTGGAGACTCTCTCCATAGGATACGTTGATAGTTCTGATCATCTTCGTCAACGGCGATCTGTCTGAACATTTTTTCGATATCAGCCGTACGGACATACTTATGCTTCCGCCACCTTAACAGTATGGATAATAAATCCTGTTGAAGAGTAGGTCCCGTTAACATTACGTCGTTTAACGATGTTCCAGTTGTGGTTTTGGCAGAGCTATCGAAAACTACCCTCAATTTTGTAGTTGTACTTGAATCCTTTAGAACTGCATGATGCGGCAGGTAATAGTAACCAGTTTCAGTAGCTGTTTCAGCAACTTTCATGTGTCCCAAAGCGATATATTCATTCATGAACTTCTTATATTGATTGCCAAGGTTTGGGTTTTTAGCAAGTCGTTTTTCTACTTGTATCAAACGCGCCATGGCGATTCCTTTTAAACATCCCAGTGGGTTGACAGAATATAATTCAATGTCAAAAGGAATCTTGACTACGTAGCGGCCAGATTTGAGACGTTTGTGACTGGTCGCGAATATTTTTTCACACTCTAGTTCTTCTTTTGTGAATGCTCGTTTACGTTGCACCTCCTCTATTTCCCAGAAGCTTCTCAATTGTTTATCTATATCAACTGCCCTTGTTGTCATTGATTGTATCATTGTTGAATTGTGACAGTCGACTGAGGCACGACCAAGGAATATCCAACCTAGTTTGGTTTGTTGGGCTATCGGTTCGTCAGATGAGGCCTTTGCTATATTATTCATTAGAATTTCTCCATAATAGTCCGCACCCAAAAATAAATCGATTGGACCAGGACTGTAAAATGTTGGATCAGCCCACATCAGATTTTTGGTGTGTTTCCAGTCCCATGGATCTAGAGGCTGCTCTGGCATATCCCGGGTTATGTTTTTGAATACTAGTGCTTTTATGGCTAAGTTAAATTTGGAGGGAAATCTTGGCTTCAAGATAAATTCAACTTTTGAGTTCGCCACTCCAGCTTCGGTTTTTGCCATGCCTGTGACTTCTGCATAAGCTGCGGTTTTTGTTAAGTTTAATCTCTGGCAGGCTTCTTCTGTAATGAAGGTTGCTTGAGACCCAGGATCTATTAACACACGAACCAATTCATTGCGAGTGCCAGAAAACACTTTCACTAAGGCGGTTCCTAGTGGGATGCACTTGTGATTCCATTAGTGTGTTACTTGTACGTTTGTATTAGCTGGTTTTATATATTCTGATGCAGATCGCGTACTGTTGTTACTATGAAGCAGGCTGTGATGTGAACCTTTGCATAATCCACAGCTTTTATTGCATGGGAGTTTGTGTTCTGGTAGCAAGCATCGTCGGCACACTGGTTTATAACATACTGCCTTACTCCTTTCGATTTGTGGTAAATTCTGGAACTTCTTACATTCAGGTAGATTGTGCTCTCCCCAGCAAAGGCTACATTTATCGGGTTTTTTGGTTACAGCAACATTTACATTCTTAATTGATGAGCTGGTTTGTTGGTTTACTTCCTTTTTTTATACGTTTTATCTCGGGATAGTACTCCCAGAGATTGGAACCTTACTTGTAGAAAGGTTAGAAAATCTTTCACCGTTTGAATTTCCTTCGGGTTCTTCAGAGACGTCTCGTATAAACGGTGGGTTTCCCTGTCCAATTCCCTTATGAGAATGTTCAACAAAATAGCATCCCAAGAGTCTGTGTTGATTCCTTGGTTTTTTATTGCGTACAAGCATTCCAGTATATTATCATGTATCAGTTTGAGACCATGAGCGGATTCTGATGATAAGTTTGGTAGCTCTAAGATGGTGTTTATGTAAGGATTGGTGAGAAGCCGTTTATCATCGTATCTGGAGCATAAAATATTCCAAGCTGTGGAATAGTTCTCGTGCGATATACTGAGGTGGTTTACGAGCTTCGCTGGATCTCCTCCAATTACTGACAATAAATAATGCATATTTTCTTCACTGGATAAATCATCATTACAATGGATAGTCTTATTGAATAAATTTTGGAAGCTTGTCCATTGTTTGTAATCCCCATTGAAGTGTGGTATTTCAATCCTTGGAAGTTTTATTCTGGACCTTGTTAGGCCTTGTTTTTGGAAATCTTTATTAGCAACGTTTTCTAGTTGATCTTGAAGATAAATGATCGTAAACTCATAATCTCGCTGTAGGTTCTCGTATGTTTCTTGGCTGAAGTATTCGTTATCAAGCTCTCCATCATTCGCATTTCCAATAATTTCTTCGTGATTGTTGGTAAGAGAGATCCATAAGTCGGTTAATAGTTTGATCTTCAACTCGTAATACGCTCTTGAGTGCTGTACCGCATCTTTGATTTGATGTATGGCGTTAATATTTGTTCGAAATATTTTAGCCTTGGCGTGTTGGATCTTATAGCGCCTCTGCTGATCCTGATCATCAACTTGAACCACTTTTAAATCAGATTGGCCTGGTTGTTGCTCATCTGTTAGTACATATGATGAAGCATCTCCGACGTGTTTGTCCCAATCGGGGTTTTCTTCATCTCCTGCCACCTTTTGCCTGGATTCTAGAAGTTTTTTGTTTTGTTTCCTCGAACGCTTGTTTAACTTGATCGTAGAAATGTTGTGCGATGTAAGGATGATCCTTTGGTAGACTGTGAATTAATGCAGCATCAGTCGTTGAAAATTTATCGAAGAGTAACTGCAAATTTGTGAGTCGATCGTCACAATATTGCCTTGTTCTTCTGGCAGCTCCATCTTTTTTAATGTTGGTTTTTAATTGGTTAATCAATTTACCGGTTTGTGTTTGTTCACACAAAGCTTTTACGGTGTGCATGTTTTTTTAAAATTGATTACTACGTGAATACGGTTTTATGGTGTATTTCTAAGCGCTGTTCTTTATAGCTCGAAGGACCAATGTTTGTGTCGTTGTGATATATTATATATTTGTGGCTTACCACTGGTGAGGGCTCACAAATATATGAAATGGTTTTTGATTTACAACTGAACCTTTTATTACGTTTTCTTTGATATTTATACATTAAATTTGTTTACTAAAGCGTAATTTATAATTAAAAATGTATACATATCTTATGAATTAATATATGTATGTAATGTATGTACATACAGTAATTTTGCTTATAAGTCACTATGTTACACGTGAGGTGTATAATGCACACACCATATTTGAAGAATAAGCAAAATTACTAATGTTGAAAATGTTACAATAAAGTTGAAATTATTTACGTTGTTAAGTATCAACAGTTTAGAAGTTCTGGTTTAAAAAAACTAATATAACGTCAAAAACGTAACCGAATTAATAAAATTCGATATTAAAAATAATAAAGAATAAAATTTGTGATTCTCAGTATAATGCGGAACAGTTGATTTTGATGTTAGAAGTGCAAATTGTTAAGATCAATAGATTTAAACTTAATTGGATACCAATTCAGGATATTTGCCCAAAATATTATAAAGGAGATCGCGAACTATTTTATAGCATATATCTTTGGTCGGATGATCAATGAATCCAAACTAAGAAAAAAATAATAGAAAGTTTAATTAGTAGGAATAGGAAGGAACTAGGAAGTAATTTAATTAGCTACCTCAATTATCTTTAGTGTTACAGTCCTTATGAATTCCCAGTCAGACTGTGCTCTCGATAAAATCATATTACAAAATGTTTTCAACAAATAATATAAGTGATCGGCTGCAATTTTAGTTGTAACATCATTGAACTTGTCTAACAAAAATTCATTATTGATTTGGATCGATAACTGTTAATAGTTTAAACAGCGAAAATTGTCAGGAAACCCAACCGTCAAGCAATATCATAAAATCCATAAAGTGCGCTTATCTAAAGTTGAAAATGGTAAATCGAATAAATATTGCCACGTACTAAGACGTCGCGAATTGTACATATAGTGCCAGTTCGTAATATAAAGGAGTTATATTCAATTTGAATTCGATATGGAGTTCCACATCATTCATCTTATTCGGTGTCTGAAAATAATCAAAATTAATATTTTATTTGTATGCCAAATCAGAGTAAATTCTTGACACTTACGTGAATAATTCGTGGGTACCGGTTGCGTACAAAACAACATGACGAACTAATCGCCCCAAACGTTTTGCAAATTGATGGTATCTATCTGAGTTGTAGGTCAACAGACCATCGCCCAAAATTTTAACTAAACTCGTTGAAAATGCAAATATGTTTAATAAGTAATTTGCGATGAAAGTTTTTCTTCGATATAGTACATATTCAGAATCAATAATGGTCCAAACATCATCTTTCACAGGGTCAATAACATTTTCCAGCTTTAGCTGTTTCAAAAATTCATTACGCTGTTTAATTGGTAAGAGAATTACTTTTAATATTGTTATGCAATGATCTACATGATTGCTCGGAAAAGGTGTTCTAAGGTCTGTAATTAAATCTGGAATTTGAATCATAGATGCCATCCAGGTAGGTGTTTCGCTCGGAGATCTAAGTAAGTATATGAAACAGCAAAAACATATGATATTGCCATGTTGCCACTCTTTTTATGTAAACTAATTAATTTCCTAAGCCAATTCTTTAAATTTTTCTAAACTGTTTTATTCATTTATTTTACTTATTTACGCAATTGAACGGCGGTCCGTGAAATTGTTTCACCATTCGACGTGTTAATCGCTATTTGCGTTGAAGAATATTTCGAAGTTATTGACATTGTGTTAGGAGCTCCGCTAGTTTGTGCTCAATTATGAAGGTGCATATACTTCAGAATCATAAATATATCGAACAAAATCGTAGCATGTTTTCTCAATTAAGCCTTTAAAATTCAAAGAGAGTCACGAATGCTTCTTCATCCAAATATAATAATCTAGAATAATTAAAATAAATAAACGTTGTATTTAAATCGAATATAGAAAGAACAAAAAAATACATTGAAATAAACATTTAATCAAGATTATAACTTTGGGAACTTATCCAGTATTTATGACTTGCATTAAACCTTGAACCACAACTGCAGTAGGTCGATCTAGTGGCGATATGATCTTTTACTTTTTACAATGTGTTTTCATTCAATATTATTGTGCAAAGTTCCCAATTCAGCTAATAAATTCCTAATCACTCAAATTTTTGAATATTTCTTAAGAAATTTAAATAAAACATGATTTGACGTTGTATATGGCATGTTTAGTTCTGTATCAATAAATTGTTTTTCGAAAGCTGTGGCCAGAATTTCAGGATTGCTATAAATTTGTTTTAATTCTAGTTCGTTGAAAGGATTTATGTTTAATTTAACATGATCGGCTAATTTATTGTACGTCTGTGCGGTTGCATGATATTCAATTGCTTCCTTTGATTTTAAATCGGTTGATTAAATAACAAAACCGTGAGTATCAAAACAGCATGCGACGATGTTGTATCTTCGAATATGGGAGCATTAGGCTTAAAATGTATTTCATTTACTTTTGGCATACTACTGGGAGCGAAAGTAACATCTGGAACATGTACATTTGTCACAGAATTAATGCAAAGCGACTTTCAATCTCCCCACTTTTAGTAACCGGTTCAACTACTTCATCAGTATCCATTTGGATGGAACATGGGATGCGACAGCACATTCTACGCTTTCTATTGAAACTGCAAACGACGAACTTGAGTGATAATTGACGCTGCTTAAAGATTCGACAATCGAATCGATTTCTTGCTGGGGCTTAATTTTTTCTTTTTCTGTAAATAAATCGTTGTTGATTATACTTCATTGAAAACACACAAATAACATTCTTAACGTAAAATTGGGTTAGTAATTTTTAAGGTTTAGAAGTTCTGGTTTAAAAAAACTAATAAAAGGTCAAAAACGTAACCGAATTAATAAAATTCGATATTAAAAATAATAATCAATAAAATTTGTGATTCCCAGTATAATACGGAACAGCTGATTATGATTCAAGCGCAAATTGTTAAGATCAATAGATTTAAAATTAATTTTAATTTAATATTTACTGTTAAAACGGAAATAAATCAACTATATTATAAGTTACACAAATATTTAGTTTATAATTATTCAAAAATACGTTTTATTTTAAGAAAATTACCTTCAGTTTAGGTTTCTCCATTGTAGCCATTTGATTTATTATTTACTATTTTCGCCATTTTAAAAATAATATTTTTTTTTGTGTAATAATTTAAAGAATGTAAAATACATCATCAATTATTAAAAATTACGACTTTTCACTTTATTTAAATAATTTTTAGGTTACGTTTGTATCTCAGTAAAAAAATTCCTCAACATGTTCTACTATAAAAAAAAAAAATTGTGTCTCAGTCACTCTCATGTAGATATTTTATTCTTGTCTCTTTTTAATTTTGTACAAAATCTTGTGATTTTGAATGGAATAGCGCTATTATTACTTTTTTTGTTAACATGTATTAATTTTTTTGTTCAATATCACAAATGGAAATGTATACTTAAAGAAAATAATAAACAAAATTAAAGTATTATAATATTAAAGTAGAGTTTACACCACGACTATACTACCAATATTTTTTTGATAGCTATTATACTTTAATAGCAAAATAGTACGTGATAAAGTATTACACTATTTTAGTTTGAGTTTACACCAACATAATTTTTTGCTACATATTTTTATTCTACTGGTGTAAACGGTATATTAGGTTAATAAAATGTAGACACTGAACAATCACACTGCTAGATTTTTTTTCAACAAAAAATTGACAGTTGACATTTGGTATCATTGTTAACTTTGTTAAGTAATTTCCATAGAAATAGAGTATATAGAACATAGAAATAGAGTATATAGAATGAATGTAAAGAACTGTCAAGCGTCACAAATTCGGAGGGTAAAAGAGAAAGCATATAAATTAACAGGGCCGTATTTAGAATTTTTTTCGATCGAATGCAGTGAAGTTAGGAAGTTTAAATTAAAAAATTATTTATATTTAATTACAGTTTTATTTCTTTAATAAAGTACATTAATTATTTTTATTTAAATATAATATATAAAGAAATAAACTTGTTTCTTTTCGTTAATTTATATGACCTTTGGTTATAAAAATAATTCAATCGGATGTCATAATATTTTCTATGATAGAATGAGCTAACAAATTAACGTGTTCTTGAGAATGACTATATTGATCTTCATCACTGAAAATATTTACACTTATTAGGTTGTGAAGAACGTTATAACTTATTTTTTTAAACAATTTAGAACTAGATTTTAGTTGCGTTATGTTTTTGTAGTCCGCAATAACCAATTCCCGTTTTAATACAGCTTCTGAATATTTACAAATTTTTAATACTGACGACGAAGGAGTTAACAAACCACCCTTATTTTTTAAATTGATTAGCGAGGTATAAGAGTTACATTGTTGTATTAATGTGCAACAGTCCTCACAATTCAATTTTCTAAATAAATATCGGACTATAAATCCTCCTATGTATTTAATAACATTAATTGAAAATTCACTTAGTATAATTGGGTATCCAAGAAAATCTTCATCATACATATTCGATTCGTCTACTTTTGAAATTTCTTGGTCAATAGAAATATCATCTGATGAGGCTTCAACCATTGCTTTTGCAATTCTCCATATTTTGGTAAACTAAAAACAAATGTTTACATTATAATTTCTGTAAAAAATTGTATTTACAGTACATATTCCAAAATAAAAATAAATTATGAAAAGCAAAGCACTTAGCACATGAAATAAAATAAGAAAAATGCGGCACTGGTAAAAACATATGTTTATTAATACTAAATTCGTTCGAACTGTCAGATCAAAAAGATTTGATCGGATTCAGCTGTCAGATCAACATTTTTGACATTACAAATTTTTTTCACGCAAAAATCTTGATCTAACAAATCGGCTAGATCAATTTTAAAAAATCTTGATTTTTTGTTAGATTTTTACGCATACATATATACAAAAGTAAACGTCAAAACATAACATCAAAACAAAGACCCCGCGCCATTTGTACAATTCAGTTTTAAATTAATAAATTTTAAATTAATTTTAATAAATTTATTAAAATTGTATGGATAATTTGTAATTTTGTGCGACGTATTTTCAAAATATCTTGTGTGTTTTTGCTTTTAATAGATTTATTAAAATTTTAAGGATAATTTGTAATTTTGTTTGTGCGACGTATTTTCGAAATATCTTGTGTACTAAAATGTTGTGTTTATGTGCGAAATTATATAATTTCTTATGCTTTTAATTGAAAATTATTGATAAATAAATTAATTAAATTGAGAAATGGGAGACACTATATTGAACATTTTAATTCTTTGCTATATAATTTTTTATTATACCGATGCTAACAAGGTGAAATGATAAACCCGCCATTTATAATAAACAATTTTTTGTCTTTCTTTTCACAAATATTACTACAAAAGTCGATCAAATTTCTTTTATATTCGTTTACATAAAATCCGGTCAAATTGTTGTTGTAAAAGCAAACGAATTTGGTATAAAAGAATCAACCCACGCCAATAACGAAAATTGTTTTCTTATTTTTATCTGATTTATAACTTAAATTAAGGATAGTTTTACCACAAATCACTTTCTTTTCAACATAATTTACATTTTATTTTTTTATAAACACTTACTGATGGTACGAAATTTCATCTTGTAATTTTTGAGGCGTAATTAGCAGTTTTTCACGAGACACTTCATTTTATTAAAAGTTTCTAATTTTTATTACTAAAATGATGCACTACACACAATCCACTAACTATTTTAATTACTTTTTAATTATTTTAATTAATATGTTCACGATTTTTTAAGAGCACAAAATTTAACGCGTCATTTAAAACAAAAACAAAAACTGGTTTGAGGGGTTGATTCTTTGACATATGAGACCGCCATATGCATTTTTTATATAACCATCCTGCTCTGGCTTGTGACACATGAAACAGCAAATCTTATATGGGAAAAACTTTACATTCATTCATAGTATATAATTCTATGGTAATTTCACTCGAATCCAGGTGAGTTATTCAAATAAGAATGTATAAATATATTTTTTCTGTGCTTTAATTGTATATACATATATTCATAAGATTAAGATCGACGAATAATATATGTTTATATAATTATAAGATGTTACACACAATTTATTTAATTCAATTCATCAAATTCGACCAAATCGCTCAATCATTTTAGTAGGCTTGAATGCAGGAGCTGCATATCACTACAAATATCACAAAATGTTAATTGTATCGCGTTTATGGGATTTGGTGTTACAATTACAATACGGTGCACGGCATTCGTGGTGTACCCGATGATAACATGCTGGATATTGTAACGCCAATACAATTTATCATCGAACAAAATTCGGCGCGTGTCAGCCAAGAAGACATGTCGACATGACGAGACTCTTCTGGGAAAAATGCACGCAATTGGTTGTAGTTGGATCAGCCGAGAATTCGCTTTGAGTGGGCAAGAACAAACGTCAAATTTAAGTCTGCCTTCGTGATACACCAGTAAAACCATGCAATAGAATCCTGATTAAATCGATAACGAGTTTAAAACAGTTTCCGATCATTAAACAGGATATCTGGTCCTTCAAAATGGTTTAGATCTGGCTTATGAGTCGTTAAATTTAGTGTCGGCGCACGCCAGTCGTGAAATCGTACTAATTATAGAAATTTAACAATTTATGATTCATCTGATATCGAAACAACAATATCGGTAAGGAATTAATATTAATAGTAATCAAAATTAGTCGATGATAATTTTTAATTTCAGGAATTGAAAACCGATGGAATTCGTTGCTCTGTAATCAGCGTATCAGAAGAAAAACACTTATGTAAACATCTAGCAACCGCAACCGAAACATGTGGATATCACTGCCCACAATGTCTCAGTAAATATTGTGTACTTCCAACAGAATGTTTATCTTGTGGCTTAACATTTAACCAGAAACCTTTCGATAAATCTGATAAAAATGTAAGAACCACTGCAAAAACAAATTTTTTTATGCTTATTTTATTCCAATTGCAGATCTATCAATACAAATCTTGTATACCTTTTGCAATCCTATCTCAATAACTAATTAAATTCTTAAAAACACCATGCGAAATCATAGAACATAGCTACTGCTGTCGTTAGATAGAATTTAAAGAAGTTAAAGAAAATTGTATTACAAACATAATTAGAAACACACATAAGAGCCGTGGTGGAAAATGGTACAAATGATTCACAAACAACAAATAATCCTAAATTCAGACAAAAAAGAAAACTACCCAACATGTGAAAGACAAAAACAAAGAAGTTACTCAGTATCCAACATTAAACACCACTAGAATTTTATGTATGGGGATTTGAAAGGAACTAGGTCTACGCAACAAACATTCAGAGTAGGGAGCAGATGCTTGCTCGAATCAAGATTGCCGGTAACAAAATACAAGAAAATTTAGGAAATTTCAACATGATTGCTGCCTTAGAAAACGGCTCCAACTATGCTAGTCACAAAATGGAAATAATTTCGAAAGCTGTTTGTGAGTTCAAAACAGCAAATCGTACAATAAATTTTTTCTTAAACAACTTACAATAATTTGTTTTCAACAAGCACAACATTGAGTCGTTAATATCTCAAAAACTATGCGTTTTTAGATAAAAAAAAAACGGAGTAATAATTTTTTAGTAAATCGTCTGATAAATTTAAATTTGAAAAAAAACTTGCGATCTTTTTTAGAAGAAATGAATTAAATATTTTTTTATTTTGCACGCATTTTTTTAATTTCACCAAACACTAAGGGTGCAAATCTTCATTGTCAGACCATTAGATGTTCGATTCATTAATTTCATTTGGTAGATACCACAATTATAAAAAACAAATCATCAAAACACATTTGTGCCGTTTTATATCTAGCTAAACCAGTTTTTCATGTACATATATTCTATCAGGATTTACAATGTTACAATAAAGTACACGTAGCCATAGATGCATTTAGATCAAAATTATATTTTTGTTTTATTGGACATTCCATTAAACAGTTTTGCTTTCTCAAGAACCATTCCAGCATTTTGTACTCGGATCTTAACAATTGATGCTCGACCAGTTTGTTCTTTGATTTCCGGTAAAAAATCTATGGAATTCATTCCAGTATTTCCATTCAGCTGCAAATTCAATTGCTTCGTCAAAAGAGATGATCTCATAGTTGGGTTCGAATTTGTTATCATAAGTTTAGCTTTTTTATGATTTGATATAGGAACTGTTATGGAGCACTCTTCACTTGTACTTGATTTAAATTTAGTTGGAATTAGCAATATTGATGCACTTGGCTTGGCACAAATCTTTAGATTCAAATTCTTTACCGACTTTCTACATTTAGGTGTAATACTAGAGCAATCTTTTAAAACTAGCTTACTTTTTGAGGTCAATACTCTTATGTCCTTAGCCAATGGTAAAGAATTTGTAAGTCCAGTTGTGACAATGTTAGGTTTATCACGATTTAAATTAGGTTTTAGATTTGGCGAAGATTTGACTATTTCTGTTAAAGAATTATCACAGAAAATTAAGCTTTGCGCCATTTTACTGGAAATTCGAGATGAATTTGTTAAGGTTAGTTCACGAGACTTTCGTCGCAAAGTTTCAATTTTGCGCTCACTTGGCGATCGTATAACAGCATCATTTTTATTTCTTATCCGCAATTCTTGTTTCAAATGGTTTGCTAGCTGCCCTGTTATTGAATTTTCATTTAAATTTTCTGTATTTTCTAACGTAATTTCAAATTTATTTTGAACTCTTTCTGGTCCACTCACATTAGTGTTTTCTTTTTCAACATCTAGTGGATCATAATTTGAAAAGCATTTAAATTCTTCAGATATTCTTCTTTCAAGGCATTTAACACGTTCATTAATTTCAATGTATTCTTCAACTCCAATTTTTACATACTCCGATTTTACTTGCGATTCGTTTTGTGCATTAGAGCTTAACAAACAAGGGGCGTTTGCGACCCGATGCAACTGCGGAATCGTTATTTCGTTCGAAAATGATTGATTTATATCTTTTTCTTCATTATGAAATGGCAGTGATGATCGAGGGGACGATGTAGGTGTTAATTTTACAAAACTACATTTCCGATTACATTTTGGCGGAGATTCTGCAAAACTCCAGCGACGGGTTTGACTTGATTTGTTAGACGTACGTGCTTTTAACACATTTCTTTCTTTAAGACCCAGATTTAGTTTTGATTCCCTTTTCCTAGAAGAGAAAATCAGGATAAAACTTTAAAAATTAATACACTATTTCAAGCGTTACTTTAATATCGGTGTCGAAGATGTCATCGATTCCGGCTGTTGCTGCATTGCCAATATGTTTTTTCTAAAAGTTTAATATATTTTACAAATCAATAGAAAACAACTAATGGTAAAATTATCCAATGGTAGCAATGGTATAAAACAAAATACTTAGTGCGTGTTTCAACTGGTTTAAATACCGCATAAAAAGTTAAAAAGTTATAAATGTATTTGTGGAAAATATTTTTTAACTTTTTAATTTTTTATGTTTCAATTGGATAAAATTTTGACAATAACATGGTTGTTTATTCTTTGTGTAATTTTGAAAGTATATGGAAAATTTAAATATGAAAATATGTAAAATAAATCCTATTTAGATATATATTAGTCAATTATGGTCAGTTTACATCTATGTCATTGTGATTTTTCTCTAAATTTGTACATGACAAATTTCTGTTTACAAACAAATATTTTTGTCAGCCAAATGTTTTCCACAAAAAAATTTTATCAGCTCTTGAAGCAGATACAAACATCAACGGCAGATTCAACATTTTTATTCACCTCAATTTTTCACTATTTATGCGGTATTTAAACCAATTGAAACACATCTTAGTGCGTGTTTCAACTGGTTTAAATACTCAAGTATAACAAAACGGAAAAACATATTAGTACTACATTTTTTCCGAAAATATGACGTAGGACTCGGAAAAAGTTGGACATTTTGCGTTTATAAAGTATTTGTGTGTTGGTGAGAATAAAATATTGTATATAAAAATATAGTTTTATTTGCGACGCCATTCATTAGAGGAGGTGCAGTATTAATTTGTGTGAAGTGAAAATTGTATTGTTATTTTTAAATATGTATAGTGAATAATCAAAATTTTTCAATATTATAATCACTTTTTTAAAAATGGTTAAAATTATATAGAATGTGTATTGTAATACAATTAAATATTTAATAAAAGACATAAATTTCAAATAAATTTTTTTAAAATTATCTAACATATTTTTTTGAATTTATTTCCCTTACAATATGTAATGGCGCCATAATATTTAATGCACAGGCCCCGCCTCTTTTAAAGCACGTGCACACTCACCCATGCACAAGTTTGTGTTTACTCAAATTCATCATTTGTCCGACATACAACGTTCATAGCAAATATTTCGGACACTTTTGCTGAAAAAAGTCGGTGATGATTTCATCAAAATGTCAGGAAATTGCAGAAATTTTCGGAAATAAAAATTCTTGGGTACCGCAAAGTTAAAAAATTAAAAAAAATTTCGTGGTAAATATTTTTTAACTGTTTATCTGTTTCAATAGGGTAAAATTTTGACAATAACTATGGTTGCTTATTTTATATGTAATTGTGAACGTATATAGCAAATTTAAATACGAAAATATGTAAAATAAATACTACTTAAATACATATTAAGGGCTAGTTATATAGCCGAAAACGAAATGAACCGAAACGAAAGGCAAATTTGTGATGGTTATATAGCCGAATCGGTTTTTGATGTTTTACATTTTCTGTGCTGTGTATTATGATACATGGAAATAAAATGGATTTTGAATTTGCTACTTTTGACCATAGACGACCCTTATGTATATTGTTTCTAAATAATTTATGTTTTTTGTCATATAATTCCTCGTATTTTCTAACATTTTCTATTAAAATCTCCGAATCAATTTCATTATTAGGTATCTCCGCCATTTTATTTTTTTTGTGTTTGACGTTTGATAAAAAAAAACAAGCCCCAGTAAACAAAATCGCAAAAAATATTCACAATTTATGAAAATTACAACAAATACTATTAATCATTGTGAATTCAAACTTCATCGAGATCTTCCAGAACAATTTTTTCAAATTCTAAAATCATACATAGCAGAGGCACTTCCGAGTAAAGTATGAGAATGAATACTCCCAACTAAAAAGAATAACAGCCGTAGTACCACAAGGAAGTGTTCTTGGGCCAATCCTTTATCTCCTATATACTAAAGATATACCAATTACAGAAGCAACTATGGCGACTTTTGCCGACGACACGGCAATACTTTCAACAGCAAAGAACATCAATGACCCCACTTGTAAATTACAGAAGGCTACTAATCTGATATGCAATTGGACAAAGAAATGGCGAATTAAATTAAATGAAGCAAAATCGATCCAAGTGAACTTTACAAATCTAAAAGTTAATCATATACCAATAAAGATAAACTCGATAGTAGTATCGCATGCAAACACTGCTAAATATCTCGGCATGACTTTAGATGTTAAACTTAGATGGAAGGAACACATAAAAAAGAAGAAAGAAGAACTAAACATAAAATTTAGAAAAATGCAATGGCTCTTAGGGAGACAATCTGAACTAGCGATCCATAACAAACTGCTGTTGTACAAACAAATCCTGAAACCTGTATGGACATATGGTAGCCAACTCTGGAGTTGTGCCAAGAAAACAAATATCAAAATCATACAAACAGTTCAAAATAAAATCCTGCGATGCATTGTTAATGTTAAAATAAAAAATAAAAATAAAAACAAAATAAAAAAAAATTAAAAAAAATAAAAAAAAAATTAAAAATAAAAAAAAAAAAATTTAAAAAAAAATTTAAAAAAAATAAAAAAAATTGTGAACTAAGACCGAAAACGAAACGAAAATGAAATGAATCAATCAGTTCGTTTTCGTTTCGGTTCGTCTATATAACTGTTCTAATACATTCAATTCATAAGTTTTGTTTCGGTCCGTTTCGTTTTCGGCTCATGAGGCTCAACTAGGCCTTTAGTCAATTATGATCTGTTTACATCTATATCATTGCGATTTTTCTCAAAATTTGTGCAAGGCAAATTCCTGTGTAGAAACAATTATTTTTGTCACCCAAATGTTTTCCTTATAAAAATTTCATCAGCTCTTGAAGCAGAAAAAAAGTTTGACATTTTTATTCACCTCAATTTTTAACTTTTTATGCGGTATTTAAACCAATTGAAACACACTCTTATTCTTTCTTTCTCAATTCTCAAATTCCCACCGTACTTACTTTTTTTTTACACTAAAAATAGGCATCTCCAAAGCTCTCTTTTTGGTTGATCTGTTAATGCAAGGTTTTACAGAAGGTTCGGGTGACATAGTACTCAAATTTTCATTTGAACCAGCTCCTCCTACTATTTTGCGAAGACCAGTTAATATTCCTATATAATCATTATTAATTATTCGTAATTTCACTTGTAATTAGCGTTGATTACTTACTTGTTAACGACCCACTTCTCCTCCTAATTTTTCGCTTTGTTCTTAAATCGATTGTGTTTTTGCCGTTCATCGTATCTGTTATGTTTTGCACTTTTGATAATAAACAACCAGCTATAACCCCTATTTTAGAAGCATTTTCTATTAATAAGTTTATCACTCTAACATGACCGTTTAATCTTCCTTCTGACATTTGATTTAAGGGCATTAAACTTGGTGCGAAAATAATTGACAAATTTTGAATTGTCATTTTATTTACGGATGAATTCTCGGATATTTTATTCAAAAATTGCATAAAATATGCAAAAGTATTTAAAGTCAGCGGTGGCATTAACAAACATATTAATAAAAGATTATCAGCGTGTTTATCTGCGTTAATTAAACATTTTAACATTGAATCTTGAACATTCCCGGGAGGTATAATTGGTTTAGAAAGGTCACGAAAAAATGATTTTAAAATGTTCGCAACATCAATGGCATAATGTTGCTTTCCTAGTTTATGTCCCATTTCTAAGTAAGCTTTTATTTGTTTTTGTCTTGTAGTAGATCCAGCTTTTCGAAATAATCCTTCTGTATTAATGTGAGCCGTAATAAAGCTGCATGCATCATAAACAAATGTGGGTATTGGTACTGTCCCACCTGTTACATTTACTTCAGTCAATTCCAATAGTTCGAGCGATGTTGAAAATATTTTATTTGATTTGGTATCCTAAAATAATATTTGTAACCAAAAAAATGATATAAGCACATAATATACTATCTATTAACTATTAGTTAAAATTTTGTTTATTTATTACCATAGAATGTTTTACATTTTTGTCGAGACGAAATTTGATACCACAAGCTTTAAGTTCACTTATAACAATTCTATACAAACTATCTTTATTATTTAAATCATTAAGAAGCATTCTAGATTATTTTATTTTTTATACTTTCTTGACAAATGGCAACAATATCAGTTTAAAATTTTTAAATTACTTCTGTAAAAGGATCTGAATAGAACCGAATATCGAATTCGGAATTATGGTACAATTCCACTTCTTCATAGCAAATGAATGCCACAGCATTGCCAACCAAAAACTACAAATACCCAAGTATCTTTCGACTTTTTCCCTTTTTATCGAACAATAGTTCGAAAACTACCCATTAAACAATTTTGGGTACGTACCCAAAATAGTGTATTTTCAGCACGGAATTCCATACCAAAAAAAAAAACTTTTAAGTGTAAAAACACTTATAAGTGTCGAATATTTCCTAAGATTTAGTTTCGAGTTATTCTAAGAAGTCGTATGAAACTTGTCGCAAAAATTCGAAACTAGGCGAAACTCGATATAATAAAATTGTATGTGTTAAAATAAAATTGGCGGGAGCAATTTTGTGCATGCATGTGAAATGTCAAATGAATTTAGGTTTTCTAAATATTATATTAATAAAACTAAATTTAATTTTATTTATATTATTTATTATTTAATAAAATAGTTTATTAAATCTATACATAATCTGAAATAGTATTAAACTAATAATTAAACAAGTAAAACTCTTAACGCTAAATTATCTAAAATAGAATAGCAAATTAATAAAAATTACAATTTTGTAGAATTAAATTATGTAATTTGTCTATCATATAACCTTTTCAATTTGAAGATTTAATATCCTTTCCATCTTGCGATTTGATGATACCACACCATAGAATTATATACTATAGAATGAATGTAAAGTTTTTCCCATATAAGATTTGCTATTTCATGTGTCACAAGCCAGAGCAGGATGGTTATATAAAAAATGCATATGGCGGTCTCATATGTCAAAGAAAGAACCCCTCAAACCAGTTTTTGTTTTTGTTTAAAATGACGCGTTAAATATTGTGCTCTTAAAAAATCTTGAAAATATTAATTTAAAAAATTAAAAAATAATTAAAATATTATTAAAATAGTTAGTGGATTGTGTGTAGTGCATCATTTTAGTAATAAAAATTAGAAACATTTAATAAAATGAAGTGTCTCGTGAAAAACTGCTAATTACGCCTAAAAAATTACAAGATGGAATTTCGTACCAACAGTAAGTGTTTATACAAAATAAAATGTAAATTATGTTAAAAAGAAAGTGATTTGTGGTAAAATTATCCTTAATTTAAGTTAAAAATCAGATAAAAATAAGAAAACAATTTTGGTTATTAACGTGGTGGGTTCTTTCTTTTTGTAAATAAATGTTTTTACCAGTGCCGCATTTTTCGTATTACTATGGTTCGAAAAGTGGGTGTTGATTGTTTCATGTGCTATGTGCTTTTTTTTCATAATTTATTTTTATTTTGGAATATGTACTGTAAGTACAATTTTTTACAGAAATTATAATGTAAACATTTGTTTTTAGTTTACCAAAATATGGAGAATTGCAAAAGCCTCATTAGATGATATTTCAATTGACCAAGAAATTTCTAAAGTAGACGAATCTAATATGTATGACGAAGATTTTTTTGGATACCCAATTATACTAAGTGTATTTTCAACATACATTACATTTTAAAGGAATGTGAAATAAATAACCGTAGTGGTTTTATAATACTATTTTCTATACACATAATATTATATTTAAATAAAAATAATTAATGCACTTTTATTAAAGAAATAAAAATGTAATTAAATTTAAATAATTTTTTAATTTTAACTTTCTAGCTTCATTGCATTCGATCGAAAAAAATTCTAAATATGGCCCTGTTAATTTATATGCTTTCTCTTTTACCCTCCGAATTTGTGACGCTTGACAGTTGCTTACATTCATTCTATATACTCTATTTCTATGTGCCACACGAATAAAATTGTTATGTTTACAAATAAATTTATTATTTACAAATTTGGCAAATAATACTCGTACATTATAATTTTTAATTACGTTATAATTGTTTATTAATTTGTGATTATGAACATAAATTAAAATAACACGATACTTTATTTTTATCTCTACTACAACGTTTTTATACACATCACTGCTAAATAATATTTATGTGTCATACATAAACAATTTTTCTTTCGACTTTTTCGTCATTCGCAATGGCTTTAAATATGGTTTTAGCATGCCCCAGAATGATTCTAATTCTGTATCGGTCGAGTATTCTGCCCTTTCTACAGCACTGATAAACCGCCGTTTTAATTCTAGACTCTCCTCTTGGTAGCTCGTGGTTCGTTTCCGCTTTAAATTATTGGATAGTCCCGGTTCGATTGGCGGTGGTGGTGATGGACTATAATTGCCACATACTTCTATTGACCTAAAAATTTCCAATAATTTAAATTTTACATAAATCAAGCAAATTTCTCACTTGAAATGACCGTACAACTAACTAATTGAACGATCATATGACACTTACTCTCTGGGTGCTGCGGTGTCGTCGAGGAAAGACAATCGTTTTGCAAATTTATATTCTTTCACGCCTCCAGCAGAACCACTTGCAACACGTTTTTTCGACCGTGTATAGGTCGCTTTTAAGGAATCCCATTGCTTCCGAACCATTAAAATGTTATATGGGTTCACCTCAATATCTGCATTAACATTTATAATAATTAACAAAATATATATTTAACAAAAATAATGGGTAATTAAAAACCAATTACTTACTAATATCAGTCGCCACTTCCTCCCACAATCTATTTTTTAAATTTTTATTTTTGAACTCTATGCACCGAATATTCCATAGAGCCTGTCGGGATCTCACGGCATCAATAATCATATCTAGAAAGTAAATTTATTAATTGTATATCACAGGAAATGCCATAGAAATAAATATTTTACCTTGCTCCAACTCGCTAAATTTAAATTCAATTTGAACCGATTCTTTTGAAGACCAGTTGGTGTCATCTTGACTATTCTCTGGGTACTCCACTTCATCCAGGTTAACCTCGTCGCTGAACTGGGAATAGTAATGTGAAAGCGTCGGTCCATCATTCGCAATACTTCCACAGCTGTTGTAATAATAATTTTACGATTATCTGAAATTATAACAAAAAATACATAATAGTAATCAACTAATCAAATTAATACATTATTATTTAACGGAGGTAAAACAATTCTAGCGAACTTACCTTTTTCGGCCATATCGAAATTTACTTATTTTATTATGCAAAATACAAAATTTAAAAATTGTTTAAAATTGTTTTTCACAGGTTTTGCTCACTTCGAAAAATAATCTAATCAAAAATGACAGAAAAGAATGTTACCATAAATAACTATAAAAAAATTGATGATACACAAGTGTGAGAAAAATATTTTCCATCGCTACACAATATTTCTTCATATGTATTGAAATGTTGCCATAAAAAGTACTATCGATACATATTTTTTAAAATGTTTATGGCAACATAACAAACACATATACAAATATTTTGTCAGTAAATTTTACTGATTTTATTTTTTGTTTCATTCTAGTATAAACAATATCTATATTTTTATCTCGTTTCGTTTTTACTGACAGTAAAAATTTCTTGGTGTAATAAAGGCATAATTCGAAAGAAAATACGATAGCTCAATTTTGAGTTTCGTCTTGTTATACTTGGGGTCTTGTTATACTTGGGATATAGGTTTTTTGCTCTATATTTGGTCTATTATTTTTGTGACGTAGCTGTCAATTTTTTTTTGTTTATTTTACTTGCGCTTGGCTCTCGTGTTCCCATTTCTGAAAAAATAAAATGTTTCTATTAATTAATGTAATACATTTGTATTATTTAATATAATATGCACATACCGTTCCAAATAATTTACTTAATTAACATTTTATAATAAATAATAAATAAATTTAATACAGCAGGCACGTTTTACAATACAAACAAAATACAAATGTCATTAGGAAGAACTCTTACAACACACAAAAACTCGAGCAAAAAAGTAAAATGATCTACAAAATATTGCTCAAAATTACAGGTTTGGTTTTTTTAATTGGTTTTCTGCAGAATTTCTTGCTCAAAAGTTGAAATTTGTCAACTTTTTGGGATGAAAGGAGGCGTGTATTTTGTACTATTAGGAACAACTTTTACAACACACAAAAACTTCAGTAAAAAAGTAAAATGCGAACCACAAAATCGTGCTCAAAAATACAGGTTTCGTTTTTTTAAGTTGGTTGTCTGCAGGATTTTTTGCTCAGAGATTTTTGTCAACTTTTTGGGAAGAAAGGAGGCGGGTATTTGTAGTATTTTCTCATTTGATTTGATGATACGGCGAAATGTTAAAATCCCAGATGTCCATCCGACATATGTACCGGGCTTCACACTCATGTAGATATTTTATTCTTGTCTCTTAATTTTGTACAATGGCCCTATTCCATGAGACAAAAATTTTATTGGTGCTATTCCACTAGGAAACAGACAAAATTTACAAAAATTTTGCCGAAATCATGACAAAGACAAGAACTAAAATTTGCAATAGTGCAACTGAGATAAAACATTTTTATTTTATGGTATAAAAAGTTAGAGAAATTTTAACATCAACAAAAACTAACCTATAAATTATTTACAAAATATGAAAAATCTTTATTTTTAATGTTTGACAATAATTTTATATCCCAAAAATTACTAAAAAACATTATTATTATTTTTTCGATGAAATAAAATATGCCTTTTAATTATTTCGGATAGTTTACGAAACTATCTAAAAATTATTTTGCTATAAATTATGTGAGGGGAAATTTTCATATTAACCTAAAAAGTTCAATTAACCTAAAAAAATCATTCAGCAGGCGAAAAAAATCAAACAAAAATCGAAGTGTCAGATTTTTTAGCGCCACAATAGCGCCACAAATCTTGTGATTTGATAGCCGCCTTATGAAAATTGTCTACGAGCTAGGTGCAACATAACAAGGTTAAAAACTTGTGATCTCAAAACGGAGGTACCAATTTTTATTTCTATTTTTTTCTATTTCTTGTTGCTCTAAACAAATAAGTCCTCTTGCTGCGTTTTAAATTTTTATTGTAAGATTAATGTGAAATTCTATTTACAAAAATTTGATATACATCAAAAAAATTGTTCTATTTGACAGAAAAAATCATTTTTTTTTATGTACATCAATTTTAAAAAATGTAAATTTTTTCGTAAATTTTTTTTGATGGACTAATACCAATACGAAAATAAACGTCAATTAGTGTGTTAAAATATAAATAAATTATAGCATGTATTTAAAATTTAATTGAAATATATTTTAATTTTTCATTAATAAATATGTGACGATTATGCGTTCAGAAATATATACATAAAATTTCATATAGTGGAGTGCACATTTGATGTCGTTTGTTCATGACATATCTAAACTTTAAAATCCTGATTAATATGTCCAATACATACATAAAACACATTGATTTTGATTTTTTATTCTATTTGAACTATATGGGGCATTTACATGCAACCAACATTTTTCTTCTACAAAATGAAAGAGATATAACATTGACTTTTTGCACATGAGAGACAAGAAAAGAAATATATCCCAACAAAATTTTGTAGAAGATTTTTTGAGCCACTACACTGCAAAAACCACTATAAAAATGAAAATGTTGACATAAAATATATTCGATCCGAGTATTTTTATGGCAACATTTTTAAAATTAACAAAAAAAAATTATTTTCTATTTAAAAAAGATTAAGGAATCATAATAAAAACAGACGCCATAGATAAAAATGTAAATTTCTCATTTGAACTAATTAAAAACAAATTAATAATTTTCCTATAAAAAAATTATGGCGTTACTATATATGTTTATTTCTTTCTGGCATATTGAATATTTTTATATAGCGGATTCTTCTTACTTACCTGCAAAAATTTACAGAAAAAAACAATTTTGTACATGTAAATGCCCTAATAAATTTCACATTAATTTTTAAAACTAAATAGAATTCCACATAAGTTTCTAATGGTTTAAGGGTTGTACAAAACAAAGGAAATTTAAAATTTCCCTATGAAATAAAATAAATTTCCCTATGAACATGGATAGCGCTCCCGATAGCGGCTCCCGATAAATAGGTAGAGCAAGATATTATTTATCGATTTTTAACTAAAAAGTTGAATGAAAAATTTTAGTTTAGAGTTAAATAAATTAATTATATGCAAAAATAGCCTGCTAAATATAAGTTTTGGCATAGAAAATTGTGTGCTCCGGATATACAGCTACCGGGCGTTAATAAAAAAACACGGCTATTATATTCATGTTATATGTATATTGTAAATAAAACGAACACCCTTTGAAATTTTTTTGATTTATTACTATCAACGGAAAAGGGGACTATAATGAAAGCTGGCTAAATATAGCATCCCAACGAAATGCTCTTGTTGGAGCACATAAAGATGGTCAGAAATGGAGATGAACATGGATAGATATGATTTAATCATTTGACGTTAATAGTTGATTTTATATTGATGTAACAACTATTTTCAGAAAATATGTACGAGGACAATAGACGTCATTGGAGGAATACGTGAACAGGACAGGCTTAGGAATGGAGGCACCACTAAAAAGGCCTAGCCAGATAACCGCGTTAGATGAACGAGTATTAAATATAATAACTCCCGATGCATGTCAAGGATCGGAAAATCTCGAAGGAGGATTTGAACCGTCGCCGCAAGAGGTAAACACCACTATTTCAAGTTCATTGTGTGTAAAATTTTGCATGTGTCGCGTAACTTTAATTATAGCATAATGGAATCGGAGGGTACAGTGGCAGCCAGAGATGTGCAAGAAGAAAACGCCGTAATAGCTGCAAGGGAAGCAACTACTGGCACAACAGCTTCCAGCAACACGATTGCTATGAATCATCCGGATACGTGCCGATCCATAAGGATTAAAGTAACACGAGGTTCGTAATTTAAATATTTTTTTTTTACTCGAAATACAAAAGTAGCATTCTTGTCAAACCAAATTCTAAAAATAAATATTATTATTAATATTTTAGGTTCGGCTTATACGCGCGATAAATTATTAGAACAATCAAATTTGCTTGAAAAAGACAAAGTAAGCAGCTTAAATCGGATCGGTGCGGCAATGGAGGAGCGAAATTAAATGTTAAAAGAACTTTTAAATAATAAGAAAGTACCTACTCGTATATTTTATCGTTTTGATTAATATTTTTGTTTAAAAATATATTCGAGCAATCTTAGCTCTGTTTTCTCGGGCTACTGTTACTAGCCGCTCTGCTCTGCTGTAGCATCAGAATCTATTACCTCCTGCTCTAATGGGTCTTCTAAATCAGTAAATTATGCCATTACTTATTAATACGCCATTACATCTTTCTATGCAATTGCGAGCCGACCGGTGTACCATATTGTACCGCTCTTCTGACTGATTTTGTATTCTCAATTAAAAATATTTTTTAATTATTTATTATTTATTTTTTAATTATTTAATTATTTACATGACCAACAAATCTTCACAAAATAAATTTACTTCAGCAATTACATTTATTTTATAGGAATTTAAGTTCGGTTAGTATTACAATTCATCAATATCAAATAAAAAATATTTTATAAATTTCTACTCGCGAAGAAATCACATATTATAAAAATAATAAAAATGTTGGTTCACCATAATATTTTTCCAATCATAAAACGATCTTAGTGTGCGAGAAATATTCTGGTCATATACTTTTTCTATGTAAATGAATTAGAATGTTGCTATATAATACTCTGATTAGTAGTATTCTCTGATTAGTAGTAAAATACTCTGATTAGTAGTATTAGTATTTTTTCCATTTTATTATGGCAACACGCCACTACATATAAAACGATTTCGTCAGTAAATTTTTACTAAATTTTTTTGTTTCATTCTATTAACTAGGACATCTATATTTTTATCTCGTTTTGTTTTTACTGACAGTAAATATTTTTAGATGGAATAAAGGCATTAAGAGCCTATTCCATGGAAAAAAATTACTGCCAGTAAAAATAAAATCGAGAAAAAAATATAGATTTACTGGTTGTGTACGAAACAAAAAATTTTAGTAAAATTTTACTGAGAAAATAATTATGTGTTAGTGTGCTGCCATAACGTGCTATAAAAAAAATGTAAACTGAAGTATATGGCAGCATTGTTAACACATTTATAAAAAATGTATGTAAAGATAAGAAATTTTCCTCACACTCATACAAAATAAATCGTTCGCCATTTTTATAGTCAAATCTCAAGTTTGTTTTTTTATTTGGAGTTTAGCTTTGCTAACGTTCGGGTATTTAGTGGTTTTATACGGTGTTAAAATATATAAAAATCTAAATACTGGTCACTGCCAATCTTAAAATACGGTTCAAGGATATTCTCACCACAGTTTCTTTTGAAATCAGGGGCCCAACCATCGGCCGTAACTAGTTAATTCGTTCACAGTCATATTGAAATGGGTTGGTTTCTACACGCAGTAGGGCAAACCCAATTTCACAGAATTGCCACTATCTGTATGGCATCCCTCGCGGCATTTGTTCCCGCGGCTCAGTCGGTTGAGGGAACGGCGTGGGGATGAGGATGCCCAGATAGCAGCCTTGTTAACCGCGAAATAAAAATGAGGAGAAAACCATAACCCAAAAGGTTAGGCAAGGGAATTTGGACTGGTCATCGGACCCAGAAGTGGAAACACAACAGGAAATCTATCAACTCATCCTGCTGATGAGTGACCGTACGTGTGTATATCTGAAGACTCTTAGTGAGTCATCACTAACCGGGTGTTAACCAAAAAAAACACAAATGGGCAGCTCGCCCTTTTTAATTTCCAAATTGTTAGTGGAGATGGTGTAGCAGCTGGCTCTAACGGAAAGGAAAAGTACAGCCTAGGCCGTATCAGTTCCGTCTCAGAAAGACTGTTAGAGGAACAGTCTGCTACCGTTTTGTTATTCACTGACACTTAGTTTTTATCCTTACCGATAAATACTTACCACTTTGAACCACGTACCAACACGGCAGCAATCTCTGCAACCAACAGAAACCACTTCACAAGCACAAAAAATAACTCCCAGTCTTTTTTTTTTTTTTTTTTAACACCTTACACCAAAAAAAAAAATCTAAACTCTTACACTCGCTAACACACTCAAACTTACTTAACCAAATGTCTCCACGTTGAGACTTCAAACTCACTGACCTCGTCACCAAAATTTTGGTACGGTATTTATATCGTATTAATTAACTGATTGAGAAGGGAGGGGAAATTTTTGTACAATTAATGTACTACTCTCTCAGTTAATTAATTTCATTTTTGCAATATTAACAAAATATTGCCATAAACACCGCCCATTTAAAAAGTGTGCTAATTTGCACTTGGGGAATTTATATTGCATGTGTCGCGGAAAGTGCAATTCCTCAAATTCTACATACAGGTAGTTCGATTACCTCCATGTAGAACGTTTACCCTTTGCGCGCACAACACAAAACACATGACTACGCAATCCAACAACAACATAAGTATTTACGTTTACTCATTTGTATTTATAATAACTAGATTATAGATACATTGAGTGACGTCGGTTGCAATTGGATACATACGTAGATATGAAATATTTTTATGTTCGTTGTATTGCATTTTATACCGTTTTCAGGTATATGAATGCAACAACAAACACAAAGAAAACTAGGTGATTCCCGCATGACTAACTAATTAAAGAATCTTTGTGAAGATGATCTCTTCAAGGTCATGGTGGAATCACTTTGCATATAGGAAAGATTTTGGGAAATGGGTTGATAGCGGAATATGATAAGATTCCGTTACAGCGTGGGGAAAACCCAAACCCTGAGATGAAAAGAGATCTCATGCTCTATTTAGGCGGGGAAAATGATTTGGATCAGCTTGAAATAGCTCAACGTGGCGGACGCCCCACACCCTGAGATAGTCTCAAAGCCGGGCAACTTAACCTTAATTATTAAAACTTATTAGAATTTTTTTTTTTTTGGACCTTAACAATTGTTTTAATCCTATATTATAAGTAAGGTATACTCTTATGTCTAATTATCATATTACAAGATTAAGCAAAATTGATTGCTAAGATACTCAAAAAGTGAATTTTAATTTTGTTTCAATTTAGAAAATTTTATATAGTTAAAATTAACAACAACTAATGGACTTACGAAAATACAAGATTTGAATTTTAATCAACCTAAGGAAAACTTACAAAAACTGTACAAAAATAAAAGAAAATGAATAAAGTTAATGTGATTTACGTTGTGATGTTGAACTGGTCCTGGATCATGCCTTGAGTGGTTATGCTGACCGTCGAGTAAAGAACAGTAATGTCGAAATTTTTGTTGCTGCTTATTTGCAGCTTCCTTCTACTTAGTTATCGCGAGTACTGGATCTGAAGTACTGCTTGCCTTATTCCGGCTTTGTATGTTCGTTTGAGGTAAATTTGTTGAAGACCAAATGTGTTTTGTTTGGTAGTTTATTGATCCGGCTATTCTTACCACGATGTGTTTCATAATAACATATTGCTTGTTAGGCCGATCCATCCCTGCTGTACAGCGATACATAATTGTTTTGTTCCCGCCTATGTTTGGCTGGTAAAACCTCGAGTCGAACTACGTTGGATGAATCCCATACCTCAATGTGTCATGCCGATGACTTATTTACATCCGTCTTCTAACTTTGAAGAAACTGTCCATCTGTCTGGTTTAGCAAATGATGTTTGATGATTATTGAATGTTAAGGCGTATTCCTCTCATGTTGATTTTGTCCTAAGCTTATGACTTATCCTAGATATGTGTGTTACTTCACGTTCTAGTTATCGCAAATCATATGCAATTTTTAAGCTCCATAGCTGGATAGTATTTTCAGTTTGATGATTTATATATGGTCGTAGTGTAGTTGATCTGCATCGTCTGAAGTTCAAATGTATTTGTTATCTGGTTTGATGTGAATCCTCCGAAATATTGATCTGTTCCTATGATTACAGCCAAGTTGTCGGAGAAAGTGATGTACCAATTGGTACACAATGATTTTGTTGTAGTTGGATTTGTGCTCCAGGTCTGATTTATCGGATATGCAATTCGATGTTATTACTAGCTTGCCGTTTTCTTTACTCCAACGTAATCTGGCATAAAATGAACACAGTGTAGGTTAATCTCCAAATAATCCATCCAATGACAATTATAGACATTATAGAGTTAATGACCTTAATAGTTCACGTATAGAACCGAGTGTCTATGTAATTTCCTTTATGCCAGATGGAGAATTGAGTTAAAGGCAACCAAATGACAGTACTGCGAAGGAAAGTGCTGATGGTGTTAAACGGCCTCGGCTTCTTGCAAAGTATATCATACGAAACTGTTCCAACTCGTGCTAAACATTGGAAGTATGTTTGGTTGTCTCTCTTGACATGGTACTCCTTTATCGCGTCCTACCCTGTATCACATTACCTTTACCATTTTCATTCTAATCTTATTAACTTAGACTAATTTAGTCCAAATATTCATTACAAGAAGTTTTCTATAACGTTTATAACATTTTAAATTTGAATATTTTTATAATCCTTAACTTAATACCCTAATATCTATTATTTCTGATGGCGTTACCTCAATCCCACTTTGCTAACTTATCTGAATAGGGTTCAGCCAACCTCATCCTTTCTTTAAATTAAATACTAAACTTAATGTTCTTATTAACTAATGACACGGGTATACATAATATCGCGCGCGGTATACCAACCTTCACCTTACCGTTACATCATCTATGTACACGCCCGACTATACATAGATGGTCTATTGGGAAAGTGGATGAAGTACGCATTTGCATTTTATACGGCGGCGCTTCCAATTTTGATGTAGAGTCATCGCTAGCAACTTCCAAAGTTCGTTGCTATTCAACTTGTCTAGGTTGAAATAAAAACTAAAAAAAATATACCTAACAAAAACAAAAAAAACAAAAAAAACCTAACTACCTAAAATTCAATTTAAAACAAACAAAATATACACACGCACAGTCCTCCCGATCTCACGTGATGAGAAGACAAAATATCCCGCACTTCCTGGGTCAAACAAGGAAAGGAAAGGAAAATTGAACTTGAAATTTTGATGAACTGATTTTACTCATCCCAATTTATTGCAATGGGCGTCTTAACTCCTATTGAGCGATCCTCACTACTATTGTGAATCAGTAAACAAAAGTTCAATATTGTACCCAAAAGATTATGACTCTGTTTTTGCCGATCTTACCACAATTGGCAGTCATACTCTAACCGTTAGAGGAGCTCAACCGTGCGATCGACAACCACTTCATCATGCCAGTCAAATGACGTTAGCGAGTCCTTTCAATTAAGGTCCTCGAACGACAGTTGCTATTAGTTTATCAATTGGGAGTAATAACACGCCGGTTATCACTAACGATTTCCACAATGTAGTATGACTTCACTTAGCTTATGTCCAATCCTGGAGTCTTATATTCGTCCACTAATAGAACCTAGGTATGAACAGCTAGGTGAGCCATACCCTGGACGTAGTTAAAACTAAATTTGGTGATCTGGCGAACCCCATCCCTAAGGATGAAAATTAAATTTAAAATGCTGAATTAAAAATAAACGCAAATACCTAAATATAACATTGTATTACTGGAAATCCATATTTTATTCGAATTAAACAAATTTATCCTTACTTGAAGTAATTGCTTACTACAAACTGGATAACAAAACCGAAGTAAATGGAAGGGCCACCTTACAATTCGAATCGGGATATGAAATGACGTTTCAAATTAATCTGGGAATGAGCAGCCCTTTATACCCCCGGTATTCTACCGGCCAAGAAAGGGATATGCCCATTACTCCAAGGATCACATCATTCACCCTTGCCTATTCAGAAATGTAAAATTGTTGGTTGTACACGGTACCGAAAACCGTACAACTTATAGAGAAATTAGATACCAGTACCAGTACCAGTACCAGTTTTACATTGTGACCAGTGTTGTTAAGTAGTTTTAGGAGTTAAAAACTACCTCTAAAACTACGTGTAGTTAATCCATAAACTACGTAGGCGAAAATCATGAATTAACTACATATTAACTACATGCATTAACTACATGCGTTAACTACATTCGAGAGGAAAGTAAGAAGAGAATAGAGAACCTAAAAGCGCAAGAAAATAAATATTTATGTGTATGTATTTTTATTATGTAAATTTATTTTTATTATGAACATATGTATTATAGTTTTGTTATTATTATAATTTTGAATTTATTAAACTATATAGTATATATACCAACCCCAACACCAATCAATTGTATTATTATTAGATCATCTTGCGTTCTCATATGATCATATATTTCAGTATTTTATACAATATTGTATATCATATCAATAGCATCCATCATATTCATATTTATCACAAATATCATCGTTAATTTTTAAAGAATAGTACGTATGTACCAATTTTTTTGAACTTTCCGGTTTTAATCTGTTACGTTTATCTGTATGAATATATGCCCAATTACTAAATAACCTTTCTAATTGAGCTGAAGACGCAGGAATTTTTAACAATTTATTAGCCAACGCTGCTAAATTGCTATGTCTTCTGGCGGCAATATTCCAATATGTTCTTGGAGTGGTTATTTCCTTTGAATTTAAATTTTGGAAAATACTTTCGCAGTTAATGCGTACTTATTTAAAGCCATAACTTGTCTCTTTTTTAGGGCTTCTTCAAATTCATCTGGGAGCTATACAAAATTAAAATATTATAGAACATAGAGAAAATATTTAAGTATGTTTGAACAGGTAATGTATCCAATCTTCTGTTGCATCGGCTATAGAATATTGTAGTGTCTGACAACTGTTTATCAATATACACATTGGATCAGATATTTTAACAAAATGCTTAATTGATTCTATAAAACTGTCATCAAATAATATCTGACTTATTTCACTCTTCAATTTAGCTTTCCCATCAGCAGCAACTTTTTTGAAAATATTCAAGTTGCCGATGAGAGACACGTAAGAGTAAGGTCTCTCCAAGGTCATGGTGGAATCACTTTGCATATAGGAAAGATTTTGGGAAATGGGTTGATAGCGGAATATGATAAGATTCCGTTACAATATGAGTATAATTATAAAATAATTTTGGATCTTGCCGCAACTCTTTAAAAATACAATACTATCGCCCGGTTTGATGAAAAGTAAATATTGTATTCTAAATGTTGGTAACACTGTATTGTTACATTCATGTTTTTATATTGTTACTATCTTCAGTCTGTAAAATAAAAGAAGTCTCTGTCATTTCCGCTTTCCGTTACAACAAGAGCAAGTTGGTTTTTCATTTATTTCGATACGACAGAAATCTCTGTCCATCAAGGTTCGATCCCGCTCTAAATAATAAAGGCGCACGCAACATTTTGGTTTCTTTTTTGGCGTATTTTGGACATTATTCAGATCCATAATGTTTGATGGATCTAAATAATCCAAATCTTCCAAATTTGGAAGATTTGGTTATATTAATAAAAATTATAAAATTAAATTATAAATGATGTACAAATTACAACTTTTATGAAAATTTTAGGTTATGAAAAAATGTAATTATCAAATAAAAGATATTTCTTTTCTTTGTCACTTATAGGATTTCATGATTTTTTTTGTTTTCGTTTTTTCAGTAAAAAAATACTGTCAGTAAATTTTTTCCATGGAATAGGCGCTTTATGTTACATATACTCCCATACACATTTTATTTTATTATTTTGCTTTCATACATTTTGTTTTTGAGTATTTCATTTCATACATACTTTTTGTCGTTTACTTTTCCCCCTGATAAATCGAATACTTATGGTAATCGTGAGAGGGAATACAAAATTGAAATGCCGTTATGATGATCTACATTTGGTTTTCTACACCCACCCTCTGATTTACACGGGTTTTTTACACAAACTCGCTTTTACACGTTTTGAAAAAACAGAAAAAATTTTAAAAGTTTTTATTTGTTATATATGTAAATTGGAGTATGGGTGTATTTCGTAATTTACACGAGCTGTTTTTTGTAGGAATAAAATAAACACACACATACGAAAGATCGTGTTGCATTATTTTTTTATTTCGTTTTCCAAAATTGTTTTTATTTATAAACCGCTATTTCAATCGAAATAGTGAGTTTACGCAAAGCGGTTGGTTAAAAATTATTTAATTTTGATTACTTTTAGGAATCATTATTTATAGGTTTATACATATGCAATTTTTTTTACTTTCAACCTACAACTTATATTTTTCGTTTAAAAACAATAATTTTTCAACGGAAAGGTTAAAAAAGGAAAAAATATAAACATTAACATTTAAGCTGTGTACACAGATGTTTTCATCGAAATTGCGACGTCGATAGCCCGTTACAACCTATTTATGGTGTCTGTAAAATAAAAAATTAAGAACGTAAATGAAAAAATTAATTATTTGATTAATAATCATAATCTCAAATTTAAATAATTTCATAAGTATATAAATTAATAAATATAGTATTCAGTGTCAACTAAATCATCCTTATTTAGTATATTAAGCAACTTAGTTTCGAAACCTGTTCAATTTTAATTGATTCAAAATATCTAAATATGTAATATAATGAAAATAAATAAATGTGTCTTTTATTTGTCTTATCGTGGAACGTACAATCGTATATTTTCGTCAACATACAACATTTTTTATTTTCCTCCAAATGCAAATAATTTCTAGTTATGAGGAGAAAATGTAAAAATTATAAAAATAAAAGGTGTTTGTATGTATTTATAACTATGTATTTATAGAATAAACAACGTTTTATTTTTTATACGTTTATTTAACATTTGTACCACTACACATCCAGGGTGCTAATGATTTTTTACAACAACAAACAACATGATGGAGAAATGTATTCGGCTTTTTATGTCTTATTAAATAATTCGTTTATGATAGATATAGGTAATATGAGTATATATAAATAATAAGTATAAAATATATAAATGTGTTATACTAATTGTACATTTTTTGAGTGATAATGATGACCATTTGTTACGACTGTACTGTCGCAACTGCGTTCTTTGCCCTAATTGATTCTCATCGGTTGGTTTACGTAACGTTTCTTTAGCCCGTTTTTTTTATATCTAAACGCGGTTAATGGTGGATGGATTCCTGTGTGTTTCTTTCTGTTTGGTTGGTAGTAATTGTACGAAAATGGGAGAGAGGGAGAGCAATGTACATCGAGTGGTGTGTAAAGCAAAACCTTTCATAAGAATGTTTTTTTTATATGCTTCTCGTTTACCTCAATGCGAATTGATGTAAACGAGAGACAGAGAAGAAAGACAATTCTTCTGGAATGTTTTGCGCGTCGTTTGTGCGGCGTAAGAGTTTTTTTTAATGGACAGTCGAGTTTTGATTTTTGTAAAGTCGAGTTGGGATTTTCGAATTATACAGTCTAATACTGTTTTGATGTGAAAAAATATATATTTGGGGCGTGTCACGCCATTTTGTCATTAAAAAACAATTAAAGTTATAATTTTTTTATGTTTGGCACGACGTTACGTTAAAAATTTTGTTTGTGGGTAAGCCGCAATTTTTTTTCTTTGTTGCTGAAAATTATAAACTAAAAGTGTATTTAAGTAAATAAAAGTAAAAATAAGAAACCAATACTGGGGTTGCAAATTTAATTGAAATATGTATATTAAGGACCACCACTTTAAGAATTAGTACATTGGTGGTACGCATGTTTTGTTTGGCTGAGCTGCAAAGAAACGGTATCAAACCGGGTGTTATTGTTCAAATTTATCGATGAGGAGGGGATGCATTGCGTATAATCATATCGACGCGTAAAAAGTGCCATTTAGATTAAAGTTGTAATTGCGTTTTATGAAGGCTGCCAGTACGTAGCCCAAGAGTTACTCCAAAGCACCACAGTATTACGAACGGCTGCCTCACGTGGATTAAAATAGCTTTATACCAACGGTTGACGTAATTATCATCGAGTGCCGCATTTTATTAACGAGTGCACCACATTTTTGACGATTGTCGCAGTTATCAAACGTGCCGAAATTAATTAACGGTTACCACAAATCATAACGGGTGCCGAAATTTACGACGGTTACGGGTGGCCAAGAACGTGGTCATTCGCCTATTTTCAATTAAAGGCGAAAAGACGCCCAACTTTTACGGTTACGAGTGGCCAACAACGTAGCCATTCGGAAATTTGGTATCGGGGAAAGGCCCCGCAACGCCCGACCGCACAAGGTCGCAAGGATCGGGTGGCCAACCGGCTAACCGGCTGTCCTTCGAGTTTTTGGTAACGGTGAAAGGCACCGCAACGGTCCGGGTGTGGCACATCATCTGTGGCATGACGGCCGTGCAAGGCCGCACCAGTATTCTTATATATATATAGTAAGGTACCATTTTTTTTTTTTATTTATATTTTTAAATTTTTTTTTTATTTTTATTTTTGTTATATTTTATTATTATATTAAATTCTGAATATTTTGTAATCGAGCGCCGCACAGCGGGTGCACGCTCGGTGCGTATCGTTTTCTCTCTCTCTCGTTTTCTCCTGGTGCGGGTGAAGGGGGAAGTGGTTTTCTTTTGTTGTTTTTTCACTATAAATAAAATGAATTATTAAATTTTTTTCGGTGTGGTGTGATGGGAGCGGAAACTCCCTCTGTGTCGGCGTAGTGTTTGCGGTCCCTTGGTGCCCGCATCCGATTTCGTAACCAGGGCTTGTTCCCGTTTGAATTCGGATGGATGTGCGCACCAAGGCACCGCTCTCGGTTTATAATTTTGTTGTGTTCGTTCCTCAGGTTCCGGCCGACGAGTTTCGGCGGAACTCCGGGTACATTTTATTATTATTTGCGTTCCCCCTAAATTTCTGTAGCATCACGGTGTAAGCCAGGAGCCCTGTATGCCTGAAACCCCACGACCTTAGCACTTCTCCCTGAGAACGTAGCCGGCAAAAATCACCGTGGAGGCCTCTGCAGGTGCTTAGTGATATCTGCAGGTTGGCAGTAGCCAGCCTGTAACAGTGGCGCCCAAGGACATTTCGCGAATTTTTAAATTTTTGATTTTTTTTATGATTTGTAGCTTCACTCCCTTTGGCGTGCGCGTCCAGTGTCGAAACCAGTGCTTCGCACTGTTTGAATTCGCATGGACACGCACACCAAAGCCAGTCTCCCGGTTGGCATTCCCCATCTGCGATCGCAACCAGCACGGGCTGTTTGATTGCGCGTAGATGGGGGTGTCATACCCCTACATCCGACTTCCGAGCTCTTTCCCATTTCCACTATGTTGTGTCAGATTGTGGTGGAGCTCGGATGTCATTTGTCCAGGGTTTAGCTTAGCTTCATTTCCTCTTTTCCCGAAGTTTCTCGGCCGAAATTTGAGGAACAGAACAGACCATATTATTATTATTATTTTTATTTTATTTTATTTTATTATTTAGCTGACACGGAGTGGGGTTTCCACTCTCATCATACCAACCGTATTGTCGTTCTGATCTAAATTTTTTTTGATATATATATTGGTATTTTTGATTTTGATTTTTTTTTAATTTTGGGTTGTATTGGAACCCGCCGGTACTTATTAGTACTTCATTTCATATATTTTTTGCATTTTTATTATTATTCTGCCTGCATACCGCTGGGTGTGCTGGTAGTTTTGGTTTTCTTTTTCTTCTTTGTATCGTTTTGCAAATTTTAACGAGCCCCCCCCAAAATAGGTTCTCGTCGAAAAGCGCCATTTTCGGGGGTATCTCGCTCTATTCATCATAGACCAAAATTTTTTTTCTTTATCAGGTAACCATTCCTTTATATTTGTTCTATTCTTATTACATATTTTACTTAATAATTTTGTTTTGTTTGATTATTATTCTTTATTGTTCTTTACGTATCATTTCCTTTATAATTATTATTCTGCCTGCGTATCTTTTTGGGTGTGTTGGTAGTTTCAGTTACAAATTTTTTTTATTGTCGTATCATTTATATAATTTTTTTCAGCGAGCCCCTCCAAAATAGGTCCTCATCGAAAAGTGCCACTTTCGAGGGTATCTCGTCTATTCCGTAGTCAAATAAGAGTGGGAGTACGGGCCCCACGGTGCTAGTGGACCAAGGCTTCACCGTCTCTAGTATCAAATTTAATTGTCATTATAAGGTAACCATTCCTTCATTTAGTTTTTTATTTTCAAGCTTAAATATTTTAGGTTATAAGATGTGGTGAGTGGTAAATTTATATAAGTTGACTTTATTTGAAACCTTCAGTTTCATTTGAAGTAATTTTGAACTAAAATTGTTGCATTTATTTTAAATTAATAAAGATAATTTTGGAATACGTTTAAATTTTGCCTCCTAACGAGCAAATTCCTCCCTATATTATTTTCCAATTCCAACATGGACGTAACCTTATTAGAACCCGACGAGGAAGACAAAACCTCTACGACAGCCCGAAGATCCACGCTAGAGGATCTGCTCGATCAAATCCCATTGGAGAACCTGAAACAAGCGCCAGCGGCGAAACAAGCAAATGAACAGAATGTTCTAGTGGCGAATACACAGACGACCTTGTTGGAATCCATGCTGCAAAAATTCGAAATTGTGGCACAGCAGTTGGTATCTTTGGATTAACGGCAGACTAAGTTACAATCGCAGGTGGAAGGAAATCGTCAGTCCCATCCCGTACCACCGACTCATAACGCACATGAACCTACCAGTTCACCAGCATCACCGAAGTTTATCGATCGTCGGTTATTATCCGGAAGTGGACTAAGTTATACTGGATCCCCATCGGGCATTACTATCGACATGTTCCTATCGCATTGCAGTGGTATTGGACATTTCGCAAGCACAACCCGCATGCTACATGGACAGATTTGCGCAGCGGTATAATCGAGCGCTTTCAGGACCGACGCACTAATTACGAAATAAGACGAATGGTCGAGGCGCGTAAGCAACAACCCAATGAAAGTTTCCTGGACTTTTATAATCATGTTTGGACCCTCACCCTGCTATGTCGCACTCCATACTCAGATGAAGAGCCCATTCAAATTTTGATGAACAATATGAAGCCGACGTTACAATACCACCTAACCGATCGTCAGTTTAGCAGCATCAACGAACTAATCAAAAGCTTGGGAGTTCTGCTTGGGAGGAATCGTTCAGGCGTATCAAAGCTCCGGCGGACGCTGCGATCCATCCCCGACGCATGATCAATGAGTTATCAGGCAGTCCGTATGATGATAGTGGATCGTTTGACTCTTATGAGTATTACACCCAAACTGATGTTCCACTTGATAGCTCAGTATCTGCCATACAAACGGCGAGCAGGTTTCCGTCGGCCGCCGCGAGACGTCCGGGTGGACAAATCCCATCAGACAGTTCTGGGGTAGTATACAAACAACCGTCAAGTTTTGGTAAAAATCTCGTGTGCTTTAATTGTTCAGAAATGGGTCACACCTTCATGGATTGTCAATTGGCCCCAGTTGGACTGTTTTGTTACAAATGTGGTTTAAAGGGCACTATAACTCCTAGATGTAGAAGGTGTAGTGGAAATCAAAGTGTTTCTCCAAATTCGTCGGAAAACCTGACCCGTGGTTCTTGGAGGACTGAGCCACGAGAATCACCACAACTGCCACCCAGACTGATAACATCGAGCACAAGTCCACTCAAACCGATTTTGGAGGATGCTGCGAGCAATACAGACGCGGAACTCCGCTCGCTATCGAATTCGACGAAGAGGTAAACTCGTCTGCTAGTAATGACTCCTTTTCCAATCCTTCTTCCCTTCCCATCGCCCTCAAATTTTTCTATAACGCTCCGTCACCGGCAAAGTTAGATCGTTTGAAACGTTCGAAAAAATATTGGAACCATCGCGCTTCAATGAGAAATGACGTGATTTCCTCCGTTCTATTCTCTGAGGGCAGTGACACTCGGCCTTACGCTCAAGTCTTAATCAATAAGATACCTTTTAAGGGTCTTCTCGACAGCGGGGCGAGTGTCAGCGTTCTCGGGTGTGGATCGGAGAAACTCATGTCAAATCCATTTGTCGAATTTCATAATTTTCCATCCACAATAACTACCGCGAGTGGTCAAGTCCAACGAGTATTTGATTACATTGTTGAGCAAATGTTGAATTTAACGGTATTACCCATTTTATGAATTTTCATGTCGTTCCTTCGTTAGAACAACCTTTATATTTAGGTATCGATTTTTGGAATCGTTTTGGAATTTCCCCAAAAGTCTCCGCGTTAAATAATTCGGACGAATTAGCTGAAACTACCAACACACCCAAATTTCATATTTTAAAATCTAATGATCGTCGTAAATTGGATCTTATCCGCGAATATTTCCCGAGCAGCGATATATTAGGATTGGGCCGCACATCCCTCATCACTCATATGATCGATGTCGGTTCCACAAAACCAGTCAAACAACGTTTTTATTCCGTGTCCCCAGCTATCCAGAAACTCATGTATGCCGAGTTGGATAGGATGTTGTCTCTGGGGGTCATCGAGGAGTCACGAAGTTCCTGGTGTTCACCGGTCACGTTGGTGCGTAAGGCCAATGGTAAAGTACGTTTGTGTTTAGATGCTAGAGAACTGAACAAGGCCACCGTCAAGGATGCGTATCCGCTGCCAATAATCAACGGATTGTTGGGTCGCTTGGGACACACCCGATTCATTTCGGCGATTGATTTGAAGGATGCCTTTTGGCAGATCCCACTCGACCCAGCATCTCGCGATAAAACAGCGTTTACGGTTCTTGGACGGTCCTTGTATCAGTTCAAGGTGATGCCGTTTGGCTTGTGCAACGCACCACAGACGCTTTGTCGCTTAATGCACCGCGTGATCCCGTACCAGCTACACGATAAGGTCTTTGTGTACCTCGATGACCTTCTGGTCACATCCTCCACTCTGGCTGAACATTTCGATTTGCTACAACAGGTTGCTGGATATCTGAAGGATGCTGGTTTAACAATTAATTTGACCAAAAGTAAGTTTGTGTTGAAAGAAGTCGACTATTTAGGTTATATTGTGGGTGATGGTTGCCTCCGTACAAACCCAGATAAATGTAAAGCTATTCTGGAGTACCCCATTCCGAAAACGACGAAACAGATTAGACGTTTTCTGGGGATGTGCGGATGGTACCGTCGTTTCATTCCAAATTTTGTCTCTTTAGCTTCTTCTTTCACCGATCTTACTGGTAAAAACTCTAAAGTATGTTGGTCTGCAGCTGCTGATTCTTCTTTTAACGCTCTCAAAACCGCCTTGTCAACTGCCCCAGTTTTGACGCATCCTGATTATACAAAACCCTTTTTTATTCAGTGTGATGCCAGTGCCGTTGGGGTCGGTAGTGTCTTATTTCAGGTGGACGCCGAGGGGGTGGAGCGGCCCATTGAGTTTTATTCACATAAGCTCAATGCGGCGCAGCGAAACTACTCGGTGACCGAGCTGGAATGCTACGCTGCCGTCCTCAGCGTGTGGAAATTTCGTCCCTACGTGGAAGACTATCCGTTCGTCATTTACACTGACCATTCCAGTTTGCGTTGGCTAATGAGTCAAAAAGACCTCTCCGGACGTTTGGCGAGATGGAGTCTTAAACTCCAAGCGCTGGATTTTCAGATTGGATACCGAAAAGGTTCAGTTAACGTTGTACCTGATGCGCTGTCTCGAGCTTTTCCGGATGAATCCGCTCCTTGTGAGGATGATTCCGAAAGTAAGAGCACGCCTGATGCTGGTGTTCAATTTGGAGATCCAGACTTGATGAGGACACACAATGACCCATCTGTGGATGCGTTAACACCTTCTTCGATTCCCATTCTACATGTTGACCAAAATTCGGTCGCGTTCAAAGATCCAGAATACGTAGATCAGATAGAAAAAATCAGTAAATTAAAAGATTGTTCGCACAATTATAAAATCCAGAATGATAAATTGTTGATATCCCCATCGTTCGGCTTTAAATATATGGATACCGACCTTTCGAACTGGAAATTAGTTATTCCGCATTCCTTAACTCAATCGCTTATCGAACAGGCTCACGTCCCTCCCACTTCAGCACATTTAGGCGGCAGCAAAACTCTCGAACGCCTTCAGCGACAATTTTATTGGCCCCAGATGGCAAAACAAGTTAAACAATACGTTGGTGGCTGCGCTAAATGTAAAATGAACAAGGCTGTTAATTTTTCGACACAACCAGCCATGGGAGCTGCGGTCATGTCAACTCGTCCATTCCAAAAATTATACGTAGATTTTTTGGGTCCATATCCCCGTTCGAAAATTGGAAATACCTGTATCGTTATTATTCTGGATCACTATTCGAAATTCGTCGTGATAAATGTCGATTTCTAGAGGAAATATTCTTGTTGTTCTCGGTACCAGAAATCATTACATCGGACAATGGCAAACAATTCATCTCGAATTTGTTTAAAGAGTTGTTATCTAAATACGGTGTAACACATACTCGCACGCCTTTGTATTCGCCTCAAAGTAACGCTTCCGAGCGTGTTAACCGAACTCTAATTGCCAGCATACGATCATATCTGAGCGATCACGACCATAATCAGTGGGACAAAAATTTGCAAGAAATTGCAGCCGCGTTACGAAATGCAGTACACGATACGTTACATTATTCCCCTCACTATGTCGTGTTCGGTCAACATATGTCGCTACACGGTTCGGATTACGCGTTAAGAAGATTACTCGACGAACATGATCCCAGCGAAGTCCAGATATGGGCTAAGCCAGATCGAGCATATCTTCTCAAAGATCGTATACTTCACTATTTACGCGTAGCACACGAAAAGGGAGCTCAACATTACAATTTACGTAGTAATAAGCGTTCTTTTCGAATTGGACAACCCGTTTTCATACGATCTTTTGCTTTGAGCGATGCAACGAACAAATTCTTAGCCAAATTGGCTAGCAAATTCAAACCCGCGGTAATTACCAGCCAAGTCGGACAAGTGGCGTACACCGTCGAAGATTTGAACGGAAAAGCATTAGGTACTTATCATGTCAAAGACATCCGTGTTTAATCGTTTCTCTCTCTATCTCTGTTTTCGTGTTGTTTGTTTTAGGCCCGGCTCATGAGACATCTCAGGGTGTGGGACGTTCCCACGTTTGTTACGACTGTACTGTCGCAACTGCGTTCTTTGCCCTAATTGATTCTCATCGGTTGGTTTACGTAACGTTTCTTTAGCCCGTTTTTTTGTATATCTAAACGCGGTTAATGGTGGATGGATTCCTGTGTGTTTCTTTCTGTTTGGTTGGTAGTGATTGTACGAAAATGGGAGAGAGGGAGAGCAATGTACATCGAGTGGTGTGTAAAGCAAAACCTTTCATAAGAATGTTTTTTTTATATGCTTCTCGTTTACCTCAATGCGAATTGATGTAAACGAGAGACAGAGAAGAAAGACAATTCTTCTGGAATGTTTTGCGCGTCGTTTGTGCGGCGTAAGAGTTTTTTTTAATGGACAGTCGAGTTTTGATTTTTGTAAAGTCGAGTTGGGATTTTCGAATTAGACAGTCTAATACTGTTTTGATGTGAAAAAATATATATTTGGGGCGTGTCACGCCATTTTGTCATTAAAAAAAAAATTAAAGTTATAATTTTTTTATGTTTGGCACGACGTTAAGTTAAAAATTTTGTTTGTGGGTAAGCCGCAATTTTTTTTCTTTGTTGCTGAAAATTATAAACTAAAAGTGTATTTAAGTAAATAAAAGTAAAAATAAGAAACCAATACTGGGGTTGCAAATTTAATTGAAATATGTATATTAAGGACCACCACTTTAAGAATTAGTACATTGGTGGTACGCATGTTTTGTTTGGCTGAGCTGCAAAGAAACGGTATCAAACCGGGTGTTATTGTTCAAATTTATCGATGAGGAGGGGATGCATTGCGTATAATCATATCGACGCGTAAAAAGTGCCATTTAGATTAAAGTTGTAATTGCTTTTTATGAAGGCTGCCAGTACGTAGCCCAAGAGTTACTCCAAAGCACCACAGTATTACGAACGGCTGCCTCACGTGGATTAAAATAGCTTTATACCAACGGTTGACGTAATTATCATCGAGTGCCGCATTTTATTAACGAGTGCACCACATTTTTGACGATTGTCGCAGTTATCAAACGTGCCGAAATTAATTAACGGTTACCACAAATCATAACGGGTGCCGAAATTTACGACGGTTACGGGTGGCCAAGAACGTGGTCATTCGCCTATTTTCAATTAAAGGCGAAAAGGTTACGAGTGGCCAACAACGTAGCCATTCGGAAATTTGGTATCGGGGAAAGGCCCCGCAACGCCCGACCGCACAAGGTCGCAAGGATCGGGTGGCCAACCGGCTAACCGGCTGTCCTTCGAGTTTTTGGTAACGATGAAAGGCACCGCAACGGTCCGGGTGTGGCACATCATCTGTGGCATGACGGCCGTGCAAGGCCGCACCAGTATTCTTATATATATATAGTAAGGTACCATTTTTTTTTTTATTTATATTTTTAAATTTTTTTTTTATTTTTATTTTTGTTATATTTTATTATTATATTAAATTCTGAATATTTTGTAATCGAGCGCCGCACAGCGGGTGCACGCTCGGTGCGTATCGTTTTCTCTCTCTCTCGTTTTCTCCTGGTGCGGGTGGAGGGGGAAGTTGTTTTCTTTTGTTGTTTTTTCACTATAAATAAAATGAATTATTAAATTTTTTTCGGTGTGGTGTGATGGGAGCGGAAACTCCCTCTGTGTCGGCGTAGTGTTTGCGGTCCCTTGGTGCCCGCATCCGATTTCGTAACCAGGGCTTGTTCCCGTTTGAATTCGGATGGATGTGCGCACCAAGGCACCGCTCTCGGTTTATAATTTTGTTGTGTTCGTTCCTCAGGTTCCGGCCGACGAGTTTCGGCGGAACTCCGGGTACATTTTATTATTATTTGCGTTCCCCCTAAATTTCTGTAGCATCACGATGTAAGTCAGGAGCCCTGTATGCCTCAAACCCCACGACCTTAGCACTTCTCCCTGAGAACGTAGCCGGCAAAAATCACCGTGGAGGCCTCTGCAGGTGCTTAGTGATATCTGCAGGTTGGCAGTAGCCAGCCTGTAACACATTCAAATAAACATGTTCAATTGCTTTAGCTGGTCTATGCATAGACACATGCGTACCATCGACACATCCTATTATCCCCGGCCAATTGAACTTTTCATAAAATCTGTAATTATTTATAATACATTTTTCACAAATTTTATTATTGGATACAAAAAATAATTTTACTGAAATTTTATTTGATTCATCTCGGATGTTGTTTTTGAAAATTTGATGAACCTATGCATCAAATGATTATTGGCAATCGAGCAAAATTCTTTAATGCAGCAATTATTGACGCTGTGACATACACAACAAGAAACTTAAATCAATTTTAGTTTGAAATGTTCCTAAAAACCATACTTTCATATTAAAAATACAATACAATAAATACCTTCTGCTAAAAAAATAAGTGCGCCAATATCCTTAAATCCTTTGGAATTAACGTGTCCTTCATGTGAGGAACAACCATTTGCTTTAAAATTAATGCTAGTTCTGAAGGCACACGATAAATTTTTATAAATTCTGGCTCATATAAATTGACCGAGTTGGCTGAGCATCGCACATGTTGTCGCTGAATCCTAAGATTATATAGCCTTTCGTCGTCGCCATCGTGGTAATAAATATTTCGGCGTTGTGACATTTTTGTAAATATTAATGTTGTACATAAATATTATGTTAATGATATTATATAAAGGTTGTAAACTAAAAATTAACTTATTAGGACAGATGAATCTAGTTATCGTGAGCGATTCCGTGGCAAACATTTTAACTATACCATATTTCCCGGGGATTTCTTCCTAATTGCACCAGAAAGCACTTTTGGAAAATGGGGAAAAACTGTAGGGAAAAAGTGGTCTGGGGAATAACTGCGGCAAAAAAAATATTCCTCGTTCCCCGGGAATTACCAGAATAAAGCCACAGTAGGCAAAAATTTCTCTTATGTTATATCCGCGTGAAGCAGGTGCGGTACAATTATTGGTAGTGGCTGGAGAGGAAGATGCTGGCTGTACATTATGCAAGTTCTCTCTAAACAAAATATCGAATTCGAAAAATACGGTGCGTATACGAACTATTAACGAATCACTTTTTTTTGCTTTCTCCAAAGGGATAAAACAAATATTCCATAAACTAAATCATTTAATGTTCGTGAATCGAGCGAAGACGCATAAATTGTGTATTTATTATGTTATTAGTTAATTTAGGTAAGTATTTTATATTTTATTATTATTATTATTAATTTAATTTATATTTCTATTGTTGAAGATAAAAGTGACCAATATAAAATAAATAGAAAATTTAATAAAATATATACCTAAAATCAACTAAAATCCAAGCCGAATAGTCAACAAACGAATATCGAAACATCACCAGATTGGTTATGAGAACGACGTAGCAGAGCAAAATGATTTATGGGAATTTATTTTTATTATAAAATAAGCATGAAAAATAGTCAGTATCAAAATAAAATAATATAAATTATATATTTAATTTTGCGTTTTTATTTCCAACATTATTTTAAACTTCGATAAAACTATTGGAAATCTTATGCAAAAGTGTTACGTTTGCGTATCATTAAAAGTAAACAATATGCGAACAAATACTTCGCTAAAAAGTCTAATTATCTTGGGATAGGAACACCATATATGGTACGTTTTTGAGCTGCAAAATCGAATCGTTTTATATTTTCGTATGAAATATAGTCTTCGTTTATGGTTCACCTTGTTTAGCGGGTTCCAATTCATTTATGTCAGATTTAACTATGTTATGCAAAATAACACATGCATCACAATATTATTCATTGTTTTATGATGTTTCATCTCTATCCTTTTTAATAAAATTCTTCATTTTTTGACTAGTGTGTCGAATGCATTCTCAACAATCCGCCTTGTGCGAGAGAGTCTAATAATAAACAAATACAATTTAAATACCTTTTTATACAATTTAGATAATATTTGCGTGTAATTAAATATTCGACGAATTTGTGTCAAATTTTGTCCCGGATATGGTGCTAGTAACATCGGCTTTAATGAGAAAGCCTCATCTCCTACCAGCACGTAAGATACTTTTTTATTCGAGTTGGGCTAACACGAGTCTTGCGGAATATGTAGACTTTCTGGGTTGTTAAGCCACATTCTGCCGAATTGGGAATTTTTAAAAATTGATGAATCAGAATTTGATCCGTGTGCACCGATGTCAACACTAATAAATTTGTAATTTGCGTCCACGACCGCCATAAGTACTGTGGAAAATCTCTTTTATAATTGAAATGTAAACTACCTGATTTATTGGGGGCAAACGTGTCAATATGTTTGCCATCAACGGCACCCAAACAATTGGGAAAATTACCCTTCCAAATACTCATTGGCGTATTTTGGTCGTACTTATAAACATCGGTGCGATGTTTATAAGTAGATTGTTTATAGCCAATATTGTTTGGTAAATGCATTTTTCTGTTGTAGACCTTCCCATTAAAAACCTTAATGTGAGGTCAATGAAGCAGCATCCAGTAGCCAAGAACCTAAACAAAAATTCAATTTTAAATACTATAATTTAATTAAGATATTTCTAAACCGGGAAATTACCTCAGAGTTATAACTAATTTTTCTTTTGCGGTTATCGTATCTCTCCTAGTTGCCACTCTCGAGGGTTTAATTTCACTTTATACTCGAATAAATCAAATCAAATTGTCTTTTGGACATTCGAAAAAATGAAAAATATTTCTCTGGATATCTTTCAACTAATTTTACAATAGTAAAATATTCACCCAATTGCTTCCTACGGAAATTAATAGGACGAACCCAATGTTTGCGACTGCGCTTTTTTTTATAGTACATGTACATCGCTGAGTACAATGTTTTAATTTTTAGTTCATTTGATCACACTATGATTGAACGTATGTTCACAATTTCTCGCTTTGACACTTTGAATCGTATAGAAAAGGCGGTATCTGAGTCAGCTCAAAACAAAATATAAAGAATCGTTGTTGTAAAAATCGTCTGTATTTTTTTCTTGTATTGTTATTATTTTTAATGTTGGATTTACCGGATTAATACTGAATCGCCTGACACTACGACGCCGGTTTTCGTACGGTTCGATAACCGTATTAATTATAAATACATCGATAAGACGGCATTCGAAATTAGCATATCACCATTCAATATTTTGTCTTGAAGACATTTTTAAAAAAAAATTAATTTATAAAAACTGAAATACTAACAATTTATTAAAACATGAAAAACTAAACTGAAAAACGAAAAACTAATATGCTTATATATTTAAAAGGCAAACAAAATTATTAAATTACTACTAAAATACGAAAATTACTGGATGAATTAGACCCAATCCACACTAGAGTAACTGATACCAGCAACTTTTATGGTTTACACCCTTTCTTTTCCCCTTTACCAAGAAAACCGGTTTTTTCGTGGATTCACTTTTTAAACTTAAATTTTTGTAGATTCAAAAATTTCAACACACCAACACAAGCAAAAATGAAATAAAAAAAATTTCAAGGACATTTTTTTGTATTTTTTTTAGTTTAATTTTGTTTTTGAGCTGTGTAGTGCATTAGAAAAAATTTTAATTGTGGTAAAAGGTCGTGTAAAAAATAAAATAAAATAAAATAAAATTTAAAATTAAAGTTGGAAATATACTGTGAATAATAATGAATGATAATGAACGATATAGTGAAGGATGGACTAGGTCGCAGACGCTAGTCCTAATCAGTGAATTTGAAAAACATAAATGTTTATATAACCCACTAGATACTAATTTCATTAATAAAAGTGCTCGTGCTCAAAAGTTAAGTGAAATATGCGATAAATTGAAAAGTGCGAAACCAAATGTTACAATCGACACTATTCAAAAAAAGATAAAATCATTAAAGTCACAACTTTGGAAAGAGAAAAACAAAGTTTTAAATTAAAAAAAAACGGCTCGGGAGCTAAAGAAATTTACCAGCCAAAACTTTGGTGCTATAACAATTTATCTTTTTTGTTATACGTTAATGATGCGGAACCAACTAAATCTAATATAAATTTGTATGAGGTAAGTTAAATAATTATTTTTATTTAAATGTATAGTATAGAGATTTGGATTTATGCTACAACACGATTTAGTGACGGAAACCTAATATTAAATGTATTTGATGACAAATATACAGAAAATTAAAAAGTATTAGTTGGATTATGATCACTAGTGGAAATGCTGTCACTAAAATCTGTATACCTATGCTATACAAAATTAAGTCAAATGTATACAACAATTCAATGGTATTTTGTTTTTCTTTCAGTTAGGTATAGAAGAAACTAATTTAAATAGTTGAACGACCGCCCAAAATAAATTAGCGGAATCACAGTTCGATGTCAGTGGAACAACCAGTGGAACCCCCTCAAGAAATGTAAGCTTATTTATTATTACTATGTTTAAATCTAAACTGTCCCTTTTGAGTCGATCTTGCCTAAGTATCTGCGTTGAAATTTAATTTTGAATCATATAGAATTATTTGTTTCATTAAAATAACTTATTTTATTTTATGTTTAATTTCTGAAAGGACGTTAAAAATCCAAACAATTACAAGCCTGTGGCATGGAGGCCCTGCAGTTTATGAAAAATTATGTGCAGAACAAGTAGGTAAAACAGTCAACGGGCAAGGAAGAGCGGCTATGTAAATACCTAAGCGGCCTTTTAAAATGCATGCAGCTAGAGGAAACATTTGAAAGCCTGAGCGTAAAAATGATCATCCTTGTGAACACAACGCTTTCGGAGGAGTTAAAAGCTACCGCCTATTCCGCTTCAACCCTTAATTACCCTTCCCCCATAACTCCACCTGCTTTAAATTCTACTAGTGCATCTGTTACGATTCCCAGTTCCATTAATTTCGATTCCCATTCCGAATCATTCATCACCACCTCATTCTGCATTGCAACTCCGTCATTACATCTTCACACACCTTCACCCGCACATCAGCCAGAAGATCCATTCCTTTATCATTCATACAATCAAGACGAACCTTAGTATGAAGTAATTTTCTGTTTTTCGTTCGGTCGAAGAAAGGAATTCGGATTGAATTTTGGAAGCAGTTTTCATCAAACAAACCGATTTCCATCCGAGTGAGATGTTCCATCGGATTATCGAAATTAATACATTATTGTTAATATATAGATTATTTGTGATTTAAAGTTTAATTATTAGTTTTCAATTTACTGCTTAGTGCTTATAACTTGTCCTCCCATCGAAACGAGTGGTGAAATTATATCTTTCATGTGCACTATAATCCGCCAGTACGTGATGATGATGTAGGTGGTGTTGTGGTTTGCCCCTCTTCAGTGGAGCCCCCCTTCTTTTAGTGGATTGTGTGTAGTGCATCATTTTAGTAATAAAAATTAGAAACATTTAATAAAATGAAGTGTCTCGTGAAAAACTGCTAATTTCGCCTAAAAAATTACAGGAAGGAATTTCGTACCATCAGTAAGTGTTTATATAAAATAAAATGCAAATTATGTTAAAAAGAAAGGGATTTGTGGTAAAATTATCCTTAATTTAAGTTAAAAGTCAGATAAAAATAAGAAAACAATTTTGGTTATTAGCGTGGGTTCTTTCTTTTTGTAAATAAATGTTTTTACCAGTGCCGCATTTATCGTATTACTATGTTTCGAAAAATGGGTGTTGATTGTTTCATGTGCTATGTGCTTTTCTTTTCATAATTTAGTTTTATTTTGGAATATGTACTGTAAATACAATTTTTTACAGAAATTATAATGTAAACATTTGTTTTTAGTTTACCAAAATATGGAGAATTGCAAAAGCAATGGTTGAAGCCTCATCAGATGATATTTCAATTGACCAAGAAATTTCTACAGTAGACGAATCTAATATGTGTAACGGAACTTCATTCCGTTATCAACTCATAAATCCAATCAACCAAAAATTGTAATCATATGTAATCCCGCCACGGCCTTGAAGATATCATCTTCACAAAAATCACGGAAATAATTAGTCATTGGCAGGAATACACATTTTTCATTTTTATAGTACGCTGCAAATTGTCGCTACAAATATAAATTTTTTGTTTAAATTCATTGTTTTGTAATTTGAGTACATAACATATATTTTTTTTCAAGTACGAGTATATGATAAACGCAAATGTTCTACATAATTATGTAGGGTAATCGACTTACCTAAAAATTTGAGACATTGCATTTATGTTAATACACAAAAATTCTCTGAGTGTAAAATGAATTAATTTGTTTATGTAAGGGGTAAACAAATTTAATTTATAACACTTTTTAAACTGGGCGGTATTTATGAATATTTTTTTGATTAAACAGCAAAATTTATTAATTGATTGAAAAGAGGCCATTCATTTATTAAATTCTGTTATAAAAATTAATTTCCCCCTCTTTTCTAGATCAATTAATTTTCGCATAAATACCGTACCAAATTTTTGGTAAGAAGTCAGTTCAGTTTTTGGTGTTTCTAGCTAATTACGCACAGAGCTTTAGCCGTGGTAATTAGCGAGAAAGAAGATTAGTGTAAATTAAAGTAAAATTTTACAAAAATAAACAATTTGTAGTAATAAAAAAAAATAAATTGTTGTATATTAATTTTCTAACGTAACGTTCAAGTAAGTATGGTTAAAAACAAACTAAATACTAACATAAAGGGGCCCAATTGGTAAAGGGTCTACCAACTGCTCCATTAGGGGCGGAAACCGCGCAAGTGCCTCGGCACGCGGGTTTCCTTCTGTTGGTAACGCTTTACTGATTTATTTACTTACTAACATTCGGGGCCTTCAGCCATAATAAATAATAATGTTTCTTGATTTTGTTTTCTCTTACTTGTTATGCTTAGTCTAGGGTAATTATGTTACCCTAAACAAGTATTAAAACAACCGCGGGGAACCTGCCGACAGCGTAAGGCATGGACACCATCAACTTGGGTACTGTTTTGCCCAATTCTATAATCCCTCAGTTTGACGGCATACTTGATGTCGTTTCATCACTTTGTTTTTATATAAATATGCGGTAATCTAGGCCGTAAATCTGGGTACCCCAAAAACCCACACCATTTTCCTCTACCCGACTGAGCGGTGGGAATCTAAACCGCATGGGGTACAATTCAGGTTACGGCAAATCTATGAAACGGGTGTGCTTCTACGCAAGTAGAAGTCATACTTCCGTTTCAAGTGGCGCCCAAATGGGGCCTAAATTGGCCCAAATTCTTGACTTAAATTGTCAAAATATTCTTGAATCATTAATGGATTCCAAATTTAATTGAGGACTTCCTCACAATTTTTTGAATTATATTTGTATGGACACCGTTTCAAGTGGAGTTCTAGTTATTTAATCTTTTTCGGTATATTCTATAATTGAATCAGTCAAAGTGTAATTTTTTTTTGGTGTGAGTGTGGCTGCGGACATGCCTTAGTGGCATGCCTGACCAGATGCGATGTTGGGTCGCACACATACCGGAAAAGCTTTGTAATTGTCAAATTCCAGTGCTGGATCCTCGTCTTATTAGTTCATTTGAGGCATTGTCCCAACTCGCACTCCGGGGAATGAACTGATGTTCGTGGTAGCATCTGAGATTCGTTGAGACATTTTGACTATGTTTAATTGCAGAATATTTATTTATTCACTCATAGGATTGTACGGTTTTCGGTACCGTGTACAATCAACAGTTTTTGTTTTAGTTGCCAGTAAGGGTGAATACCACGTTTCACGGATGCAATGGGCATATCTCTTTCTCGGCCGAAACAATGTTCGGGGGTATAAAGAGCTGCTCATTCTCCGGCTATCAAACGTGTTACTCCGTAACCTGGTATATAAAGCAAAACTGCCCTTACATTTAAATATACCTCTGTTTACGTTCTTATGGCTATGGGTAAGTAATTACCACGAGCCGTAGGACAAATTTATTATTTGATAAAAAAAAGTTTGAATTTTCTTTGTGACATATAGTTAGGTTTCGCGTTTTTTCCACTTTGTAACCAAATTTAATTTTACATCTTTCGGGATGAGGTTTGTCAGTCCACCCAATTTAGTTTTAGTTGCGTTCAGGATATTTTACACTCAGCTGTTCACCTCAGTTTTTCTGCTAGTGAACGAGTATTGACCACGAGGTCGGACATAGGCTGAATGTAATTGTATCATATGTCATGAAAATTCTTAACGGTAGTCGGTGCATTATCGTTCCTAGTTGATAAAAAGAGTAGCTGTCGTTCGAGCGCTTAACCATTTAGAAAGCCTCGCTAACGTCAGTTAACTTACATTGTGTTGCGCTAGTTATCTCGCGCAATTGAGCTCCTCTAATGATAGAGTAAGACTGCCAATTGCGATTATGAGGACAAGAACATCATAATGATCAATTAGGTATCCTAAATGATTTCTGTCTCGATATTTACTACGTCAATGAGGATCACTCGAAGAGAGTTTAGAAGCCCATTGGGATTTTGAAGATAAAGAAACAGATTCATCCAAATTTAAATTCATTTTCCTTTTCCTATCCTATTTTTAACCCAAGTTGGGGGTGTTTATGCCTTGTGTTAAGGGCATACTAACCGTGGTTGTTTACTATACGCTATCATTAAATTAAGATAAATTAGTTGTTTTTAAGTCTTAGTCAGTTTTTGTTTTAAATTAATATATTATCCGAGTTAAGTCATATCCAATATGGACATAAACCTTCTTGACCCAGATGAGCTCCTAATAGAGTTCGAGGTGCGGGGGTTAGGAGAAGAAGCAAGGCAAGAGATTACCGATGCTTTAAAAGCCACGCTTAGGGGGAAGTTGCAAAAAAAAACAGGCAGAAATTTACCTAAAACCCCAAGAAGCTCATGTAGCGGCTCGCAAGCAGCCACAAGCGGAAGCAGGGTTTTGCTTTAAAAAATTAATAGAAATCCACCAACAACTGTGGCTCGCCACAGAAAAGCCGGAGTTGGAGATATCTCTTCGTATAGAGGCCCGGTTAGAACATGTCCAAGGACGGGTGTACCGGAGCGCGATTTCACCAACGTTCTATGCCAAATCGGCAAGCTGGTCGAAATCACTGCGACAATTGATCACCATAGTTGCTCTCCTAAAAAATAAAGAACTTACGGCCGAAGCCGGAAGAGAACAGTTGGGGCGGTTAGTCTTTGCTCAGCCAAAAATTGGGGGAAGGCGAACTAGACCAGCGGGACGAACTTTCCCACAGACTGAAGAATCTTCAGAGGAAGATGATCTAGACCATAGTCTCCTCAAGTTGTCACCGATTAAAGGACGGGGACTTTATAGAGCCACCGACAGGAAGGAAAATACCAGAGCAATCTGAAAGGCATTCATCAACAATTTCGTCACACCAGTTAGCACATGGATGGGCAAATTCAAGTGGCATGACAGACGCCAAGTTGCGTCGAGAAGTCAGCACATGGAAGGTCCGTTTCGAGGGGCATAAGAGTCCTTTAACGGTAGAACGGTTTCTGGGGCGAATGGAATGGCACGCCAGTAGATCGTTAATAACGCTTGACGATTTAGTAGGAGTAATAGACTTATGCCTAGAAGGGGATGCCTTAGATTGGTTCTGGACATCGGTGGACAGACATCCAGAAATGTCTTGGGAGGTATTTCGTCAAGAAATATTGATGAGGTTTGCCTCGAGTAGAACAGATGACGACGTAAGACGTAGCCTTAACAATCGCAAGCAGAATTATCCGCGCGAGTCCTTTATGGAGTTCTACCAGGCAATCCATAAGATCACTTTGCAAACTAACAAGATAGTCGCAGACGATACTATCTACACGATTCTTAGAAGAAATATGCGACCGGGGCTTCAGATGGCTCTACATGATGAACGGAGGTTCACGAATTTGGGGGAGTTTGCCCGACGTTGTACATCCCTTGAAGAAATGTGGAGACGTCTCGGCCATAACCCCGAGGCTGGTTTAACGCCAGCAGTCAGCAATCCACACCCCAATCAATATGAACAGCCCAGAATGACCACGAATTCACAACGTAGGTTTAATTCATACCGTCCTCGAGTACAAGAGTTGCAAGAATTGGCGTATGAAGATGTTGATGCTGAAGAAGGAGGTGAAAATGATTGGTGCACAGACCGGGATGAGTCGCAAGACTTCTACAAAGAAGTATGTCAGATCAATGACCGTTTGAAACATAGAGTATCGTTCCAAGATCAACAAAAGTCTAAGCTTTCATCAAAAAGATATGAAGCGCACCAACCGCACAATCCGCAACCGCAACTGGCAAAGCAGATGGGGCCTGCAGGTATTCAGGAATCGCGAGGTTTCCGTTGTTGGAACTGTGGTGATGCTTCACATTCATATATAGACTGTCGAGACCGGATAAGTCGTGTTTTTTGTTTTGGATGTGGAGAAAAGAGAGTACTCCGTCCTGATTGTAACCGCTGCAGACCGCCGGAAAACTGGAGAACAGAGATGGGGAGCACTCGGGGTCCCCACCTCGAACACCGCGAGCCGAGGCAATCCACACAAATTCTGACAGAAGAAGCAGCGAGCAACACCGATCCGGAGTTGTATCGACGATGGCGCAATTAGATAAACCCCAAATGTATTGTTCGATTTCTTGCCAAACGGATAGCAGGCGAGTCACTCGAAGAAATAGATATTTCCGTGAGCGTCGGAGCTGGCGTAAGCGGATTAATTCGACAGTTATCCACACCAGACAAGACAATAGGCCATACGCCAGGATTAGAATCTGTGATCGGTTGATTGAGGGGCTTCTCGATTCCGGTGCTAATATTAGTGTATTAGGGAATGGCAGTGTAGAGTTTCTGCAATCGTGCAAACTAACTAACCACCCGATAGTCACCCAGTTACACACCGCCAGTGGTTCAACAGAAGAAATCGTAGGACATGTCATAGTCCCAATCACATTCCGCAATCAAACTAAGTCTTTGAAACTATTTGTAGCACCTTCGTTATCACAACATTTATATCTAGGAACTGATTTTTGGGAAACCTTTGGACTCCAGATATCAGTTGCTGAATTAGGTATAATAATACCACCAGCAGGTAGTGATACAATACCAAAACCAAAACCACATGAGCCTGAACAACATGTGCTAACTAGCTCTCAGTCACAGATGTTGGAAAAGATTAAATCTGAATTTCCATCGTTTGAAGAATTGGGATTGGGAAAAACACAGTTGGTAGAACATGAGATAGATACTGGCGAAGCGCGACCTATTAAACAAAGATACTATGCAATTTCACCAGCAGTACAAAAAGACATGGATTCAGAAATTGAACGAATGTTAGATTTAGGAGTAATAGAAGAATCCACTAGTCCATGGAGTTCCCCAATGGCAGCAGTACGCAAGAGTAATGGCAAGATCAGATTGTGTCTTGACGCCAGAAAACTAAATGGTGTTACGGTTAAAGATGCGTATCCGTTACCTATAATCGACGGTCTTCTCAGCAGATTGGGGGATACGAAATATATCTCTAGTTTAGACCTTAAGGATGCATTTTGGCAAATACCGCTGAACCCAGCATCGCGTCCGAAAACAGCATTTACCGTGCCAGGTAGGCCACTGTACCAGTTCACAGTTATGCCATTCGGTTTGTGCAATGCGGCGCAGACTATGTGCCGGCTCATGCATAAGGTGATCCCACATGAGTTACATGATCAAGTGTTTGTATACCTGGACGATTTGCTTATCACTTCTCCCACTTTTGAGGAACACATACAGTTACTCAAGAAGGTAGCGAGGTTTTTAAGGGCTGCCAACCTCACTATCAATGTTGAAAAGTCCAAATTTGTTCTTAAGCATTTAAAATATTTAGGGCATGTGGTAGGAGAAGGTTGTGTCAAAGTAGACCCTGATAAAGTAAAGGCAATAGAAGATTTTCCAGTCCCCACTACTACCAAACAGATTAGGCGTTTTCTTGGAATGAGCGGTTGGTATCGGAAATTCATACCTAATTTTTCGTCAGTAGCAGCACCAATCAGTGATTTACTGAAGAACAAAGGAGGAATTAAGTGGAACGAAAAGGCCCAAGCCGCTTTTGAGCAACTGAAAACATGCTTAGTCTCTGCACCAGTGCTCAAACATCCGGACTACAACCGCACGTTCTATATCCAAGTAGATGCATCCACAACGGGGGTGGGCTGTGTACTATTTCAAAAGGATGAAGAGGGAACAGAACACCCCATTCCATATTTCTCTCATAAGCTTAATGGGGCTCAGAGAAACTACAGCATAACAGAGCTAGAATGCTTGGCAGCCGTCCTAGGAGTAAAAAAGTTTCGGGCATACATTGAAGGTTATCAATTCGTGATAATATCAGATCACGCGAGTCTTCAATGGCTAATGAACCAGACTGATCTATCGGGACGTTTGGCACGATGGAGTTTGAAGCTGCAAGGATATGACTTTAAAATTGAGTACCGCAAGGGTGCGCAGAACGTAGTTCCAGATGCACTATCACGCATCTACACAGAGGAAGTACAAGCGTGTGATTCCTTTAGTGATCTACTGAAACTAGACTTACAGGCACCTGATTTTACCGAGCCAGATTACGAAGACCTACTGAACATCGTAAAAATTATGAAACCGGTGCCAGAAGATCTCAAAATCGTGAATGGGAAACTGCTCATCCACAAGCCCACTAAAGACCTCGACCTCAAAACAGATGTGCCTAATTGGAAGCTGTGGATCCCTAGAAGTTTGACCCACAAAGTTTTAGCTCAAGCACATGAACCTCCTCTATCTGCACACATGGGAACAGGAAAGATGATTGAATTTCTTCGACGGAGTTTTTATTGGCCAACTTTGGTGAAAGACACAAAGAACTACATCAGACAATGCCGGATGTGTAAGATGACAAAAGCTGCGAACTCGGTGTTAAGACCACAAATGGGTAAATATCAAGAGTACGAGAGACCTTTCCAAAAGCTATACCTAGACTTTCTGGGACCATACCCTAGGTCTAAGAGTGGAAATACTCACATACTTATAGTATTAGACCATTATTCCAAGTTTGTGTTATTGAAGCCTCTACGCGATGCAACAGCAAGCAAAGTCGTGGATTATTTAAAGAAAGAAGTGTTTCCAGTTTATTCAGTACCAGAAACGATTCATACTGATAATGGTAAGCAGTTTAAATCTAACCTTTTCAGGAATTGTTTAGCCACCTGGGGCGTCAAACACATTTTTACTCCGGTATACTCCCCTCAAGCCAATGCATCTGAACGCGTCAATAGGTCAAAATTATCAGCGATCCGTGCATATCTAAAGGAAGACCAGCGCACATGGGATGACTATCTCGCTCAGATCGCAAGTGCTTTACGTAACACATCCCACTCATCCACGAAATTTGCCCCTTCATACCTAGTGTTCGGACAACACACCATAAGTCACGGGTCTCAGTATGAACTACTGCGGTTACTAGGGAATCATGCTATAGGAACCTACACGGTTAACAGCAAGGATGACTGGCATGATGATTGGCATTAGCCAGGGAACTGGTTTTGCAGAACCTTCGTCAGGCGTATAATAAATCGGCGCATCAATATAACTTACGGTCCACAAACCGAGAGTTAAAGGAAGGACAGAAAGTATTGGTGCGGAATTTCAGCCAAAGTAACGCAGCACAGCACTACTCTGCCAAACTAGATCATAAATTCATCCCTGCAAAAATTCACCGGCGTATAGGCCGAGTGGCGTATGAATTGATGAACAACGAAGGAAAAACTCTTGGCATATTTCATGCCAAAGATATCATAGAAGGCAACAACTGACAGTTTTGGCAAAAACTGGTCTGACGGAAATTCTTATTTGTTTTTCTAGCTATCGCAAAAGATGTGTGAATCACCAAAACATCAACTTGAAGGGCTACCGGCGGGAACTCAAGCTAGCAGGAAGGTAATTTCGCTAGGAGAGTACTGGGGTAGGAAGTCACCGATGATTCTACACCAGACTGAGTCCCAGGAATCCCGTGGCAGAAGAGGTGGTAAAGAACTAGAACTAAGACGAGAGATCCGAGAGCTAACACGGATTCTAGGTCTGCCCATGGAGTCGGAGCTGAAAGGAAAACAAAGAAGGACAAGGGAGAGGTTGGAAGCACGGATGAAGGTGCTGAGGGAACAGCAGAAGCTGTTGTTCCAGCAGAAAAGGGAGAGGAAGAGAGGGAGTGTAAACCCTGCCAACTCAGTATGTTACACGAAGTTATTGGTGGGAGAGAATACGAGTTGCCCTGGAAAGAATTAGGGTCAACACCACATCAACATTGGACCACCTACAGCTGAAAGATAGGTGCGTAGGTGATGCATTGATGATGTGAAGGCTGGTATGGCGCGCGCGGTGAAACATACCAGTACTAGGTTAGATGAATATATGAATAAAAATGAGAACGAAAAATGTAATGTTATTAGGAATAAATAAAATATCTACTTAATTTAAAAACAGAATGTCTGAAATAGAGTTATTATTTTTTTTTAGAAAATGAATATTTTGAGCTTGTGGTTGAGTATAGTCCTGGTAGTAAGGGTGACAGAGGGACAACTGCAGTTTGATAAATTCCAAACCGAGCCAGGTATCTACTTCTCAGAGATAGGGAAATCTGTAGTATCGACTAGTGAGTGGAAGTTCATCATATATTTCAACCTCTCTAGCTACTGGAACGAGTGGAGGTATTTAGAACAAACCATCGCCCAGCTCCAGCTAAGATGTGAGACCAAGTCAAATGGTTCCAACTACATACAAAATTGCAAGGAATTACTGGAACCCATATCACACTTAGTAAACCAAGTAGAGGACAATAATGAGCTGTTCAAGCCACATACATCAAGGGTACGCCGTGCACCGCTAGATTTCGTTGGGAATATATTTGGGGATCTATTCGGGGTATTAAACCAGAGGGATGCGCAAAGATACAGCGAGCAGATCGAAGGATTAGCTGCAGGAACAATCAAGATGCAGAAGTTCATACAGCAGCAAACCAAAGTGCTAGACCTTACCAGTAGCATAATTAGGAAAGAACATGCACAAACCCAAAAGCAGTACTCGTGGATGCAGAAGGAGATACAAACCATCCTGATGCATGAAGAATTCCTGGACGCGATTTTCCAACTATCCACAGCAGTATTTACATATAAAGATATCCAAGGAGACTTAATTGATATGTTATCTGATGTACATCATGGACGTGCTAGTACGCGAGTGTTACCACCTTCAGTATTCGCAAAACAATTGGGAGAAGTTGCGCAGTTGTTAAGCAGAGATGAACGAGTCCCTAGTTTCGAAGCTCATTGGATAGAAGTATATAAATTGTTGGAAACAAAGGCTGCAATAATAAAGGAGCAAATAATCTGTGAAGTCCGGATTCCACTGGTGCAAGGAGAAAAATTCCAGATTTACAATATCATACCATTACCTGTAAAGCATGAGGGCAGTTTTATCTACATTGAACCTCATTTTCGTTATGCACTACTAAACAGAGACAGAACATGGTATTACCCTACATCAGCACAGGAACTTCAGGAGTGCAAGTATTGGGAACGAGGCATAGTCATCTGCAGAATTGAAGGCCCAATGTATAAGGTGGCTTCATCCGAAGAACATTGCGAAATGTCATTGCTTACACATGTTGAGAAACCTCCAGAGCAATGTCAAGTGCGAGCTATGCCACTTACTACTTTTGTGCACTCATTAAGAAATAATCGATGGTTACTAGTGTTGTCAAAGGAAACCACATTCGACCTGACTTGTGACCAGCAAACGCAATCGGCGAAGCTACAAGGAGGTGGAATCATTACACTGACGCCAGGTTGTAGTCTCCGGGGGCCATCCACACTGTTCAAGGCAAAAATGTCATACAACACTAGTATTTATTCAGATGTTATACCCAAATTCAATTTGTCACAAGAAACAAAATCGCCAATAGTAGTATTCGAGAGCGAAGACATTGGTGCAGAAATATCTGAACTACAACAAAGCATTTCTGACCTCAAACAAGAAGAAACATGGAGTCAAGTCAATCTACATCATGTAGGAAATTATGCAGCAACATTTATCACGGTAATCCTAATCATAGTCCTGATGAGGTGGCTATACAAACACAAAAAGCAACAAAGGAACTTAGAGATACGGCTCACGAGGAAGATACCTAGGGTAAGAGAGAGGGTCCCAGACGAGAATATAGGAAACATCATATGAGGATACTATCGGGAGAAGAACACAACCACAAAGTTTAGTTAGATATAGCATGTCTAGGTATAATAATAGTCAATATAGTTGTAGAATATATAGATATAGATAACAATAAATAATAGGCCCAATAAAAAGAAATATGTAAATGTATACCTGACGTCCAAGGCTGAGAAAAGAATAAATAAAGATGTAAATTAATTGAGAAAAAAAAAATAATAATAATAATAACATGGAGTCACGTAAACATTAGCTTTAGTTGCAGTCTATTGGGTTAAATAAAACCGCAAACTTTTAATTATACGGAGTTGTCTAAATGTTAAATAAACAAAATTAAAATTCACTTTTTAAGTATTTTAGCAATCAATCTTTCTTAAAAATATTTGTTTCGTTTTGTAATATGATCAGTACATTCGAGTATACCTTATTTATTATATAATCAAATTTATTATCATCAATATATAATCGAAACGGTTTTCTAGGATCTAAGAAATTTTATATAAGTACTTCTAGTTTTAATAAGTAGGTTTAGTTCGCCCGGCTGAGACTATCTCAGGGTGTGGGGGTTCCCCACGTTGGACTACCAGAACGGAACTATCTTACACCACCAGTCCTCCTCAATAGAGCATGAGATCTCTTTTCATCTCAGGGATTGGGTTTTCCCCACGCTGTAACGGAACTTCATTCCGTTATCAACTCATAAATCCAATCAACCAAAAATTGTAATCATATGTAATCCCGCCACGGCCTTGAAGATATCATCTTCACAAAAATCACGGAAATAATTAGTCATTGGCAGGAATACACATTTTTCATTTTTATAGTACGCTGCAAATTGTCGCTACAAATATAAATTTTTTTTTTAAATTCATTGTTTTGTAATTTGAGTACATAACATATATTTTTTTTCAAGTACGAGTATATGATAAACGCAAATGTTCTACATAATTATGTAGGGTAATCGACTTACCTAAAAATTTGAGACATTGCATTTATGTTAATACACAAAAATTCTCTGAGTGTAAAATGAATTAATTTGTTTATGTAAGGGGTAAACAAATTTAATTTATAACACTTTTTAAACTGGGCGGTATTTATGAATATTTTTTTGATTAAACAGCAAAATTTATTAATTGATTGAAAAGAGGCCATTCATTTATTAAATTCTGTTATAAAAATTAATTTCCCCCTCTTTTCTAGATCAATTAATTTTCGCATAAATACCGTACCAAATTTTTGGTAAGAAGTCAGTTCAGTTTTTGGTGTTTCTAGCTAATTACGCACAGAGCTTTAGCCGTGGTAATTAGCGAGAAAGAAGATTAGTGTAAATTAAAGTAAAATTTTACAAAAATAAACAATTTGTAGTAATAAAAAAAAATAAATTATTGTATATTAATTTTCTAACGTAACGTTCAAGTAAGTATGGTTAAAAACAAACTAAATACTAACATAAAGGGGCCCAATTGGTAAAGGGTCTACCAACTGCTCCATTAGGGGCGGAAACCGCGCAAGTGCCTCGGCACGCGGGTTTCCTTCTGTTGGTAACGCTTTACTGATTTATTTACTTACTAACATTCGGGGCCTTCAGCCATAATAAATAATAATGTTTCTTGATTTTGTTTTCTCTTACTTGTTATGCTTAGTCTAGGGTAATTATGTTACCCTAAACAAGTATTAAAACAACCGCGGGGAACCTGCCGACAGCGTAAGGCATGGACACCATCAACTTGGGTACTGTTTTGCCCAATTCTATAATCCCTCAGTTTGACGGCATACTTGATGTCGTTCCATCACTTTGTTTTTATATAAATATGCGGTAATCTAGGCCGTAAATCTGGGTACCCCAAAAACCCACACCATTTTCCTCTACCCGACTGAGCGGTGGGAATCTAAACCGCATGGGGTACAATTCAGGTTACGGCAAATCTATGAAACGGGTGTGCTTCTACGCAAGTAGAAGTCATACTTCCGTTTCATATGTATGACGAAGATTTTTTTGGATACCCAATTATACTACGTAAATTTTCAATTAATGTTATTGCATACATAGGGGGATTTATAGTCCGATATTTATTTAGAAAATTGAATTGTGAGGACTGTTGCAAATGAATACAACAATGTAATTCTTATAAATCGCTAATCAATTTAAAAAATAGGGGTGGTCTTTTAACTCCTTCGCCGTCAGTATTAAAAATTTGTAAATATTCAGAAGCAGTATTAAAACGGGAATTGGCTATTGCGGACTACAAAAACATAACGCAACGACAATCTAGTTCAAAATTGTTTAAACAAATTTATTATAACGTTCTTCGCAACCTAATGTAAATGCCTAATAAATGTAAATATTTTCAACGATAAAGATCAATATAGTCATTCTCAAGAACACGTTAATTTGTTAGCTCACTCCATCATAGAAAAATATTATGACATCCGGTTGAATTATTTTTGTAACCAAAGGTCATATAAATTAACAAAAAGAAACAAGTTTGTTTCTTTATTACATTTTAAAGGAATGTGAAATAAATAAGCGTAGTGGTTTTATAATTACTATTTTTTATACACATAATATTATATTTAAATAAAAATAATAAATGTACTTTTATTAAAGAAATAAAAATGTAATTAAATTTAAATAATTTTTTAATTTTAACTTCCTAACTTCATTGCATTCGATCGAAAAAAATTCTAAATACGGCCCTGTTAATTTATATGCTTTCTTTTTTACCCTCCGAATTTATGCGTCATAAATTCGAAATGTGGTATTACATAGATATGGCGACTAAACAATTTTTTTTTAAACAAATAGGATGTACATACACAGAAATATTATGTATTAAAAAACACTTTTTGTATTTCATTATAAATGTAATATTAAATATTATTTACTTTTATATATACATTTTTCCAAAACAATTTTTTCTGTAAATAATTTTCGATAAATAACAATGGCGACTGCACAGCACACTACACTTCATTTTCAACAATGAATTTTTTTGTTAGCATTTTACACTAACACATAGAAAATTATAAAAGTTACCGGGATTCAAATAAAATGTGTGGACGTAAAGGGTGTAAACCATAAAAGTTACTGGTAATTAGTTACTCTAGTGTGGATTAGCACATAAAGAGCTAAGAAAAAGCAAACAACAAAATTAAAAGTATTGACAGCTATGCCACGGGATCCGTTCAGAACTGCATAATTTAAAATTACATTTTTCAAAACGGTATATTTAAAAACTGCATAAGGTACAAAATAGCATATTGGAAAACGGCATAAGGTACAAAAATGCATTTTTCAAAACTGCATATTTCAAAATGGCATAAGGGTTAGAACGGAATTTTTCAAAACGGCATTTTTCAAAACGACATATTTCAAAACGGAATTTTTCAGAATTGCATTTTTCAAAACTGCATGTTTCAAAACGGCCTAGGTACAAAACGGCATTTTTCAAAACAGCATTTTCCAACATGGCATTTTTCAAAACTGCATATTTCAAAACGGCATAGGTACAAAACGGCATTTTTCAAAATGGCATATTCCGAAACGTCACTTAAAAATCATATCATTCCTATTGGAAAACCCATTACACACCCAATAAACAGAAAATATTTTAGAAGAACAATGAAAAATAAAAATAAACTATTTTTATGATTCGAAGTTTCTATGGATTTGGAAAATATGCCGGTTTTAGTTACCGTTTAAATTTGTTAATTTATTGTGAATACTAATAATTTTTCAACAAGAACACAATTTGTTATTTAAAAGTTTGAACTAAACCACATGCAAATGATTGTTTATGAAAAATATTAAATTATAATAAAATACGACTATTCAAGGTCAATAAACATTCCTGACTTGTTAATATTTTAACGTAATTTTTACTGAATCGACTCCGACTGCTCGTTAGTAATTAGTTATTCAAATCAATTGAAATACTAAAAGTTCTGATTGTGATTTTTTCATTCGCAAGGCCACCACAGAACAAACATTGGTCTTTAAGTTTAAGCACAGAGAAAATAATCACAATTTTTATATTGTGATTTACATCTCTGTGTTCAAACCTATGTGTGTGATATATTTATGTCCTATGAAAGTAATCAACTTTTGGGCGATAATAGAAAGATTTTCTATGATATAATTTCAAATCAGTACTCGTGGCGGCATCGTAAATTTCATGTAAGCTACCATTGTACTACTAGATAAGTTATTATGCAATGCCAACAGGTACGGTTATTTATTAACGGAACCCGATGAAATTTGACAAGAATGAAATTTTTGAACGATTCTTGGATCACATTCTAGGATAAAGCCAAATGGAAAGGAACTTCTCTATTTCTTGGTTGATTAAGATCAAATTTCATATGTTCCTATGATGGAGTTAAATTTACAAATGATTTTGAATAAAATTTATTGATTGATTGATTGATTGATTTTGAATGTACGACCAAGTTATTAGGCTTGAGTTCCCGGATGACGCCGGGTCCACCGTACACCCTTTTTTACACATAACAAAACCGAAGGATTGGATAGGTTAGTTAAGTGGGACAGAATCGGCCCGGTTACAGACACCTAGGTATAGCCGATAGTTAGTAACCCAAAGACAACACAATTCTAATCTACTAGATGAAGGATAAAGGCTTAATAGGTTAATGGATAACGATGGTATTGGTCTTCAACAATTGCTTCTTTAAAACGGCAACCTAAGAAAAAATATTATTATTTCACATGCATCTGGAATTTTCCTGAAATTTAATTCTATTAATACTTTTCGGCTTCCTAACCAAAATTGGTTGACTCGACCCGTTACAGACACCTATGTAAAGTCGTTAGTAATAAAATGACAACACAATTCTAAACTACACAATCAGCAATTACAATGAAGCATTAATTCACAAGCATCTGTAAATTTCGTGAAATTTAATTCTAAATTCATATTTTCCGGCTTCCTAAATAATTGAAACATTTATTAATTTAATCATTCTGCAACTCCGCAACTTACAGTAGAATTTCCTGAAACCAAAGTTATTTGAACTATATTCAAAATAACTCTAAAATTCATTAGTATTTAACCGTTGAATTGTTGGGCGAACACGAAATAGCAAAAAAAAAAAAAACAGATTAACTAGATTAACTACCGGATTGCATTCAAATATCCATCCAAATATCCATCCTAAATAATTTAGAATTCGCAAAAATTTCGTATGTTTACTAAAAAATTTTTATAAAACTGATGAATTTTTCCCGCCCATCCTTTTTCACAAGGAAACAAATACTTTTATCACTACTTTTGCTGGGGATATATCACATACAATTAATCTCAGACATGACACATGCAACTCGTCTATGACTTGTCACCTCGTATTAGACTTGTCATAACCGATTCATCCCAGACTGGTAACAAACGTAAATTAGTAATTAGTGTGTCGTCAATGGCTTTCCTGCTGGAAGGTAATATTTAAGTAAAGGCAACTAGATAAAATTTGCAAAAATTATTCTAAAATGAATGATAAATAAGTTTATTTTATAATTTTTATAATTAAATATAAATCGTACCAGTATCTTAAAAGAGGGATAATATGTACTCGTATATTAAATATATTTGAATGAGATTTCCTGAGAACCGAATAATTTTAATATAATAGCTCGGCACTGTACATGTAGATTAATATTTAGGGTTGATTTGAAATTGGGAATTAATAATTATAATTCTTGTACTAAAACAGTCAAGATTGGCAACGTTGCATTTTATGACAAACATCCAGTCGTTGGTGTATTGAAGTATACAAACCTTCTCTTTCTTTTGAATAATTATATTAATTATATCAAATATTTCTAGCTTTTCAGTTACATAGATATAACGAAGTTGCCAATAAACAATTCTTTATGTTAAGATTGTTAAAATCCCAAATCCAATGCAAATAATATTTCTTTTTATAAAGCAAAAATATCGCTAATAAGCTGTGAGAAAATACTAGTAACCCAACCCATTGAGTGTCACAAAAAGGCAATTTTGCGGTAAATAATAGGATTCGTTACCAACTCCAACATAGTTGCAATTAATCTTGCAAAAATGATGGATTATGAAGGAAATACAATATAGAAAACAGCTAATCATAAATTACCTACACTATATTCTCAATGCACAGAAGAAATACGGAAACGGAAAATTCTATCGCTAATCAAACCAAAATAAAAATATAACAATTTATTACACAAACGCTGAATAATAGGATGAAGGAACATCACCAAAATAGCTCTCTCCGAAAATCTCCGAAATCAAAGCGTGGAAGAAACCACCCCTACAAACAATCGTAGTAAAATGTACCAAGAGAATTATGCAATGTCCATCCAGGAGCTAAAATTACCTCGAAACGATCCCAACAGACGGCATGAATCTTCCCAACATGAAACCACTACCATCCACCAAGCGACCTCCTGCCAACACCACTATTCAACAAAAACCACGCTTCACAAAGCCGTGACGAATCCATGACAGATCACAAACGAACCATGGCATTTCTACAGCCCAAAAACTTCAGCGTACGACCGATCATACCAAAACTCCCAAAATGATTCAGCCCCCGCCAAATCGACGGCAAACTCCAACAAAAACACCCGAAGCATTCAGCAAAGAAACCAATTTGGACATACAAATCCAACATTCAGGCAATGATTCAATACAAAACTGCAAATCCGTCCTCATACACTAACAAATGAGAACTACCTCAAGTCCTAAACAAAACAACTCAAAACAGTCAAAAATACCTTATAAATACAGGTAACGACAGAACACACATGAACACAACTCTCCGCAAGTTGAGAAACACAACGTTCAACGAACAACCACCACAAACCGCAGACACCGAGCCATTACTCACCATGAACGAAACCAATTCAAATCACTCCAAATATCAAAAAAGATTCACTGCAATACAGCTGCAGCACATCCTCGCCGCACATCCTGTATAAACCAATCACACACATACACCACTCGTCAAAATCTAATCCAGTTTTCGCACCACAGAGAAAAAGTATAACCCCCTCCCAATCGCCAAAAATATACATTCCTTTATATGTACAATATTCGACAAGGAGAGGTCAACGTCAGCCGCCTCTCCACAACGACGGCAAAAAATCTCACAAAGTTAAATGATTTTGAATAAAATTTATGAAATGAAATTGAATATGAAAAATTTCTTCTATATGTTTTATATAAAAACTTTAGTAGGTATGTTATAAGAAAGGTATTTACCTTCATTGGAATTACAAATGATTTGAAGATTTAGTATGCATATAATATTCTTAGTTACTACAATTGCATGGTCGTAGCGGATTATTCCATATTGGAATACATCTCATGCAAGTATATTTTCTTAATGAATCGGGTTTATCGAAAAATTCGATTCAAAGATATTAGTTTCAAGATATGTAGCGTTATTAACGTACGTCGCCACTACAATTTTTGTTTGAGGGTCTTTCCTATTTATGGTCCTGCCCAAGATAGTACATTTTTAAGAAACCACAACAATTTTATGTTTATCGCACCTATATAATATGGTGTATAGCATATCATTTACATAAGAATATCGTGTATACTATATCGAAGCTCAGGTATATATTTATACATATGACACCTGGTATATATATTATGTTAAAAACGGTTTGTAATAGTTTTATTAATTTGATGTTATTTAGAAACAGTGGGCGAAGTGCAACGGAAATGCGTACTAAAAAAATTACTTAAATTAATCTAAAATAAAGGTGTGAGAACAAAAATCAGACTTCGATGATAAATAATCTCAGCAATAAATAAAGATTATAAAATGTGTTCGAAAAACAAAATTTCATCCCTGGCTCAAAAACTGTATATAGTAACAATGGAAGGACTAAAGTCGCCAAAGCCATTAATTATTAACAATGATATAGCAAATAAATGGAAAAATTGGTTGAAACAGTTCAATTACTACTACTCAGTGGCATCAGGATTAGATAATATTAAAGTTGCGACGTTAATGGCCTGCATCGGTGCTGAAGCAAACAAGATAGCCGCGACACATTAAACATCGAAGATGGCGATATAATTGATACGGTATCAAAAAAGTTCACAGAATTTGTCATCCCTAAAGTTAACTATTTATACGAAAGGTTCTTGCTCAACAATTTAAAACAGGTGAAAGATTCGATGCATTTTTAACGAGGTGCAAAACTCAATTAAATAAATGTAATTTGGAAAAAATAACACCTGATGACATACTCAAAGATAAAATAATAATGGGTATAACGAAAACCGACCTGCGCCAGAGATTGTTGTCGGACGACAAGCTAACTCTCAACGAGATAACGCTTTAAAACGATTCCAACACATTTTCTTGCAATTTATGTAAAACTACGCATGGCCCTAAAAGTTGTCCAGCTTTTGGAAAAGTGTGCGAGTTGTGCAAGAAAACGGGACACCTAGGTATAGCTTGTATAAATAAAAATAGATTAAGTCGAAATAAATATAATAATGATGAAAAATGAAAAAGATAAGTTGTCTGACAGAGAAATATGATCCCGATTGTCAGGATGACGAGGTTTTGGAGGATTTCAGTCTCATGGTGTATTCGGTTAACAATGACCAGAGCGACGGTTACGAAGACATAACTATAAATAAAATGAAGATTAAGTGTAAAATAGATACGGGAGCTATGTGCAATGTTCTAAATAAGTCACTAATAGATGAACTCGGATTAGGGATAGTTACGTCCAACACCAGAGATTTCGAAGCGTTTGGAGGAAGTCTAAATATGTGAAACTAAAGCCAGCTGTACGATTAGGGACAAAATTTATATAATCAAGTTCAAGATCATTGAAGATGGAAGAATTCCAATAATTGGCCTTCATACTGCAAACGAATTAAATTTGATCAAACGAACAGACAGTAATCAAATAAAACATCTAGATAAAGTCTTAGATGACGAAATTTTCAAGGCATTGGTAAGGTAAACATTTTCACATATGACAGATTTAATTGAGAACCCCAATTTCGAAATAGCACCGCCGCGTGCTTACTCGATTAGAGAAGACGTTAAAAAACAGTTAGACAAAATGGTTGAATGGTGAATTATAAAGAAAATTTCAGATTCAACTCCAGTTGTCTCACCATTTGTAGCCGCGAAACAAAAAGGAAAATTAAGAATTTGTATTGATCCCTCCAATTTAAACAAAAACTTACTTAGGCGTCATTACTCATCAAAAACAATTGACAAATTAGTCACAAATATAAAAGGATCTGCTTTAAAGGATTCTGGCAAATACCAGTTTCCAAGCGGACAGAAAGATGGACAGAAAGATACTTGGCTTTCGCCACACTCTGGGGCAGATACACTTGCTGTCAACTGTCGTTTGGGCTGGTATCTACTCCAGAAATTACCTCAATCAAATTCTTAGGGCATCAAATTTCCGAAATGGGCCTGTAAATTTATGAGGATAAAGTAACAGTCATAACGAATATTAAGACCCCGACAAACGTAAAACAAGCACAAAGGCTAATGGGTATGGTTAATTATGTAGCAAAATTTATTCCTATACGCTCGGAAGTAACAGCACCAATCAGAGAACTCCTAAAGAAAAACATGGGGTTTCATTGGGACTTCGATCAACAAAGCGCGTTTGATAAAATAAAAACACTACTAAAATGTACGCCGGTGTTAAAATTATAAGACACTGTAGCGACCGAAATAAAACTTTAGTTTCCTTCCAACCCAAATCTGATTAATCAATTTTTGGATTCAGATTAATTAACTATTTGTTTATCTAACCTACCTGCACTCTACATTATATTATGATTGTTATTTATTATAATACATAATATACAAACACAAAATATCCCGTGCATACAAAATACATTGTTGCAATTCAATTTTATATGTGTAGTACAATGCAGATTATTTCGTGTATATGTATCATCTCATTATATCATATTATTGATAATGAATTTATTTTGTATTTACCTTATTTACTTAATACTCGTAATATGTACTAGTAAATAGAATGGTATGGGTTATTCTTTTTAGTGGGAGAAACAATTTATATGTAAATAAAATACATCTTGATAAGTTGGTATCGAGAAGCGAAATAGTCAATTTATAATTTTGTAAATTTAAAATTAATTTCCGGAAATTATAAATTATAAATAAAATCTAAAAAATAGAAAAGTAAAACATAGTTGTGAATTTATTGGATCATCGAGATCGACCTTGCATGTAGGTCCAAACACTATACAACAACTATATTGGTGACTCTTACAAGGACACGACAAGCTGTTTCTGCCACACATCAATTTGGAACAAATTGGAACAATTCCAAATTTAACACCAAGCAACAACAAAACCTTCATCACCAGTAATCTTCATAAATATCGAAGACGGCTGATTGATATTATTAATGGTGCTAAATAATAAACATTAATGGGATTATCAGATCGATACCAGATGCAGTGCAACTAATCAAACAAACAACGGTAAAAAAAGAAATTAACGTTTTTCCGAAAGCCGTATCAATATCAGTGACAGTTAAATCATCATTCATCAACATACGGATATTTTTTATCGAGCACATTGTGATTCGATATATTCATAAACGAACCAACAAATTAGCCAAGGTCAAGTTTTCGTTCCTGCAATTAAATTGTATTTTCCTTAAATTTTTTTTGTCTTTATATTTTCCGCTTTTCATTTTAGCAAAATTGTAAAGGAAAATACAAAACAAATGAACTACCAAATATTTGGAGTACAGCCACAAATAATCATATACAGATGAGTATTTACCAAGGCACGCCGATGTGCACTAAATAAAATCGATAAATTTGTAGGGGAAAAAGTGTTTAGCCAAAATGAAAAGATGAGCTATAATATTTACGTTGCTCGATATTTTCTCTTTCTGCCGTCCAGTATTTCCAATATGATCGAGTAGAAGTTTATAACAAAAATATTTTATTTCTTTGTGCAGTATAAAACACAAATTATTCTTCAAAATTGGCTTTTCATTATTCTATGAAAGTAGTGTATGGTGGTGTTTACTGTAAGCAAAAAAAACAAACGAATACAATGAGCAAATCCAATCCATTTATTATTTTCGTTTGAAAATATCTCTCTCTACGCATCATTTATATTTAATAAAACAGAATGAAACGAAAACTCAAACGCACATATTATGTATATACACTCGTATATGCATACTATTTAAAATAATATGTGTACATGATCGAGTGTTCCTTCTCATTTTAGATATATCAAAATTAAACACGTGACATGAAAAGAAAGATGATCTGTTTAGGTGGATTTAGCTACATTGAATGTAATACATATTTTATGTTGGTGTGTTAATGAAATATAAATCAAAAAATGGGAAAAAATATTTGGAGGATTTTGATACGGTAAAAATCAAAAACTTATCAATGAAAAGGAAAAAATGTATGTTATGTATATCGGTTTTTAATGGTCGCAGTAAACAACTAAGTACTATAAGTTTTTGATTTTTACCGTATCAAAATCCTCCAAATATTTTTTCCCATTTTTTGATTTATATTTCATTAACACACCAACATAAAATATGTATTACATTCAATGTAGCTAAATCCACCTAAACAGATCATCTTTCTTTTCATGTCACGTGTTTAATTTTGATATATCTAAAATGAGAAGGAACACTCGATCATGTACACATATTATTTTAAATAGTATGCATATACGAGTGTATATACATAATATGTGCGTTTGAGTTTTCGTTTCATTCTGTTTTATTAAATATAAATGATGCGTAGAGAGAGATATTTTCAAACGAAAATAATAAATGGATTGGATTTGCTCATTGTATTCGTTTGTTTTTTTTGCTTACAGTAAACACCACCATACACTACTTTCATAGAATAATGAAAAGCCAATTTTGAAGAATAATTTGTGTTTGGGTCTATTCCACTACACAGCGTTTTATTTTGCAGAAAACTAGAACGAGATAAAAATATAGATTTTCTCTGTGTGTGACCCGTACATCAGTATTTTGTTTTTTTCTAAAATGTTTTGTTGTTGTTGAGTTGGTTGCCATAATTATAAATAAAAAATATCAAACAAAGTATTTTTTATGGCAACCAAAATGAAAAGAAATCCCCACTCTCAGCAAACTTTTATTTTTTTGATTTGTTTATGGTAGAAACATAAATTTTTTGTGCTTGGTGTGTCGACACAATAAAATTTTATTTTTTTTTGGAAAAAATTGAAAAAAATATTGGAGGAATTCACACTACATTTTAAATATTTTTTCGCCTTCATGAAATTTCACTTTGCATTTAAATTTTTTAGGTTATATTTCTATTAAAAAATTTTTAATTCAAAATTTAAAAATAATACCGACTGCTGAACTAGGTAAATAGGCCAAAATAGTTCCTTCGACTATAAAAAAACACCCTACCTAGGTATCATATTGCGTACACAAAATATTAAAAACACAGGATTTTCAGATGAGAAATATTTTATTAAAATTTATCATTAAAATTAAAATTTATTTGAATTTGTTTATTTAAAGTCAAATATAAAGTCGACCATTAATTGGATATATTCAATGCGATTGGATGAGTTGACCATTATATTAGAAGCGTTTTGTCACAGCTCTTCAACTCGCGTTATTCCTAAATCACCACAGACACACGGCAGACAACAGTAAAATATAAACCTAATTCTGATACATTCCATAGGGGATCCAGTGATGTCAGTTGATGTCTATCGAAATCCGAATGCTTACCGGCCAATTTCGATAAGATGAATCCGGCCAATGGAAGCTCAACGAGAAAATGTTCGTATCCAATATCGTAATCGATCAAATTTGTTTGATCGATAATGGTGGCCCAACCTCAAGATCTTCGCGGGTAAAATCTTGAATAGGTTGAAATCGTCGTGGGCTTCGTTGCATACCACCACATCTGCCTTGTGAACTGCTACCACCCCACTTAAATGAATGAGTCTCTGGAAATGCTAGTTAGGCAAAACTCAAACAAATCTATTTCAGCGTTGAACTCAACGAAATTAACAGCATCGAGATTGGAGACGAAAATTAATTTTGGCCAAAACGAGTGAGATTAAACCACAATGTTTTCATGAAAGATGGCTTGAACGCCAACATATAGTAATCTAAAGTAAAACGAAATTGTTGTTACTTAAAAACTTTACCATTTTTTTATTGAAAGACTTACTTGTATTCATAAACCGCCATTCGAAACATTTTTTAAATAACTATCTGACCATTTAACAATGGTTTCATAATAAATTTCATGCATTTTTAAAATTTCCGAACGTGACTGTTCATTAGGAAGCAGAATTTCGATTTTACGATCTAAACGTCCGGGACGTAATAATGCCGGATCTAGCGTATCCGGACGGTTTTAGCCATACTCATTTTAACCTAATCCAACGAATCGAAAATCGAAACCATTTGATTAAGCAATTCCATTAGAGTACGGTTGAAATTTACGATCGACTGATGTAGCTTCGGAAAAACAACGATTTCCAATCGCATCAATTGCATTTCATCCAGTAATATAATGCATTGTTGATGATCACGAGTGTAATTAAACACTTCACTTATTAAACGAGCACTTTATATCTAAAGCTAGCTTAGTTCCAGCTTTAAATTTTGTCTTGTCTGACGTCGACATCCAACAACATATCGTGGCCCGTTTGTTGCCTTCACAATCACTATAAAAATATAGATAACATAAAACATCATTTCACTGAATCACTGACATATTGGAGGTATGTACTTACATTTATCCTCATTCAATTGTGTACCTCCTCGACAATTTGCCCAACATTGTGCAATCATTTTCTAATTTATCGAACTGTTTCGTTAAATCGTTTAATTGTTCCCGCACTGAAAGTAAAAATAAAAAATACCAATTTGGCACATTTACTTGCACAGTCGGAATGATTCTGTTATTTTCCATTCTACATGTATTCAGAAACAGTCAAATAGAAATTGATCGGTTAGCTGAGACAAATTGTATAAGATCGGCATCATTCAACATTATCAAAATTTCAATGTTCGTTCGATAGCACTCAAATGATTAATGTAATCGTATTATCCTTTTTTTCACAACCCAAATCATCCACTTCCACATCACTGCTGTTATTATCCGGTTTCAATAATCGATACACAGTTTTATACAAGTATTTTGATACAAATATAAGTCTGAACTGACTTTTACTATTTTTTTTGGGGTTAAAAAATCTGACACTTCGATTTTTGTTTGATTTTTTTTCGGCTGCTGAATGATTTTTTTAGGTTAATATGAACTTGTCAAAAATTTCCCCTCACATGATTTATAGTAAACCAATTTTTCGATAGTTTCGTAAATTATTCAAAATAATTAAAACGCATATGTTTTTTCATCGAAAAAATAATAATAATTTTTTTTAGTAATTTTTGGGATATAAAATTATTGTCAAACATCAAAAATAAAGATTTTTTATATCTTTTAAATACTTTATAGGTTAGTTTTCGATGATGTCAAAATTTCCCCAACTTTTTAACCATAAAATAAAAATGTTTTATCTCAGTCGCGCTAATGCAAATTTTAGTTCTTGTCTTTATGTTTTCTGCAAAATTTTTGTAAAATTTGTCTGTTTCCTAGTGGAATAGTACAATAAGTCATTTTGTTTTTATTTTCGCTGGATGTCATTTTTCTGTTAATATACGTGTTCTTTTGTGTTTTTATTCTGTTTATACTTTCATATTTTCTTTTTTTATGAATGTTTCCACTAGTATTTTTCGCTTTTCTAACGCTTTCTTTTATGGACGCTGTAGCGTCACTCATTTATGCGGTTTCCCGCTTTATTCACTTTTCTTTCAATTGTTCTCTCTACTTTAATAATTTTTTGTTTACCATTTTAAATTGATCAAATAATTCACTCACTTTTACCAAATTTTATTTTATTTTATTTCTTTTTTTTTTAAATTTTTACTAATCCAAAAAAAAAAATTTCCACGTGTTGCTTTGTCAAACACCAAAAATGAACTCGTTTTTTGGGTTAAAAAATCTGACACTTCGATTTTTGTTTGATTTTTTTTCGGCTGCTAAATGATTTTTTTAGGTTAATATGAACTTGTCGAAAATTTCCCCTCACATGATTTATAATAAACCAATTTTTCGATAGTTTCGTAAATTATTCAAAATAATTAAAATGCATATGTGTTTTCATCGAAAAAATAATAATAATTATTTTAGTAATTTTTGGGATATAAAATTATTGACAAACATCAAAAATAAAGATTTTTTATATCTTTTAAATACTTTATAGGTTAGTTTTCGATGATGTCAAAATTTCCCCAACTTTTTATACCATAAAATAAAAATGTTTTATCTCAGTCGCGCTAATACAAATTTGAGTTCTTGTCTTTGTCATGTTTTCTGCAAAATTTTTGTAAAATTTGTCTGTTTCCTAGTGGAATAGTACCATAGAATGAATGTAATGAGCTGTCAAGCGAGTCAAATTCGGAGGGTAAAAGAGAAAGCATATAAATTAACAGGGCCGTATTTAGAATTTTTTCGATCGTATGCAATGTAGTTAGGAAGTTAAAATTAAAAAACTTTTTAAATTTAATTAAATTTTTATTTCTTTAATTAACAGCACATTAATTATTTTTATTTAAATATAATATTATATATATAGAAAATAGTAATTATAAAACCACTAAAAAAACAAACTTGTTTCTTTTTGTTAATTTATGAGCTTTGGTTACAAAAATAATTCATCCGGATGTCATATAATTTTTCTATGATAGAGTGAGCTTTACAAATTAACGTGTTCTTGAGAATGACTATATTGATCTTCATCATTGAAAATATTTACACTTATTAGGTTGTGAAGAACATTATGACAATTTTTTTTAAAATATTTTGTACTAGATTGTAGTTGTGTTATGTTTTTGTAGTCCGCAATAGCCAATTCTCGTTTTAATACTGCTTCGGAATATTTACAAATGTTTAATACTGACGGCGAAGGAGTTAAAAGAACATCCCTATTTTGTAAATTGATTAGCGATTTATAAGAATTACATTGTTGTATTAGTTTGCAACGGTCCTCACAATTCAATTTTCTAAATAAATATCGGACTATAAATCCCCCCATTAATTGAAAATTCACTTAGTATAATTGGGTATCCAAAAAAATCTTCGTCATACATGTTAGGCCAATTTAAATATCATCTAATGAGGCTTCAACCATTGCTTTTTCAATTCTCCATAATTTGGTAAACTAAAAATAAATGTTTACATTATAATTTCTGTAATAAATTGTACTTGCAGTACATATTCCAAAATAAAAATAAATTATGAAAAGCAAAGCACTTAGCACATGAAATAAAATAAGAAAAACTGCGGCACTGGTAATAACATATGTTTACAAAACGATAAAAACCCACGCCAACAACCAAAATTGTTTTCTTATTTTTTTCTAATTTATAACTTAAATTAAGGATAATTTTACCACAAATCACTTTATTTTAAACATAATTTACATTTTATTTTTATAAACACTTACTGATGGTACGAAATTCCTTCTTGTAATTTTTAGGCGTATTTTTACAAGACACTTCATTTTATTAAATGTTTATAATTTGTATATTACTAAAATGATACACCACACACAATCCACTAACTATTTTAATAATATTTTCAAGAATTTTTAAGAGCACAAAATTTAACACGTCACTTTAAACAAAAACAAAAACTGGTTTGAGGGGTTTTTGTTTTGAGATATGAGACCGCCATATGCACATTTTATATAACCATCCTGCTCTGACTTGCTTCATGTTTGTTTCACATGAAATAGCAAATTTTATATGGGAAAATTCTTAACATTCATTCTATAGTATATAATTCTATAGATAGAATAAAAAGAATAAAAAAAATAACGTAAGAAACGAAGACAAAAAATTATTATTCCAATTTGACGTTACGGCCATAGATGACTTGAAATATTAAGTTCATTCATATATTTTTGTGATATATTTCCTACAATTATGAATGAAACTACAATATTTTTGAGTATAAACGTATTTCTATCAACAAATATATGTTTTCAAAATTATACAAATTGTTTATATGCGATTTAAATCACCACAATTCGATAAAGTATTTTTTTAGGTTGGGTTTAGAAAAATACAATTCTACAGTGTATTGCAAATTATTTCTGATATTATATTCATATTATCATATGTATACATGAATATTTTATAAATAGAAAAGATAAAACACACGAATAATTTAAAATTCCCTTACATAAAAAAGTAAATAAGCATATTACATTCGACGCACTAAAATTTGTTTGGGTTTTGTTGTTGTAGTTATTAAGTTTTTTATTCTTGGACGAAAATGTTTGCTCTGTTATTCTTTTTAAGTGACAGCAAAAATGAAAAAAAATTAAACGCAATTTCTGTTATTCTTTTTATATTCATTCATAAAAAACTTAATAACTACAACAACAAAACCCACAAAAATTTTAGTGCGTCAAAGTAAAGTGGGAACTATAGATGAAATAAAAAGAATAAAAAAAATAATGTAAGAGAGCGAAAGAGAGGATTTAATGCATTCGACTATACTGAGAATAAGGAATATAAAAAGATTAACAGAAATTGCGTTTAATTTTTTTTCATTTTTGCTGTCACTTAAAAAGAATAACCGAGCGATAATTTTCGTCCAAGAATAAAAAATTCGTTTGCTTTTACAACAACAATTTGACCGGATTTTATGTAAACGAATATGAAAGAAATTTGATCGACGTTTGTAGTAACCTTTGTGAAAAGAAAGACAAAACATTATTTATTATAAATGGCGGGTTTATCATTTCAGCTTGTCAGCATCGGTATAATAAAAAAATATATAGCAAAGAATTAAAATGTTCAATATAGTGTCTCCCATTTCTCAATTTAATTAATTTATTTATCAATAATTTTCAATTAAAAGCATAAGGAATTATATAATTTCGCACATAAACACAACATTTTAGTACACAAGATATTTCGAAAATACGTCGCACAAAAAAAAATTACAAATTATCCTTAAAATTTTAATAAATCTATTAAAAGCAAAAACACACAAGATATTTTGAAAATACGTCGCACAAAATTACAAATTATCCATACAATTTTAATAAATTTATTAAAATTAATTTAGAATTTATTAATTTAAAACTGAATTGTACAAATGGCGCGGGGTCTTTGTTTTGATGTTATGTTTTGACGTTTACTTTTGTATATATGTATGCGTAAAAATCTAACAAAAAATCAAGATTTTTTAAAATTGATCTAGCCGATTTGTAAGATCAAGATTTTTGTGTGAAAAAAATTTGTAATGTCAAAAATGTTGATCTGACAGCTGAATCCGATCAAATCTTTTTGATCTGACAGTTCGAACGAATTTAGTATTAATAACTACAACAACAAAACCCAAATAAATTTTAGTGCGTTGAATGTAATATGAATGTTTATTTTTTTATATAAGGGGATTTTATATTATTCGTGTGTTTTATCTTTTCTATTTATGAAATATTCATGTATACATATGCTAATATGAATATAATATCAAAAATAATTTTCAATACACTGTAGAATTGTATTTTTCTAAACCTAACCTAAAAAAATAATTTATCGAATTGTGGTGATTTAAATCGCATATAAATAATTTTTATAATTTTAAAAACATATATTTGTTTATATAAATACGTTTATACTGAAAAATATTGTAGTTTCATTCATAATTATAGGAAATATATCACAAAAATATATGAATGAACTTAATATTTCAAGTCATCTATGGCCGTAACGTCAAATTGGAATAATAATTTTTTGTCTTCGTTTTTTACGTTATTTTTTTTATTCTATCTATAGTTCCAGCCTTAAAGCTGTTCCTTGCAATGGGCCTATAGACGTGTATGCACTACATGATGTGTTTTCCTCGCCTCTTACCTCTTCGCCTATAAACTTATTTTGGAGTGGGGATATTTGTGTTGCATCGATTTGCATTTTTTCCTCAAAATGTTTTATTGCGGTACGAGTTGTTATACACTAATACAATGAAGAAGCAATAAAATAAATTTTGGTTCGATTTTTTTGTTTTTTGCTGTTCATTTGTAATTTGACTATTCGTTCCTAAGCAACATACGAAATAAAAATAATTTTACGCATACAAACACAAGTTGCAATTGGTGCCAACAGTTTTATAGTTTACGTCTAAACACGAATGATGTAATGATGTCATGTACTACATACTCGTGTGGAAAGCCTCAATAGTATCATGATACTCAACATCATTACAAATAACGGGAATGTGTACGTATTATAATAGCTGTATTTTGTTGAGAATTAATTATTTCGAATTATTTAATTCTCAACAAAACAGCAAACATTTTTTTTTCTGTTGGTAGTATAATCAAAGTGTTTATCTTAATTATATCACAAAATATAATATATAAATTTTAAGAAAATATCGGCCACAATACCAATAAAAATGTCGCTTGTCATAAATGTCATTAAAATTACAACACCAACTTAAAAACAATAAAAAACAAAAAAATGTTTTCTGGTGGCAAATACGATAAGTAATGTGGGAACTATAGATAGAATAAAAAGAATAACGTAAGAAACGAAGACAAAAAATTATTATTCCAATTTGACATTGCGGCCATAGATGACTTGAAATATTAAGTTCATTCATATATTTTTGTGATATATTTCCTACAATTATGAATGAAACTACAATATTTTTGAGTATAAACGTATTTATATCAACAAATATATGTTTTTAAAATTATAAAAATTGTTTATATGCGATTTAAATCATTACAATTCGATAAAGTATTTTTTTAGGTTAGGTTTAGAAAAATACAATTCTAGTGTATTGCAAATTATTTCTGATATTATATTCATATTAGCATATGCATACATGAATATTTTATAAATAGAAAAGATAAAACACACGAATAATTTAAAATTCCCTTATATAAAAAAGTAAATATGCATATTATTTCCCCTATTATGGTTTTCGCCTACGCGTCACTAGGCGACGATGAGTCGCCGTGTTTATATTTTGGTATTATGATTCTCGCCGTGAGAGCGATGTGAGAGAGTGATGTGTAAAAAACGATCGCCTAAAATTTTTAGGTGATGAATGTAATGTAGTACGAATAAAGTTTTTGAAGGTTACAGGACAAATAGAAAATAATGGCTACCAGCGATAATGTAAGTTTTTTTTCAATAATTTTTACGCTTATAAATAATTTGTTTACCAATTTTATATATATATTATATATATAAATATAAATATATATATATATATATATATATATATATATATATATATATATATATATATATATAATTTATATATATAATATAAATACATATATATAAAATTGGTAAACAAATTATTTATAAGCGTAAAAATTATTGAAAAAAACTTACATTATCGCTGGTAGCCATTATTTTCTATTTGTCCTGTAACCTTCAAAAACTTTATTCGTACTACATTACATTCATCACCTAAAAATTTTAGGCGATCGTTTTTTACACATCACTCTCTCACATCGCTCTCACGGCGAGAATCATAATACCAAGAACAAATAACGACCAAAAATAATGCGGCGACACATACTCTCTCGCCAAAATAAAGGTGAGAACCATAATACTAAAATATTGCTCACACGAATCTAATACCAAATTCGTTTGCTTTTACAACAACAATTTGACCGGATTTTATGTAAACGAATATGAAAGAAATTTGATCGACTTTTGTAGTAATATTTGTGAAAAGAAAGACAAAAAATTGTTTATTATAAATGGCGGGTTTATCATTTCACCTTGTTAGCATCGGTATAATAAAAAATTATATAGCAAAGAATTAAAATGTTCAATATAGTGTCTCCCATTTCTCAATTTAATTAATTTATTTATCAATAATTTTCAATTAAAAGCATAAGAAATTATATAATTTCGCACATAAACACAACATTTTAGTACACAAGATATTTCGAAAATACGTCGCACAAACAAAATTACAAATTATCCTTAAAATTTTAATAAATCTATTAAAAGCAAAAACACACAAGATATTTTGAAAATACGTCGCACAAAATTACAAATTATCCATACAATTTTAATAAATTTATTAAAATTAATTTAAAATTTATTAATTTAAAACTGAATTGTACAAATGGCGCGGGGTCTTTGTTTTGATGTTATGTTTTGACGTTTACTTTTGTATATATGTATGCGTAAAAATCTAACAAAATATCAAGATTTTTTAAAATTGATCTAGCCGATTTGTTAGATCAAGATTTTTGTGTGAAAAAAATTTGTAATGTCAAAAATGTTGATCTGACAGCTGAATCCGATCAAATCTTTTTGATCTGACAGTTCGAACGAATTTAGTATAAGTATCACGGCGAAAGAGTGGTGAAGCGATGGTGAGGCGAGAACCATAATAGGGGGGCATTAGTTTATTCTACTGGGAATTATCAAATGCAATTGTTGTAAATTCTCAACAAAATACAGCTAATGTGAAATAATTAATTTCATTTGCATTTTAACTTTGCTGCGCTCGCGCTGGTGTATAATTACGAATGTTTTACGTTTAATTTTAATCAGTTTATTTGACTAAGAAATTATTTTTCATCGCAATTATACACGATTTTGCCGTATTTGTGTTTATCAATGCGTTTTAGCTGTTACTGACGAGCACTTTCTGAATCTAATCCTTAAATAATATAATTTTAAATTAAATGTTACGGCTGTATATAGGTGGTTAAATGTAATAAATATTTAAATTATTTTCGTAAAATACCTACGTCTTTTATTTATAATAAATAATTAAATTTCGAGTTTTCTATAGTTGTCAAAATATACATCGAACAAAACTTTGTTCACGAACGTACAAAAACTGTTCAAATTTAAATTGCGGAATAGGGGAACTTTTTGAACGTATCATTCATTTTCGAATACGTATTACAATTATACGAATTCATATTCAGGAATACCGATTACACGAATTCGTAAATTTTTTATTCGAATTTAGGAATAGGGCCGCAAGACTTATATTTAAGTGGATTTTGATAGCCAAAAAAGTTAACAAGTTAAAACAACTTGACTCGCAATGTAAACCGTATATATGGCTTAGGCGTTCAAGCCAATGTAATTGTTGTTGTAATTGTATCAAGAAACTACGCCGATTGCGTAATAGCTGGTAATGGTTTTATACGTTCTAAGAAAAGGCTAGGTTCTTATTATTTATTTTTTTGATGGTGTACAAGTTAAATATATGTTTATGTTGTGTATGCTTGCTGGCAATAATGGAACAATTAAATTTAAAAAAAAAAATGGAACAAATTAAGATATTTATATAAATATCCAATTTAAGGAATTATTGCATTTCACCAGCCGCACATGCATCGGCGTATGACCTGCCTCCTTTGTCTTCTGCATTAAGTTTTATCATATCGTCTATACGAAGAATGGTAATTGCAGCTTCAGTTGCAAATTTTAGCGATTTGATTTTTGACATGGCAGGTTCTAGCACTCCAGCTTTTTTATTGTCTTTCACAATTCCCTCGAACAAATCAAGACCGATCCATTTAAGATAAGCGTGATCTACTTTAGTTTGGCTCGAATTATGATAAGCGCGGAGTTTAGCTACAAGATCTGTAGCATCTTTTGCTGCATTTACTGCTAAAGTTTTAGGGATTACTAAAAGTGATTTCGCAAACTCAGCAATAGCCAATTGTTCACGAGAACTCTAAAATTTACAAAATAATATATAAATTTATATTTTCTATACCGAAATTAAAGACTTACCAATGAAGTAGCAAAATTCTCTAAATAAATAGAAAGCGCTGCTTCCACACATCCACCTCCAGCAACCACTTTTTTGCCTTCTAATACCCGTTTCGTGACACAAAGGGCATCATGAATTGAACGTTCCATTTCATCGCAGTAAAAATCGTTTGGCCCACGTAAAATAATTGACGCAGCCGTTCGCGCCTTTGGCCCTTTAATTAAAATTAATTCATCATCGCAAACATTTTCTTGAAAGACTTCAGCAGCTTCCCCAATCATTGCTGTATCAAAACTTTCCTCGCCTTCCATATTCGTCAATGATGTTAAATATGCAGCACCTGTTGCTTTCGCAATTCGTTTTAAATCTGCTTTTAACACTCGACGAACGGCCATAGCACCTCCCTCAACAAAATATTTCAAACATAAATCATCAATACCCCCTGTGCATAACACAACATTTACTCCCGTTGCCAATATTTTCTCGATTCTCTCTTTTGTGATGTCTAATTCACGTGCTCGGATTCCTTCAAGCTTATCTGGATCATTAATTAAAACTTGAACCCCCAATTTCATTTTGGTTTTTTGAAGATTAAAATCTAAACATGCGATTTTTGCGTTTACTATTTTCTTAGGCATTTGTTGGGATGCAATAGTACAATTTAATGCGTATCCTGGTATAAATAAACTCTCACGCACTGATTTACCATGGGCTTTTAATACATTCACAGCTTTAATTGGATATACGGAATTTCCCTTTGGGTCGATTATCTAATAACCATTAAATAAATTATTAATATATTATTATTAAAAACAATTTAGTAAATGTCACCTTAATAGCCTGAGCAGCATCAACTACCATATTCGCAAAAAAATCACAGTCTGCCCCAATTATTTTGGAGCTCATCGAAGTTTTCGCCACGTTGACGAGACATTCACGCCCAAGCTGTTCCACTGGTGCTGTCAGATGTTCTGAAATATACTTGCAAGCTTCCTTGCATGCCAAACGGTATCCAGCAATAATTGAAGTGGGATGGATTTTCTGTTTTACCAATTCGTCAGCATTTTTTAACAATTCTGCTGCTAGTATGACGACAGATGTCGTACCATCTCCAACTTCTTCATCTTGAAGCTGGGCTAATTCTACAAGGACTCTGGAAGCCAAAAGAATGTCAGGTAGTTAGGTAAAACGTACATTTTTTTGAATATACTTACTTTGCAGCTGGATGTTCCACATCCAGAAGTCTTAAAATGGTCGCTCCGTCATTCGTAACAGTAACATCCCCAATATCATCAACCAACATTTTATCTAATCCTACTGGTCCTAGTGAGCTTTTTACGATGTTAGCTATGGAACACGCTGCCATAACTGTTATTAAACATTACGAAAAGAAAAACGGCATTATAAACATCGCATTGATAAAACGGTAGGCGTGAGGAAAAAAAATTGTGAATGATGGTCTAAAACTGAACATCTGTTGACTAGAATGCATGCTAATACCATTATAAATACAAATTGTATACTATTATAACATTTTACACGACATTTTCCAATAATCTTACGACCCAAACAAACATTTTAATTCAATATAATGAAAACCCAGTTTAATTCACGTTTTATTCTTCGAAGTTTTCTATCGCGTCACTATTACTTCCACATATTTACCATTTTGAGTACGAATTGGAGCCCCTGAAGTTCTAGTCCCGGCAATAGTTAAAGCACTTGCAACAGTAGACATTTTAATTATTAAATTTAATATTCAAATATTACAATTCTCAAAATATTTTATAAATCAAAGAAAACGTGCTTTCTTAACTACCTAGATCACAAGTTTGTTCCAGAATATTGACTTTGGTACATATTTGTGTATTTGTGTTTGTCAGGGCCAGTGTATGTCTACGGCCAGTCATGTGTATGTGTACATCAAAGAAATAGAGTATATAGAATGAATGTAATGAGCTGTCAAGTGAGTCAAATTCGGAGGGTAAAAGAGAAAGCATATAAATTAACAGGGCCGTATTAAACATTTTTTCGACGCAATGAAGTTAGGAAATTAAAATATTATTTAAATTCAATTAATTTTTTTTTCTTTAATAACAGCACATTAATTATTTTTATTTAAATATAATATTATATATATAAAAAATAGTAATTATAAAACCACTTCGCTTATTTATTTCACATTCCTTTAAAATGTAATAAAGAAACTAACTAGTTTCTTTTTGTTAATTTATATGGCCTTTGGTTACAAAAATAATTCAACCGGATGTCATATAATTTTTCTATGATAGAGTGAATTCCCGTTTTAATACTGCTTCGGAATATTTACAAATGTTTAATACTAACGGCGAAGGAGTTAAAAGGCCACCCCTATTTTTAAATTGATTAGCGATTTATAAAAATTACATTGTTGTATTAGTTTGCAACGGTCCCCACAATTCAATTTACTTAATAAATATCGGACTATAAATCCCCCAATTAATTGAAAATTCACTTAGTATAATTGGGTATCCAAAAAAATCTTCGTCATACATATTAGGCCAATTTAAATATCATCTGATGAGGCTTCAACCATTGCTTTTGCAACTCTCCATAATTTGGTAAACTAAAAATAAATGTTTACATTATAATTTCTGCAAAAAATTGTACTTACAGTACATATTCCAAAATAAAAATAAATTATGAAATGCAAAGCTCTTAGCACATGAAATAAAATAAGAAAAATGTAGCACTGCAACATATGTTTACAAAACGATAAAAACCCACGCCAACAACCAAAATTGTTTTTTTATTTTTTTCAGATTTATAACTTAAATTAAGGATAATTTTACCACAAATCACTTTCTTTTCAACATAATTTACATTTTATTTTATATAAACACTTACTGATGGTACGAAATTCCTTCCTGTAATTTTTTAGGCGTATTTAGTAGTTTTTCACGAGACACTTCATTTTATTAAATGTTTCTAATTTTTATTACTAATATGATGCACTACACACAATCCATTAACTATTTTAATAATATTTTAATTATTTTAATTAATATTTTCAAAATTTTTTAAGAACACAAAATTTAACGCATCACTTTAAACAAAAACAAAAACTGGTTTGAGGGGTTTTTATTTTGAGATTTGAGACCGCCATATGCATTTTTTATATAACCATCTTGCTCTGACTTGCTTCACATGAAATAGCAAATTTTATATGCGAAAAAAGTTTACATTCATTCTAAGTATATAATTCTATGGTGTACATCATAGAATTATAAACTATAGAATTAATGTAAAATTTTTCCCATATAAAATATGCTATTTCATGTGTCACAAGCCAGAGCAGGATGGTTATATAAAAAATGCATATGACGGTCTCATATCTCAAAATAAAATCCCCTCAAACCAGTTTTTGTTTAAAATGACGCGTTAAATTTTGTGCTCTTAAAAAATCGTGAAAATATTAATTAAAATAATTAAAATATTATTAAAATAGTTAGTGGATTGTGTGTAGTGCACCATTTTAGTAATACAAATTAGAAACTTTTAATAAAATAAAGTGTCTTTTATAAAACTGCAAAAATACGCCTTAAAATGTTTAAATAAAATAAAATATAAATTATGTTAAATAGAAAGTGATTTGTGGTAAAATTATCCTTAACTTAAGTTATAAATCAGATCAAAATAAGAAAACAATTTTCGTTGTCGGCGTGGGTTTTCATCGTTTTGTAAACATATGTTTTTACCAGTGCCAAATTTTCTTATTTTAGTTTAATAAAACGTCGTTTGTTTCATGAGCTAAGTGCCTTGCTTATCATAATTTATTTTTATTTTGTAATATGTACTGTAAATACAATTTTTTACAGAAATTATAATGTAAACATTTGTTTTTAGTTTACCAAAACATGGAGAATTGAAAAAGCAATGGTTGAAGCCTCTTCAGATGATATTTCAATTGGCCAAGAAATTTCTAAAGTAGACGAATCTAATATGTATGACGAAGCTTTTTTTGGATACCCAATTATACTAAGTGAATTTTCACTGCTGCAAATTAATACAACAATGTATTTCTTATAAATCGCTAATCAATTTAAAAAATAGGGGTGGTCTTTTAACTCCTTCGCCATCAGTATTAAAAATTTGTAAATATTCCGAAGCAGCATTAAAACGAGAATTGGCTATTGCGGACTACAAAAACATAACGCAACTACAATCTAGTTCTAAATTGTTTAAAAAGTAAGTTATAACGTTCTTCACAACCTAATTAGTGTAAATATTTTCATTGATGAAGATCAATATAGTCATTCCCAAGAACACATTAGTCTGTTAGCTCATTCTATCACAGAAAAATACTACGATATCCGGTTGAATTATTTTTGTAACCAAAGGTCATCTAAATTAACAAAAGGAAATCGGTTTGTTTCTTTATTACATTTCCAAGGAATGTAAAATAAATACATCACAGTTGTTTTAGTTTATAAAAATATACGAAGAAGTGCTTTAACTTCTTTCGTCCCAGAAAAGTTATTCTGTTCACCACCATCCTTTATATGCTGTGGATTATGCCTACAATAAAAAAACACGCCAAATATATTCCTAAACAGCAAAATAAATACAAAACATGAGGGTGGTAAAAAAAATTTAATTTAGTTTTAATTGTAACTTATAATTATTTGAATACATGCAACTTAGGTTCTACATAAAATTTTATTTAAATAAAAACAATTAATGTACTTATTTGGAGGAATAAAAATAATTTTGAATTTGTGTAGTTTTCAATTTAATCTTCCTAACTTCATCGCATTCGGTCGAAACAAATTCTAAATCATAGAATTATATACTATAGAATGAATGTATTGATTTTTCCCATATAAGATTTGCTGTTTCATGTGTCACAAGCCAGAGCAGGATGGTTATATAAAAAATGCATATGGCGGTCTCATGTCAAAGAATCAACCCCCTCAAACCAGTTTTTGTTTTTGTTTTAAATGACGCGTTAAATTTTGTGCTCTTAAAAAATCGTGAAAATATTAATTAAAATAATTAAAAAATAATTAAAATATTATTAAAATAGTTAATGGATTGTGTGTAGTGCATTATTTTAGTAATAAAAATTAGAAACATTTAATAAAATGAAGTGTCTCGTGAAAAACTGCTAATTACGCCTCAAAAATTACAAGATGAAATTTCGTACCATCAGTAAGTGTTTATAAAAAAATAAAATGTAAATTATGTTGAAAAGAAAGTGATTTGTGGTAAAATTATCCTTAATTTAAGTTATAAATCAGATAAAAATAAGAAAACAATTTTGGTTATTGGCGTGGGTTGTTTCTTTTAATAAACATATGTTTTTACCAGTGCCGCATTTTTCTTATTTTATTTCATGTGCTAAGTGCTTTGGTTTTCATAATTTATTTTTATTTTGGAATATGTACTGTAAATACAATTTTTTACAGAAATTATAATGTAAACATTTGTTTTTAGTTTACCAAAATATGGAGAGTTGCAAAAGCAATGGTTTAAGCCTCATCAGATGATATTTCAATTGACCAAGAAATTTCTAAAGTAGACGAATCTAATATGTATGACGAAGATTTTTTTGGATACCCAATTATACTAAGTGAATTTTCAACATACATTACATTTTAAAGGAATGTGAAATAAATAAGCGTAGTGGTTTTATAATTACTATTTTTTATACACATAATATTATATTTAAATAAAAATAATTAATGCACTTTTATTAAAGAAATAAATATGTAATTAAATTTAAATAATTTTTAAATTTTAACTTTCTAACTTCATTGCATTCGATCGAAAAAAATTCTAAATATGGCCCTGTTAATTTATATGCTTTCTCTTTTACCCTCCGAATTTGTGACGCTTGACAGTTGCTTACATTTATTCTATATACTCTATTTCTATGCCATGATAGCTGAATCCGGTCAAATTTTTTTGACCTGACAGCTGAATCCGGGCTAGTTTTTGTTGCCTGATATTTCGAACGAATATGGTATTAACATTCATTCTATATACCTATAGCCCCATTTACATGTAGAAAATTGATTCGTCTGCAAATTTTTGTAGGTAAATAAGAACCATCCACTATATAAAAATATTCAATATGCGAGAAAGAAATAAACATATAGTACCGCCATAATTTTTTTATAGGAAAATTATTAATTTATTTTTAATTAGTTCAAATGAGAAATTTACATTTTTGTCTATGGCGTCTGTTTTTATTATGATTCCTTAATCTTTTGTAAATAGAAAATATTTTTTTTTGTTAATTTTAAAAATGTTGCCATAAAAATACTCGGATCGATATATTTTATGGCAACATTTTCATTTTTATAGTGGGTTTTGCAGTGTAGTGGCTCAAAAAATCTGCTACAAAATTTTGTTGGGATATATTTCTTTTCTTGTCTCTCATGTGCAACATGTCAATGTTTATTTCTTTCATTTTGCGGAAGAAAAATGTTGGTCGCATGTAAATGCCCCATATTTCTATAGTTTGTAGCTACAAACCAATATGGCTGGACTATAGATGGAATAAAAAGAACAAAAAAATAACGTGAGAGCGAAAGAGAGGATTTACATGCAATCGACTATACCGAGAATAATGAATATAAAAAGAATAACAGAAATTGCGTTAAATTTTTTTTCATTTTTGCTGTCACTTAAAAAGAATAACCGAGCGATAATTTTCGCCCAAGAATAAAAACTTAATAACTACAACAACAAAACCCAAATAAATTTTAGTGCGTGGAATATAATATGCATGTTTATTTTTTTATATAAGGGGATTTTATATTATTCGTGTGTTTTATCTTTTCTATTTAAGAAATATTCATGTATATATATACTAATATGAATATAATATCAAAAATAATTTTCAATACACTGTAGAATTGTATTTTTCTAAACCTAACCTAAAAAAATACTTTATCGAATTGTGGTGATTTAAATCGCATATAAACAATTTTTATAATTTTAAAAACATATATTTGTTGTTATAAATACGTTTATACTCAAAAATATTGTAGTTTCATTTATAATTGTAGGAAATATATCACAAAAATATATGAATGAACTTAATTTTCAAGTCATCTATAGCCGTAACGTCAAATTGGAATAATAATTTTTTGTGTTCGTTTCTTACGTTATTTTTGTTACTCTTTTTATTCTATCTATAGTCCAGCCATACACATCATAGGCACTAGGCAGTGCTACAACGAAAGTATCAAAGTGTGGAACAGCGGATTCATTGTATATAATCTATTTCTATGTTTCGAACGAATATGATATAATAAAAGTAAAATAAAAATTACGATGAAAACTGTTTTGATAGGTAAAAATATCTTAATATTTATGCAATTACGTAATATATTACATATATTATTACTCTATCGTCTTTTTTTAATATGTAATATTTTGTATTAGGTGGTGGTACTGGGTTTATTGGCAAACGACTCGTTAATCTTTTATCAAAATCTGGGTACTCGGTCACCGTAATCTCTCGTATGCCCGGATTAAATCGCATAACATGGCATGATTTGGAAAATACTGGATTGCCTAAAACAACAAATGCTATAGTAAATGTATCTGGGCAAAATGTTTTAAACCCAGCGCGGAGGTGGACACCAGGTTTTAAGCAAAATGTGTGGAATTCTAGAATTAATTCAACAACTTCAGTTGTGAACGCAATACGGAAAGCCGATAACAAACCTCTCTGTTTTATCAATATATCAGGAGTTAGTTTGTATCCACCAAATGAAAATAAAGTTTACACCGAAAATGATGAAGGCGAAAGGTATGATTTTATGTCGAAGCTATGCATAGAATGGGAAAAGGCAGCCACAATTTCAGAAGGAGTAAATTGTCGATCAGTTAAAATCCGGACGGGAGTTGTATTAGGTCGTGAGGGCGGTATGATAAAATCTTTAATTCTACCATTCTTTCTTGGTTTAGGGGGAAAGATCTCCCCTGGTTCGCAATATTTACCATGGATACATATCGATGATCTTTGTAGACTTATACAATTTTGTATTGAAAATTCCAACGTTGAAGGAATTCTAAATGGCGTTGCACCAGATATGATTAGGAATGAAACATTTACAAAAGTAAATACTAATATCTTTGTTGTCATAAATTATGTTTGTGCATTTAAAATCATTTTGTATTTTAGGCATTTGCTTCTTCCATGTTTCGTCCAGCACTGTTTCCTGTTCCAGAAGCTATTGTAAAATTTATTTTTGGGTCAGAACGTAGTATTCTATTAACAAGTGGAGCAAAAATTAAACCCCAACGTGTACAAGAATATGGGTTTCAATTTATCTATCCGAGTATTTTGTCAGCTTGCAAAGATGTTAGTAAATTTTAAAATTAATACCAGAAATCAAATCGGACAGAGATTTAGACATATATGAATTTTATTGATTGATTGAAGATCATGGGTTAAACTAAAATTCACCCTGTCACCTACACAAAACGATTAAAAACTAAACTCGGTAAATCCGATAAAAAGAAATTGGATCAGTTATCTGTAAAGCCTAACTCGAGTCGAACCATTTGCGTAAGCGCTACTGATCAGTGAAAGTTAAGGTTCCTCCGAACTTAACGAAACATCCAAATGATGTGGGATAAAAACGCGAACGGCCCGGCTTGAGTTCGAGTAATCTGATACCATTTCTATTTTATTTTTCTATCCCAATAAACATTTCGTACGTTTATCCGTGTGAAAACTTGGTTTCCGTATAAATGTCGTATTCCTTTCCGTAAAAAAACCTTTACATTTCTGTTATGAAAATCTTTTCGTTACGGTAATCCTACTATTTTCTGTGAGATAATCAATTTTCATTCTGTAAGCTTGTCTCATCCCTCCCTGTACGGAAACCAGTTTTCTTTCTGTTAGAAAATCGTACACTTTTCTGTATCAAAATTGGGTTACTTTTGATAGTACAATTTTCAAATAAAAATTAATTTTGTTTTTTCTTTTAATTAATTTTGTTTGAAATAAATATAAAATTAAAATCCTAAACAAAAATAATTCATTTTAAGTTAAAATTGTAAATTAACATACTAGAGTTTCAATAATTCCTCTAGCGAATTGTTTTGTTACATTATGTTTTTCAAAAACAATTCATTAGGATACGAGTATTTGTAAATTTAAATAGTAAAATAAAAGTTAACTTTGTTCCGTTTAAGGTACATTGTCATTACATACAGCAAATTTATTTAGTACTAGATTTTGGTTTTACTCTCTTTCGTTGGCGATCTTTCGCTAGTTGAAACCATTTTTTTTATGTAGTTAAGAACTTCGTCTCGTGAAGAATTAGGAAATTTATTTTGTGTCGAATCTATGAAAAATATTTTTTTTTATTCAGTTTAGATTTCGAATATGGTTATTGTTTTGCTTAAACCTGTTAGAAGTTGCTGTCAGGAAAAGTTTGTTCTGACTTCGTCTATTAATAAATGTTGAAGATTCATCTTCAAATATTTGGTCATGTTACTTTTTTGCGTGTTAACTAATACGCATTAGAATGTTTCATCATTAATTAAGTTTAAAATTTATTCTAACCAATTTGTCTTCATTTGCCTTATAATTCAATTGTAAGTTTTGAAATTTTTTTACGGTTCTGTAAGGAATGTCAATATGGGAATTTTTAATTTCGTTTTGTTTGTATAATTTCTATGTTTCCACAACACCAGCTCCCTCAATATATAGTCCGTTGTGTAATTTTAATTTCATTACAAGCATTTTTAATTTCTTTGACAACGTTTTCAATTTTTTCAATGCGTTGTTCGGTATTTATCCCTGTTGCTGAAAAATAAATCACATGAAACTAATAATGCCAGATATAAAGGTTTAAATTAAAGTACATTTCGGGCATATATTCTCAATGTTCATAATTTCATCAGAATTTTCCGATTCATGCGGTTTTTCTGTGGAAACTGTTGATGGAATTTCTTTGATTTTTAAAAATTGACGTATCCCAGCTCTTCATCGGACCAGCAACATGAATCATCGGTTGGTACGTTAAGTTGGAAATCTACTGAAAAAAGAAAGTTGAAAACGTTTTTCTAATTACTTCAATGTTATTGTCAAATTTTACGAATATTATTTCCAGCTTTCAGTTCCAATTTATTATTATCGTTGGTTCCACCTTTTACTGGAATGATGTAATTGTTTAAAAAAAATAACGATTATACAATCCTTTGTGTTCTGTATTTAATATAAAACAAAATTATTACAATAATGTTATGTATATAGTATCCAAACTATTAGGGAGGGCAAACATTTTATGTTGAATTGAATTTAGTTCAAACTCTTCCACACTCTTCAAAACTAATATCTGGAGTGTAATAAATGTTTAAATTTGAAGATTCTATTGGAGAAATGAATACATTAACTGTGTTTGCCAAAAAGTGCCCAGATATCAGTATATCACATTTTTTTGTGATATCATTTTGAAATATTTTGTTATTAATACAACACAAGTTGTTTGGTGGCAGAATAGAAAATGTATAATTTTTATACAATACTTCGCGGTAAATGCTTATCCCATTCAGCTCATTTTCTAGAGTTGCAAAAGGATCAATTTCAAAATTATTAGTTACATGTGATTCAGCTTCAAATAGGTGATTTTTAAGTTGTTATAATGGATGCGATTTCTTTTTTATTAAAATTTTTTGTGCGAAGACTACTTGAAAGGGTGCAGATGACTGCATTCATCTTACTTCAAGTTGTTCAGTTTTGGAAGCAGGTCGATTCCAGTTTGTCTAAAATATAGAGCTTTGAATTTCGTCAGTTGTTCTTCCTGAATGGTTCAAGCTTATGCAGTTTGCCAGATCAGCAGAGTGGAAGTGCGAATTGGGATATCTCCTCCATTTGTACCATGGAACTATAGTACCACTGAGAGTAGACCCTCCTTGAGTTCCTGTGGCACTATTCTGGTAATTCCCCGGGAATAGGGAACTGGGGAAAGAATTTATATGTAATTTCTGTTCAAATATTTTTTTTCCGGCCTACTGAGGAGTAAAGTTTGTTGTAAAGTTTTATAAATTGGGAACAATTTTTCCATACCTAAAATGGCAGGGAAAATTATTCCTTAATTAATTTTGTTTTCAAAAAAATTAACACTAACTTTTTACCTCAGTATGCCAGAAAAAAATTCTTTAAATAAAAATTACATATAAGTAAATTCTTCCCCAGTTCCCTATTCCCGGGGAATTACCAGAATAGTGCCACTGAAGATTTTTAAAAATTTAATAGATAGAAACCATTCTACAAGGTAGTGCCACTAAATATCAATACACACTACAACGGTCGACGGTGATAATCATGAACATCGTTTTAAAATAAGAATGACTAAATTTCATTCGATGAATTAAATTTAAATAGATTGAATAAATTGAAATATATAATCCATTAAATTTTTCATATACCTTTACGAGTTTGTATATCGCAAACTCGCAATAGAAATTCTCATCCTTTTTAGTTGGAAGACATTGTACATATAAATTAAGAAAGTCAACTTTCATAAAACTAAATTTTAGCTTTGAAATTTTAGCTTTCCCAATGGACAATTAAGGGAAATGTCTTTCGGTTAAGCTAAATAACATCAATTTAGAATCTAGATAGTAGATTGACATGGAAACAAGAAACGATCGAAACAAACCACCATATTTTTGCTTTAAAAAAATTCTAAAAATTTCAAGTTTTTTTGGTTTAACATTTATTTATAGAGTACAATAAATTAATACTAAATTCGTTCGAACTGTCAGATCAAAAAGATTTGATCGGGTTCAGCTGTTAGATCAACATTTTTGACATTACAAATTTTTTTCACACAAAAATCTTGATCTAACAAATCGGCTAGATCAATTTTAAAAAATCTTGATTTTTTGTTAGATTTTTACGCATACATATATACAAAAGTAAACGTCAAAACATAACATCAAAACAAAGACCCCGCGCCATTTGTACAATTCAGTTTTAAATTAATAAATTTTAAATTAATTTTAATAAATTTATTAAAATTGTATGGATAATTTGTAATTTTGTGCGACGTATTTTCAAAATATCTTGTGTTTTTGCTTTTAATAGATTTATTAAAATTTTAAGGATAATTTGTAATTTTGTTTGTGCGACGTATTTTCGAAATATCTTGTGTACTAAAATGTTGTGTTTATGTGCGAAATTATATAATTTCTTATGCTTTTAATTGAAAATTATTGATAAATAAATTAATTAAATTGAGAAATGGGAGACACTATATTGAACATTTTAATTCTTTGCTATATAATTTTTTATTATACCGATGCTGACAAGGTGAAATGATAAACCCGCCATTTATAATAAACAATTTTTTGTCTTTCTTTTCACAAATATTACTACAAAAGTCGATCAAATTTCTTTCATATTCGTTTACATAAAATCCGGTCAAATTGTTGTTGTAAAAGCAAACGAATTTGGTATAAGGTTCCATGCTGGAACTAAGGAATCTAAAATAATTAATGTGTACATTTAACGATTTATTTGATGGTGATGTACGTTCTGCAGCATTACATTATAATATCGATTCAGCGCCCCACTTGGCACAAAATGAAGCTGTGTCACCGCCTCCAAGAATGGAACGCCATTCAAAAATGATTTTCTAAAACGATAAAAACGACGTGTTTCCAATAAAGTAATAGAGCCTAGGACTGGAGCGCGACAAACTCAACTTCATTAACAACGCAATCGTGCAAAAATTGTACATCACAGTCGAGTAAATGTGTTAATTCATGGGCTACTGGTTCCATAGTGTATTCAAAAATGACCGAAATGATACATCATAACCTGAAATACACAAGACTAATTAAACATCGAATTCTTTTTCGGAAACACGGGTAATATTCTTGGACACGTACAATTGATGTTGCACCTTTATCCAACGCGTATTTAATGGTTCCCAATACAGCCACAATACGTTTATTACTTTGGATTTTTCCTTCCTTGGTTGGTTCAATCAACTGTAATGAACCACAAAAATAAAACTTATTTAATGCAAAACATGAATTTTGGCAGCGGTACATAATATACCACATCCATATAAAATTTATCAATAACAGTTTATTTTAATATTGATTAATAATTTCTTACCTGTGTATTAATTAATTTAAATCAACTATATTTTTAATTTTACACATTCCACATAAATATTAAAAGACTGTCATTAAATTAAACTACTTTGACATACAATTATTGTTTTGGTCACTGAACTACTTTGTTCAATTTTGATGTTGATTACTTTTCTCGCATACACACAAACTTTGCTTCGTCTGCATACGACGTTCAACAAACAAAATGCATCATACCGGAAAATGGTAAAATTCTAAATGAAAACTACCTTAAAAATAAAAAACAGTTTTTTATTTTTTCGAAATGAATGATAAATAAACAAAGTTCATGCTCAGGAGAATGAAAATTTGATTTTCTGCCGCAATTACGAGGTATAGATAAAAAAAGTGAAAAAAAAAAAAAAATTGGACAGAAAATTTCCATAGCCATCGTATGAAAGTGTTTTTTCTTGTTTACGTTATTTGGGCCTGCATACATATAAAACCAATGTATTGAAAGACGGCCGTATACACATACATGGGCAGTGTTTCTATTGTAAAATCACTGCCTATGTATGTGTATACGGCCGTTTTCAATATATTGATTTTATATGTATGCAGGCCCAAATAACGTAAACAAGAAAAAACACTTTCCTACGATTCTATGGAAATTTTCTGTTCAATTTTTTTTGTTTTGACTTTATTTATCTATACCTCGTAATTGCGGCAGAAAATCAAATTTTCATTCTCCTGAGCATGAACTTTGTTTATTTAAAATTTATTTCGGTAAACTGGTTTTTATTTTTAAGGTAGTTTTCATTTAGAATATTACCATTTTCCGGCATGATGCATTTTGGTTGTTGAACGTGGTATAACATACAGAGGAAAGTTTGTGTGTATGCAAGAAGAGTAATCAACATATAGAAAAAAAATTGAACGAAGTAGTTTAGTCAACAAAAAAAAATTGAATGTCAGTGTAGTTTATTTAGTGACATTAAATTAATCAAAGAGTTCTTATGAGGTAAGTAAACTGCTGATGTTTTGCATTAAATACAAGTTTTATTATTTTAATTTCATTAGAGTTCAATGTGCCAACCAAGGATAGGAAAATTCAAAGTAATCAACGTATTGTGGCTGCATTGGGGACGTTAAATACGTATTGGATAAAGGTGCAAAATCAGTTGTCCGTGTCCAATAACATTACCACGGTGTTTTCGAAAAAGAATTCAATATTTAATTAGTTTTGTATATTTCAGGTTGTGATGTCTCATTCAGGTCGGCCCGATGGCCATAAAAATCTTAAATACACAATGGGATCAGTAGCCCATGAATTAAAACATTAACTCGACTGTGATACGAAATTTTTGCACGACAAAGAAAGCAAACAAGGCAAAGAAAAATAATGTTTAGTTACAGTTGTCGGTTGATTTCATCACTAGCTGGCAATAAATTTGCCGCAGATGCAGAAGCAGGAACTGCTACCGTGATATTCCAGCAGGCTCATTCGGTTTTGATATTGGACCAAAATCTCAAGAAGCTTTCGCTGCACCAATTGCACGCGCTAAAATTATTGTTTGGGATGGAGTCTCAAGCGAGTGCTAGTTCCATTATTGGAGGCGGGGAAACAGCTTCATTTTGTGCCAAGTGGGGCACTGAATCGAAAGTATAATGTAAGGCTGCAGAACGTACTTCACCATCAAATAAAGCGTTAAAATTTACACGTTTTAAATTATTTTATGCCCCTATTATGGTTTTCGCCTACGCGTCACTAGGCGACGGTGAGTCGCCGTATATATATTTTTGTATTATGATTCTCGCCGTGAGAGCGATGTGAGAGAGTAATGTGTAAAAAAACGATCGCTTAAAATTTTTAGGTGATGAATGTAATGTAGTACCACAAATAATAATTCAATCAGATGGCCAAGTTCAAAGTTGTACTGGGAAAACATGTGTATAAAAATTATAAACAGAAATTTTGAGGGGAAATCTCCGTCCTCCAAGCGAAAGACTATATGTGCAATCCTCATCAATTGAATGTCTCTTTTCTTCTTTCACTGCACAAATTAAGAAATAAAATATTATGAAAAAATGAAACTGAAGTACACATACATTTACACACAAAAACCAATCAAAACAATTAATTTACATGTATGCAGCGTTTCTATAAAGATTATTTACTTTTATTTATCAGTCATTGGTATTCGTTTGGTTTTCAGAATGAAAAACAGTAATGAAATTAATCAACTGATTATATTTAAAATGACAATATGAACTGGGGGTCTATTATGAAATTTTCGACGCGCGTATTTTTTTCGACAACGTCGACAGTCGACAACGTCGAAAATCGCTATTATGAATTTTTTTTTCGACGATGTCGACAACTCGACAACGTCGAAAATTGGTATTATGAATAATTTTGAAAGGAAAATACACAATTGCATTTTACTTATGTATGCATAAAATCATTTTTATTTCATTATAGTGTTTTGAGGAGAAAGGTGCTTAAACAAGAAAATATTATGCAAATACGTTTTATTTTTCAATTTTTTCCTTTATTCCTCAAAAGACAAAATAGTAAATTATCAAAAAAGCAAATCCGATCAAAATAAAATGTTTCTTTTTCATTCTATTAGCAGGCAAAAAGGAAAAAATGAAATACAAATATCCCCACTCCAAAATTAGTTAGTGATATACACTCGTGTAGGATATTATCAAGATATATCACATAAAATTTTCTCAATCATATTGTTTAATCTGCCAAAGTGAAACATCACTGTTTTGTCATTTTTTTATTAAAATACTTTTCCTAAAATTACTATACGAATACGTAAAAATATATTTGTGGGATAATAAAATGGAAGCGAGTGTAAGTTTTTTTGTGCACAGCAGTGAAGATGATTCCGACTGTGAAGTAACGCCGGCATATATTCAAAGGAAGCGCTTAAGGGACTATTCTAATGTACTTGATATGCCAAATAAAAGGTATTAATTATTGTTACTTCGTCTTCTATATTTCTTTTTAACAAAAAATTTGTTTTCAGGTTCATCAGATTATTTAGAGTGTCAAAAAATTTGTTTGCTGACATTCTGCATGAAATTCAAACTTATTTTGTTATAAGAAAAAACAAAAATGCTATTCCACCTATACTGAAGCTCGCTGCCACATTGCGTTTTCTGGGGGAAGGATCGTACCAACAAGGAGTCGGACAGGATTATTTAATTGGTATGGCGCAATCCACTGTGTCTATTGTGATGGCAGAGACGTTAAATGTATTAGAATCTAATTTGTGCAGCAAGCACATAGTATTTAGATTGTCTAACGAAGAAAAACGAAAATCTAAAGATTATTTTTTAAATAAAACTGGATTTCCAGGTGTAATAGGTTGCGTGGATGGAACACATATCCATATTATAAGACCAGAAAAAAACGAGCATCATTTTTTTAATAGGAAAGGCTCTCATAGCTTAAACGTTATGATCGTAAGTTTTATAGCCATATAAATTACAAATATGATAATAACAAATATTATTTCTCTTTAGACTTGTGACTACAATAACAAAATAACATCAGTCAATCCGCGATTCGGTGGCTGTGCTCACGATTCCGTTGTTTGGAGCTTGAGTGATAATCGTAAGATTATGAAGCAAGATTGGGCACGAGATAACACTTCATGGATTCTAGGTAATTCGTAAAATATTAGATATGTTTAATCTTTGATTATAAATTTCTAATATTAATGAACATACAGGTGATTCCGGTTATTCGTTGGAGCCGTGGATGATGACTCCATATAGGAAATCAACGGAGGGCTCAGCTGAATCCCACTTTAATACAGCACATGCCAAAGCACGTTCGAAAATCGAGCGCGTATTTGGAACATTAAAGGGTCGTTGGAGAAGTTTGTTACATACTCGAGAATTACATTACCATCCAGAGAAAGTAGCCAAAATTGTTAATGTTTGCTGCTTACTTCATAATTTATGTATTCAGTATAACGTTCCCTTGGATGACAATTTAATTGTAAGGGAAGAAGAGATGGGCAATCAAAATGCGCTAAATGAAGACAGTGAAAACTTGTTGCAAGAAGCTAGAAGAGTTAGAGATATCATTAAAAACAATTTATGAATTCAAAATGAAAACTGCAAATATATTAAATGAAACAAATGATATTTTTCTTTTAGTTCATGATAAATCTATTTTATTTCATTGATTAAGTTATAAATTAGTAATAAAGTAATTCAGTTTTTAGAATCTAAAATATATACATATATAACATAAACATATTTATTCAGTGTTTAATTTTTCCTTGCTGCCAATTCTAGTTGCCTTAATTCTATTTCCTTTTGTTTGATCTCGAGTAATTCCGCTTTTTGCTTCATTTTGTCGAGATACATTATTTGTTTAGCATTCCATTTTTTTTCCTCGAAAGCCAATTTCTTTTCTTCCAAATTTTTAATTTCCTTTAATGCTCTTATAACTTCCCTTCTTTGGGATTGTTGTTTTTCTACATATTTCTCTTGTTTCTTGTAGTAGGTTTCCTACATTTCTAGTTGCTTTTTTAGTAGAGGTTTAGTAGTATCCTTTCATTGTTTTTGTGCCTTCTTTGCTGGTTGGTTGCGCATCGTGTTTTCATGTATTGGTTGTGTAGTTTGTGGCAGTTTGCCTTCTGTTGGTGGCTCTTCATTTTCTTGGTCGTCAAAATTACAATCCAAGTTTTGTATTTGGTTATTTGTGGTGATTAATGTGTTACTTGAAGTGGCAATTTCAGAGTTTAATGTTCCGCACCCAAACTGATTGGAGTTTAAGCCTTCAATTTCACCTCGCACATCTAATAGAACGTTAACTCGCTCCTCCAAGTCACTTAACCTTTTAATTCTACATGGCCCTCCGCCAGTTCCTGAAACTGATTTTTTGTTGACTCTTACTTTATTTTTAGTGTTATATTTGAAATCTCTCCATACCTACAAAAAAACCAAATATTTATTATATATAGTGTGCATAGTAATGTAAAGGGTTTAAATATTTAAATAATAACATTATAAAGAGATTATTCATATGGTATTGTTTCTTTACCATATGTACATAAATAAGACCATTAAAAAGAAATTATTCATAAAGTATTGTAACCAAATGATTGAATAGAGATCATTATAACAAGACGAATCATAAAATATCATTCATAAACTATTATTTCAAGGTAGGTAAAAAAGGGTAAAGAACATAAAAACAATAGATAGATCATAAAATACTATTCTTAAAGGTGTATTTAATACGGTTTGTATTTTAAAAATAAAAAAAATTGTTGACGAAGTTTTAATAGGATGTACACTCTTTACTCATTAATTATAAATACATATTTAACAAATTTCATGCACGCATATTTTATTATTTTACTTATTGTAATATAAACTTACTTTTTTCCATCCATCAACGGTTTTTTCTGGAGGGCCGGCAGCATTTAACCTATCTTTTAAATCGTTCCACAAATGATTGGTCTTTTCCCGAAACTGAAGAGAATTTAGTAAGTTTTTAGCAATCCCTTCATTTTTTTCCATAAATTCCACCAAAATTGCAAATTGCTCGAATCTTGTTCCGGTCCTATAAGGAAAATTATATATAAAACACCAAAAAAGTTTATTATTAATATAAAAAACTAAAACACTAAAATAAAAATTTACAAAATTTAAATCATACTCACATTTTGATAAAAAAATATTTTTTATTAATAAATTTAATATTTATTGTTGGAAATTTTCAAAAATATTAAATTAAAATTAATTATTTTTTATTAAATTTAAATTAATTAAATTTTATTAATTAAAATCTTATAAGTTTAAATTTACAATTTATTTTTACTAACAAACTTTTTTATTTCTCAACACAACACTTTTCTTTTATGTACTCGACACCTCAAGAGCTGTCGAAAAATAATCGACGTTATCTAAAAAAAAACGCGTCGAGTGTTTTATAATACATAAATTCGACAACGTCGAAAAAAAAACGCGGTCGAAAATATTTCATAATACCAAATTTTCGACAACGTCGAAAAAAATACGCGGTCGAAAATTTCATAATAGACCCCCTGGAATAGACTGGAATAATTATAAATTAACTGCAATAAATATGCAAATATGTACTAAATAATTTAAATATGATAACATTTTAGAATTATCATTTATTGCGTATATACAACATAATACAACAATTCAATAATAAATTCAAATTTGAATTTGTTTATAAATACGATCGGGTATCGCATATATAAAAGATATATTTATATGACTATGTATAGGTAATAGATGCACGTGTAGATCGTATACGAGTAATATGGAGAATAGACGAATTGATTTTGAATTATCGGGGTTCTCTCTTCGTCGTAAGGTTTTAGATATGTATTACAATCCAAATCATAGAATTAAATACTATAGAATGAATGTATTGATTTTTCCCATATAAGATTTGCTGTTTCACGTGTCACAAGCCAGAGCAGGATGGTTATATAAAAAATGCATATGGCGGTCTCATATGTCAGAGATGCTACCCCCTCAAACCAGTTTTTGTTTTTGTTTTAAATTACGCGTTTAATTTTGTGCTCTTAAAAAATCGTGAAAATATTAATTAAAATAATTAAAAAATAATTAAAATATTATTAAAATAGTTAGTGGATTGTGTGTAGTGTATCACTTTAGTAATAAAAATTACAAACATTTAATAAAATGAAGTGTCTCGTGAAAAACTGTTTAAATACGCCTAAAAAATTTCAAGAAGGAATTTCGTACCATCGGTAAGTGTTTATAAAAAAATAAAATGTAAATTATGTTGAAAAGAATGTGATTTGTGGTAAAATTATCCTTAATTTAATTTATAAATCAGATAAAAATAAGAAAACAATTTTGGTTATTGACGTGGGTAGCATCTCTTAATAAACATATGTTTTTTACCAGTGCCGCATTTTTCTTATTTTATTTCATGTGCTAAGTGCTTTGCTTTTCATAATTTATTTTTATTTTGGAATATGTACTGTAAATACAATTTTTTACAGAAATTATAATGAAAACATTTGTTTTTAGTTTACCAAAATATGGAGAATTGCAAAAGCAATGGTTGAAGCCTCATCAGATGATATTTCTATTGACCAAGAAATTTCTAAAGTAGACGAATCGAATATGTATGATGAAGATTTTCTTGGATACCCAATTATACTAAGTGAATTTGCAATTAATGTTATTGAATACATAGGAGGATTTATAGTCCGATATTAATTTAGAAAATTGAATTGTGAGGACTGTTGCACATTAATACAACAATGTACCTCTTATACCTCGCTAATCAATTTAAAAAATAAGGGTGGTCTGTTAACTCCTTCGTCGTCAGTATTAAAAATTTGTAAATATTCAGAAGCTGTATTAAAACGGGAATTGGCTATTGCGGACTACAAAAACATAACGCAACTAAAATCTAGTTCTAAATTGTTTAAAAAAAATAAGTTATAACGTTCTTCACAACCTAATAAGTGTAAATATTTTCAATGATGAAGATCAATATAGTCATTCTCAAGAACACGTTAATTTGTTAGCTCATTCTATCATAGAAAAATATAATGACATCCGATTGAATTATTTTTGTAACCAAAGGTCATATAAATTAACGAAAAGAAACAAGTTTATTTCTTTATTACATTTCAAAGGAATGTGAAATAAATAAGCGTAGTGGTTTTATAATTATTATTTTTTATATTTTATATTTTTTATATTTTATAATTTTTTATTATATTAATATTATATTTAAATAAAAATAATTAATGTACTTTATTAAAGAAATAAAAATGTAATTAAATATAAATAATTTTTTAATTTAAACTTCCTAACTTCACTGCATTCGATCGAAAAAAATTCTAAATACGGCCCTGTTAATTTATATGCTTTCTCTTTTACCCTCCGAATTTGTGACGCTTGACAGTTCTTTACATTCATTCTATATACTCTATTTCTATGATCCAAATAGAATGAAATAGGACATCATATTAAGTTTCATTAAAAAAATCGTTTATGTGTGTGTTACATTTTTCTAAATTCTATATGTACAACAAACAATAAAAGTCAATTAGTGCTTTCCAATTGCATAATGGTATTATTTTAATAAAATAAAATGAAAAAACACGCAAATGTTGAAATGCACTAATCTACACAATATTATACGAATGAACAATATTGCTTTATGAGGATCAAGCAAAACAAAGATAATTCGATATGATTGTTTTATTTGAACCAAATATGAATGTCCTTCAATGACATTGTATGTATAAATTTCAGATTTGTTGCTGTTGTTGTTGTTTTTATTCTTATTGAAGTTCGGAAAATAATGAAATAATTTTCGGCATGAACTAACTAACTTGAATAAGAAAAACTATGGGTTGGGTAAATTGTAGAACGAAATTTGGCATTGCAGATTATGAGATTTATATTGGAATTTCATTTTAATAATTGCAAAATGATTTTAGTTGAGATAATGTGAAAACAGAAATTATAAATTCACCTACAATTTTGATAGAATATTTATTATAGCAAACAAATGTACAAATAATTAACAGTATGAATTAGGCAATTATTGGATAGATTTTCTTAATTTTTTCGGATATCGTACGAGTTTCACTTGGATAGGTCATTGTTTTGTATTCATAATCATCTAAATGGAACAATCCAAAAGAAGATTGCTTATTTTGGAGCAAATATTAGGTACACAACAGGTAGAGGAAGGCCGTTCACAATGAATTTGGCGTATAGCCCTATTTCTAAACAAATTAAAATTAATTTATGGAATAGGGCTATTTTCCGTAAAAAGGCAGAACTATTTTTTAATAGCTCACCGATAATTTGTTATTTTTCTTAATTATTATAAAACGGCTTATTAGAACTACTCTTTCGGTGATCGGCGAAAGAGTAGTTCGTGTACCAATACAATTACATATTATATTTATGCAATGTGTATGAGTAAAAGTTATAGCGATCTCAAATAACGGTATCATAAAAAAACTCATAGTTAATCCCGCTCTTTGATACGCCAAAGGGAATAAATTACAATTTTCATAGTTAGTTATTTACTTAGCTTACTAGTGTTTATAGCTTTTGTTGATTGTGCAATTTCGGCGAAACAGAAACACAACTAGTTTGATATAGAATTCAAGTTACCAAGAAGACATTTATTAACCACCAATAAGCAACATAACCGTGTTGACAGATATAAGCACAAAACGACTATAGGTGTTGTCATATGCATATAATATTTTGTTTACATTTGTCAACACCCTCTGTTAAACAAAAAATTTTAGGTTAATACAATTAGACAATTTTGAATACAATAATTAAATTTTTGAATAGGCAAAGCCTTCGTTAAAAAATCTGCAAGCATTTCTCCAGTATGAACAAACTTTACTTCAATGTCTTTGTTCTCGATGTGTTGACGAAGAAAGTGATATCGAATATCGATATGCTTCGTTCTTTGGCGATATCCCTCAGTAAGTGCTAAATCCATAGCTCCTTTGTTGTCGCAATAAACGATTGTCGGCTGGCAATCCAATGAGATACCTATTTCTGATGCTAAGCTTCGGAGCCATAAAATTTCTTGGCACACAGAAGACAGTGCCATATATTCCGCTTCCGTTGTAGAAAGGGCAACCGTTCTTTGTCGTTTACTTGTCCAAGAAATAGGCCCACCTTGCATAATGACAATAAAACCTGTTACTGAGCGACGGTTATCAGAACAGTTTGCCCAGTCAGCATCACTGTATGCTTCTATTGTGGATTTACTGTCTTTATCGTATTGAAGTTTGTGATGTACCGTGCCTTTTAAGTATCGTAGCACTCTCTTAACTGCTACCCAATGAGCCTGGCCAGGATTTGAGCTAAAACGACTTAAAACACCAACTGCATAAGTAATATCAGGCCTTGAAATTTGTGCAGCATATAAGAGACTACCCACAGCTTCTTTATATGGTATATTTTTCATTTTAAGTTGATCGCTTTCTTCCATAGAAATAGAGTATATAGAATGAATGTAAAGAACTGTCAAGCGTCACAAATTCGGAGGGTAAAAGAGAAAGCATATAAATTAACAGGGCCGTATTTAGAATTTTTTCCGATCGAATGCAGTGAAGTTAGGAAGTTTAAATTAAAAAATTATTTATATTTAATTACATTTTTATTTCTTTAATAAAGTACATTAATTATTTTTATTTAAATATAATATTAATATAATAAAAAATTATAAAATATAAAAAATATAAAATATAAAAAATAATAATTATAAAACCACTACGCTTATTTATTTCACATTCCTTTGAAATGTAATAAAGAAATAAACTTGTTTCTTTTCGTTAATTTATATGACCTTTGGTTACAAAAATAATTCAATCGGATGTCATTATATTTTTCTATGATAGAATGAGCTAACAAATTAACGTGTTCTTGAGAATGACTATATTGATCTTCATCATTGAAAATATTTACACTTATTAGGTTGTGAAGAACGTTATAACTTATTTTTTTTTAACAATTTAGAACTAGATTTTAGTTGCGTTATGTTTTTGTAGTCCGCAATAGCCAATTCCCGTTTTAATACAGCTTCTGAATATTTACAAATTTTTAATACTGACGACGAAGGAGTTAACAGACCACCCTTATTTTTTAAATTGATTAGCGAGGTATAAGAGGTACATTGTTGTATTAATGTGCAACAGTCCTCACAATTCAATTTTCTAAATTAATATCGGACTATAAATCCTCCTATGTATTCAATAACATTAATTGCAAATTCACTTAGTATAATTGGGTATCCAAGAAAATCTTCATCATACATATTCGATTCGTCTACTTTTGAAATTTCTTGGTCAATAGAAATATCATCTGATGAGGCTTCAACCATTGTTTTTTAAATTCTCCATATTTTGGTACGCTAAAAACAAATGTTTACATTATAATTTCTGTAAAAAATTGTATTTACAGTACATATTCCAAAATAAAAATAAATTATGAAAAGCAAAGCACTTAGCACATGAAATAAAATAAGAAAAATGCGGCACTGGTAAAAAACATATGTTTATTAAGAGATGCTACCCACGTCAATAACCAAAATTGGTTTCTTATTTTTATCTGATTTATAAATTAAATTAAGGATAATTTTACCACAAATCACATTCTTTTCAACATAATTTACATTTTATTTTTTAATAAACACTTACCGATGATACGAAATGCCTTCTTGAAATTTTTTAGGCGTATTTAAACAGTTTTTCACGAGACACTTCATTTTATTAAATGTTTGTAATTTTTATTACTAAAATGATACACTACACACAATCCACTAACTATTTTAATAATATTTTAATTATTTTAATTAATATTTTCACGATTTTTTAAGAGCACAAAATTAAACGCGTAATTTAAAACAAAAACAAAAACTGGTTTGATGGGGTAGCATCTCTGACATATGAGACCGCCATATGCATTTTTTATATAACCATCCTGCTCTGGCTTGTGACACGTGAAACAGCAAATCTTATATGGGAAAAATCAATACATTCATTCTATAGTATTTAATTCTATGCTTTCTTCATTTGGTGACATTTTGTCGGTTAGTTTCTGATTTGAATCTAATGGCGTTTTCACCTCATTCGAATCCGACATATTGAACCTCTCAATAATACTTTCAATATATTCTGATTGATCTATCCAAATTTTGCCCGCCTTTCGATCTCTGGTTATTCGCATTCCAAGACATTTATTTATTTCTCCTAAATCTTTCATTTTGAAAGTTTTTAGAAGAGTATCCTTGGTTTTTTGCATAAGGTGTATGTCGTTGGACAAAATGATGAGGTCGTCAACATAAACTGCAATAATTTGAATTTTACCACCAGCATTAATGTAATATATGCATTGTTCGGTTTTTGATAGTTGAAATTTCATTAATTTTAGTGTCGTGTCAATTTTCCGATTCCACTGTTTGCTTCCCTGTTTTAAACCGTACATGGCCTTATTTAATTTGCATACTTTAGATTCACTTCCCTGCAATTCAAAGCCTTCTGGCTGACAAATATAAATTTCGTCATGTAATTCTCCTTGTAGAAATGCATTTTTAACATCCATATGGTGGATTTCAAGATCTTCTTTTACTGCCCACGACAAAAGTAACCGTACAGCGTTAATTCTTACTACAGGTGAATATATCTCTTCGTAATCTATGCCTTTCGTTTGAGCACAACCTCGAACCACCAGGCGTGCTTTGTACTTTGGTTTTTCTATATCCTCAACTGATTTGGTTTTAAATACCCATCGTGTGCTTAAAACCTTTTTATTTGGAGCTGCATCTACTAACGTCCAAGTATTATTTTCTAACAAGGCATTATATTCCTCCTCCATTGCTTGCCTCCAAGATGATGCATCCAACCGACCAAGTGCTTCTTCAATGTTTTGCGGGTCAGCGACAAAATCAGTTTCTGCTTTATATGTTATGAAATCATTAAGTACTTTCGGCCTTGGAATTCTTGTTGATCGTCGAATTTCAATAGCTCGTGACTGACTTTCAGATGGATATTCCAATATAGAACTGGTTTCAGAAGAACTCGTTCTATTTGATTCACTTATATCGCTGGCGATTTCTTCTTCACTTTCAATCACCTCTTCTTCCCTCTGTTCTTTAGATACTTCGATAGGGAGAAGGCAACTTTCTGATACTTTTTCTCCGTTTGTTTCAGAATATGGATTTGTCAAAGTTTCATTTTCAAAAAATTTTACATCACGACTTATTACAAGTTTATTATTTTTAGGATTAATAAATCGGTAACCTTTTGTGCTTTCACTATATCCGACAAAAATCATAGGTTCAGATTTGTAGTCCCATTTAACCCTTTTTTCCTTTGGAATGTGTACCATTGCTTTACATCCAAATATGCGTAGATGACTAATTTCAATTCGTCTTTTAGTCCATATTTCCTCAGGTAATTGTCCATCCAAACTAGCAGCTGGAGTGCGATTTATTAAGTACGCTGCAGTATTGACCGCTTCAGCCCAAAATTGTTTAGGTAAATTCGCATCGCAAAGCATTGATCTTGCTTTTTCAACAATCGTGCGATTCATACGTTCAGCAACTCCGTTTTGTTGTGGCGTGTAGCGGACGGTCAACTGATGCTTTGTACCAGACTCCTTTAGATATTTAATTATTTGATAATTTACATATTCCCCACCATTGTCTGAACGAAATATTTTAATTTTTTTATCCTGCTGATTTTCAACAAGCACTTTAAATTCCTTCGTACACTCAAAAACTTGACTTTTCTCTTTTAAGAAATAAACAAATAACTTCTTAGAATAATCGTCAATCATTGTAAGGACGTATCTACAGCCTCCAAGAGATTCTACATCCATCGGTCCACATAAATCGGTGTGAACCAAGTGCAAAATATTTTCTGCACGGTTATTTGACGACTTAAATGGTTCTCGGTGTTGTTTTCCCATTACACAACTAGTACAATTATGAGCATTAATATTTGTGTAGTCAAGCTTTGCGTCTGAAATATTCTGCAGCTGGTTCATTTTTCCTTCACTCATGTGTCCAAGTCTGCGATGCCATAATTCGCCTTTGTCGATTTCTTGCGTTAGGTGAGATGATTCAATAGGTTCATTAATTTTGTAAATACCATTTACTTCTCGCGCTGTAGCAAAAATTATACCATCTTGGTTGATGATACGACAGCCCGATTGATCAAAATGAATGGTGTTTCCCTTTTTTACTAATTTACTAATTGATAGTAAATTACTTGAAATATTGGGTACATATAGAACTTCCCGTGCCTCAACTTCATCATACAAGTTTCCTACAGCTATTTTTATTTTAGATGTTCCAAGTAATTGAGACTTTAATCGCTCACCACCCGCCGTGTATATGTCGGTAGCATATTCCCGAACATCTTTCAAGAGCCAATTTTTATGCATTGTCATATGCGAGGAAGCACAAGAGTCCAAGTACCATGCCGATTTGTTCGATTCACCAACTGTAAAAACACTTATAAATGCATTTTTATTTTCGTTTTCGTATTGTGGTTGCAATTTTTTTCGTTGCTCCAATCTACATTGTCGGCTTATATGTCCAATTTTGTTACAATTATAACATCTAATAGGTGGTTTGTTGATATTCCTTGTTACTAGTGCTGTATCTTCCTCAGAATTTTTGACTAACGGCTTTGACGGAATATCTTGTAACAATTTGGTTTTTATGAAATCACCCGTAATTCGTGTACCTGAACTTTCAAGACCCATAATCATAGGTTTGTATTGCTCAGGGAGGCCTGCCAGTAAAAGAGTTCCAACCCACTCATCCTTAACCTCAAATTCCATACTATTTAATTTATTAGCAGTGGTTATTATTTTATTCACATAATCTTCCACGTTGCTACAATTTTCGAGTTGAGTTGTCACCAAGGTTCGCAGAAGACCAACTTTTCTAGTCAATCCAGAATCTTCAAATGCAGCCTCTAACTTTTCCCATGCTTGTTTGGCTGTGGTTGCATTCTGAATGTGAACATAATTAATCGGATCCACAGCCAGGATTATCCTTGATTTTGCTTTTATAATTTTTTGTTCGTCTTTTTCTGTGCCGAGTACGCATTCCCATAAGTCCTCCAACTGAAGGTAAGCTTGCATTGCGAATTTCCAGTTGGAAAAATTTTCACGACCAACCAGTTTTGTAACCGGCATAAAATTAGCAGACACGGCCATTATAACAGGAATTTCTTTGTCTTCGGAAAATATGCAAAAAGTTCACTATTTATTTCCACGTTTTTTAATATAAAAAGTGTGGTTACATCACTTCAAATTATTCACTCTTTCCTTTTTGTTTAAATTGTAATAAAACTATTTATTTTCTGTTTCGATATACTCGATCACTTTCTACTTTCTGGATAACGTTATCCTGGGCCCATAACCTGTTGATTGTGCAATTTCGGCGAAACAGAAACACAACTAGTTTGATATAGAATTCAAGTTACCAAGAAGACATTTATTAACCACCAATAAGCAACATAACCGTGTTGACAGATATAAGCACAAAACGACTATAGGTGTTGTCATATGCATATAATATTTTGTTTACATTTGTCAACAGCTTTCGGTTTATTAAATACATATTTGTAATTAAACTATTTTATTCGTGGTTCATATATTCGTTGGTAATTCGGTATCTTACGAAATGGAAAGTAGTAGTACTGGTAAGTCGAACAATTCGTATGCAATAGCAATGAATGAAACACTACTTATGTATTTCATTTTATTTAGAACCTCAAAAATTCGTGAACCAGAAACGTGTCAAGTGCATCGTCCCGAAATGCGGTGCAAGATTAGACAAGCGTGAGTTCAATTTTTTTAAATTTCCAACAGACCCCAACCGTGCGAATGTTTGGATAAATTCTATCGGACTTAAGATATAAAAACCAAACATAATTTTGTGTGTCAACAGCATTTCGCTAAAAAATTCGTAGGTGTACGAAATTTGACACGAAATGCAATCCCACAACTGAACATACCATCTGACACAGAAATTGCACCAACAACGTACACATCTAGCAGCACAGCTGTAATAAACGAAAATTTATGCAGCTCAACGTTTGTAATATCAGAAAAGTTTTTATCAGTTTGTACGCAAACCGATCATGACCTTGTAATAGACCAAGAAAAGGATTTTCTAGAAATCATAAATAAAATAACGTGTGATCATTGCGAGTCAAAATGCAATTCAGATTTTAATTGCATGAATTGTAAAAAATCAAAGAGGATTCGTAAATTAGAATCATTTAAATTGACCAAAACTCAAAACAAAATAAAACTTTTGAAAAAAGAAATTCAACGAATTAGACGTAACCATCAATTACTAAAAAGAAAATATGATACCTATAAACATACAACTATAGAAAAAACCATAGACCAGCAATTCCATATAAATCAAACTACTAAAAATGTAAGCAAACTGCTGCTTAAAAAGGATTATTATTACAATAATAACGACGTATTTAAATCAAATTCAAAATTATTTGAGTCCATGCCATTGGAATCAAGACTATGTGTCTTAAGTTTTGACGAAATTAAAATTAAAAAGGACTTAACATTTAATATATTAACGAGAAAAATTGATGGTTTTTGCGATGATGGAGAAGCACGAGAAAAGGAATGTGCAACTGCGGCTCTATTTTTCCTAGTTAACTCTCTAACTGGCGGTTGGAAACATATACTAGGCTATATTTTATTGAATAATTCAGTGGGTGAAGACAAATTAGCAACTTTAATTCAAAATTACATAATCATATGTGAAGAAAAGCTAAATCTAAATGTGGTAATGGTCACTTGCGATCAAGCAACAACAAACATTGCAACTTACAAAATTCTTCCATTTTTGACGCCGAGAAACATCAAAAAATTAAGATGATGCCTAAATTGACACAAGCTCATTTACATCCTAATAATTTTCAAAAAATGAATGTGAAATTACTTAGCATCACAAATTTTGAGCAATACAGTTGCATGCGCAATAAGAACTACGTTAAAGATAAATTATTTAAAATAAATTTTTAAATTTAATTTTGTTCTTTCAAAATTTAATTATTAATTATAATGATTATCTTTAAAAATAATAAGATACTTTCGATTAGTCTATATGACATTAAATATTGCAAAAAGTACAAAATTTAATTTATCATGAATTACGTAATAAGGAAAACCATTATAGATAAAAAAAATATATTTGATTGTTCTAACCATTTTTCTATAATCATAAAAGACAACTAATTGATTTGATTCTCTTCGTCGACCATCATGAGAATGGATTTACGTATTCGACGTGTGGCATCTTCCGCGGGTTCGTCTAATATAGCTAATCAAAACTTGTTATTTATTACATTCTTTGAATAATCGCCACATAATTTGGCCGAATATGTAAATTGAGCCTCAATTTCACCATAATTCGTAAAGCAAATATAGCATTCGTTTTCAAATGTACAAATATGAATAATAATTTGTTATAAAATACCCATGTGTTATGCTCTTTGAATGTGATAACCTAAAATTGAATTGCTGGCCCGGCCCTTTAATTATTTAAGTTGATAAATTTCATTTTAATTATTTGTCTATTTCAAGCTATGATTCATGTTTATTGACAAGTACTGCAAGAACTCTTTTCAACAAGCATACTTAATTTTGTTTACAATTACATTTCATATTAAATTACTTTTTACTTATAGGTATCGCCAGGAACGTTTGGTTCATACCTCGATAATGCTATACCAACGGCAAATTTAGTAGAAGCGTTCAATAACATATTTGATTGCCTTAATTCGAGACATTTTTCATCGAAGTCACCATATGAACAGCCTCTTCGAAAAAATAGTAAAATATATTTGTATTTAGAGCAAGCAATCGAATTTTTAAATCATTTAAAAATAATCTCACCAAATGAAAATTATTTTAAATTTATAAAAGGATTGCAATTAACAATTAGAGCGCAATTAATGCTTTTCGATTTTTTAAACAAAGAATCTGGATTTGAATATCTTTTAACGGGGAAAACAAATTAAGACGCCCTTGAAATTTTTTTTTCCATACTTCGTGGGAAGGGCGGTTATAACTTCACACCAACCAGTCATGATATTGGGGTTCATTTCGCAAATATAATAAGTATGCGTAATTTATTTAACTCCCCAGTCTAAAACTGAGCCCCTGATCAGTTTGAAAACTTAAATATTAACTGGAAGGATTTCCGAGAAGATTTTAAAGCGAGCCTCAGAAGCTCTCGAATTGGTGAGGAGACTAATGAAAATAATATAGATAGCGTTATCACTACTTGTGTTAATCTCCCAACGCTGAAAGGAAATGCAATCCTATACTTCGCAGGCTACTGTGCGTATAAGATAATAAAATGTAAAGATTGCACTAAAAACTTATTAAAAAATGATGAAGAAGGGACAATTACTGCAACCGAAGAATTCCTTCACGAGAAAAATTTTAAAAAAGAAATGTGTAAATATGGATCATTAAAAGCACCGACGCCGATTTATGAAGACATAGCACGCATCGTAACCGATATTTTTGAATCGCAATATAAAGCAGAATGTCATTCATCAAATATCTGTGAAAAAATAACTGATAAGTGTATGTTCCAAATTAAAGTGACGTTTCCATCGTTTTTGAACTTAGAGAATGAAGAGTGTTTCGGCCATATCAAAGATTTAATTTAATTTTTTGTGTTAGTTCTCACACGGAGAAACTGCAAATGGTCTGTTCTAAATCGAGAATTTGAAAAACAACAAAAACGATTTAAAAACTCTATATCAAAAATGTCTAAGTCGTCAAAAAAATTAAAAATTTTAAAAGACAATTAAAAATAAATCAATTTTAATTTATTTTCTTAACTTTTTTCATTTCCTCGTAGCGTAGAATTTCTTCCAATTGTTCAACATGTTCCATGTCATACAGGTTCATTCAAGGGAACTGCCCGCCTACGATTAATTAACTTAATTGCATTACATTAATGCGAAGCCGCCTGTGATTGACGATATTAATTCGAAGTCGATGCTTTTGTAGTTTATTGGTTTTATTCGACTGTTTTTCATTTAACTGGCATTCTTGGCAGAACAGAGAGATAAGATGAAACCACTTTGACACCACTTCAAGCGCAACTATTGTTTGCATTCTACGTGCTGAAATATCAATAACTAGGATGTAACTAATGCTATTCTTATCCAATTGAAATGGGGCAAACATGGACGGAATAACGTTAATTTTATTCTATTCCATTATTCTAATAAATAAATTTTTGAGCTATGTTCCGGAAAATCTGGGACCATCTGCATTGCAATTAAGTGAATTATCATCCGATTATGATGAAACTTGGTACGTAATAGTTCGATTTCATACAACATTAGGACGTTAGTATAGTCTTTAGATGAATTCCGATTCGCATATGCTTCAAATAGATATAAGCTCGGCGATATCATTAAAATTTTTAAATGATTTCTCGAGAAATTTAAAATTTACATCTTTTGGCATCTTTTACATAAACGGAACTCGATAATTTATGAGCACGATTGGTATTCTTCTGGTTTTTCAAATTTGGATTTAAATCATGAATTATATTAGAGTTCTAACGTGAATGCTAATCGAAGTTCACGAATTTGATAAATTAAACTATGTGGTCCATTTCATAACCGATCTGGATTAAGATTCGGACATCAATTTTTAATGTGCAGTCCCGTATTTGTAACAAAAAATTCAATAAACCTACAAAAAGGGGCCAAATTGTCGTAAAAATTATTATTTTATTTGCACTGGCAAATAAAATTAAGGGGCCGTCTCTTATGATGTTTCCAGTTCATTGAATCAAACTCAGTTCCCAGATCTGCTGGATCCCATAATATTATTAAAATAATCAGTAGGTGTTATGCTTTGGGAAACATATTACCGCGCTCTACATTACAAGTTTAGTAACTTTGTGCCTCTTGTATACATAATCTGCTTGAATTGCGTATAAAATTTGGTTTAACGCTATTGTAAACAGATAATATGTTGACCTCATCATAAAAATTCATTAAAAATGTTAAATAATGAAATTAATTACACAAAACTTCTCCGACTCTACATTAATATAGTAATTCTTAAGTCTAATATAGTTTATGAGAGTCTGAACTTTTATCAAGACCGCTTTACTGCTTTTCATTCTGAAAACCAAACGAATACCAATGACTGATAAATAAAAGTAAATAATCTTTATAGAAACGCTGCATACATGTAAATTAATTGTTTTGATTGGTTTTTGTGTGTAAATGTATGTGTACTTCAGTTTCATTTTTTCATAATATTTTATTTCTTAATTTGTGCAGTGAAAGAAGAAAAGAGACATTCAATTGATGAGGATTGTACATATAGTCTTTCGCTTGGAGGACGGAGATTTCTCCTCAAAATTTCTGTTTATAATTTTTATACACATGTTTTCCCAATACAACTTGGCCATTTGATTGAATTATTATTTGTGGTAGTACGAATAAAGTTTTTGAAGGTTACAGGACAAATAAAAAATAATGGCTACCAGCGATAATGTAAGTTTTTTTCAATAATTTTTACGCTTATAAATAATTTGTTTACCAATTTTATATATATATTATATATATAAATATAAATATCAATATATCAATATATATATATATATATATATATATATATATATATATATATATATATATATATATATATATATATATATATATATATATATATATATATATATATATATATATATATATATATATTATATATATATATATATATATATATATATATATATATATATATATATATATATATATATATATATGTATATATATATATATATATATATATATATATATATATATATATATAAAGGGTGATTTTTTTGTGGTTAGGATTTTCATGCATTAGTATTTGACAGATCACGCGGGATTTCAGACAAGGTGTCAAAGAGAAAGATGCTCAGTATGCTTTGACATTTCATAATGAATAGACTTACTAACGAGCAACGCTTGCAAATAATTGAATTATATTACAAAAATCAGTGTTCGGTTCGAAAAGTGTTTCGCGATTTACGTCCGATTTATGGTCTACATAATCGACCAAGTGAGCAAACAATTAATGCGATTGTGACCAAGTTTCGCACTCAGTTTACTTTATTGGACAAATAAGCAAAATTGCCGCATTTGGAGTGAAGAGCAACCAGAAGCCGTTCAAGAACTGCCCATGCATCCCGAAAAATGCACTGTTTGGTGTGGTTTGTACGCTGGTGGAATCATTGGACCGTATTTTTTCAAAGATGCTGTTGGACGCAACGTTACGGTGAATGGCGATCGCTATCGTTCGATGCTAACAAACTTTTTGTTGCCAAAAATGGAAGAACTGAACTTAGTTGACATGTGGTTTCAACAAGATGGCGCTACATGCCACACAGCTCGCGATTCTATGGCCATTTTGAGGGAAAACTTCGGAGAACAATTCATCTCAAGAAATGGCCCGGTAAGTTGGGCACCAAGATCATGCGATTTGACGCCTTTAGACTATTTTTTGTGGGGCTACGTCAAGTCTAAAGTCTACAGAAATAAGCCAGCAACTATTCCAGTTTTGGAAGACAACATTTCCGAAGAAATTCGGGCTATTCCGGCCGAAATGCTCGAAAAAGTTGCCCAAAATTGGACTTTCCGAATGGACCACCTAAGACGCAGCCGCGGTCAACATTTAAATGAAATTATCTTCAAAAAGTAAATGTCATGGACCAATCTAACGTTTCAAATAAAGAACCGATGAGATTTTGCAAATTTTATGCGTTTTTTTTTAAAAAAAAGTTCTCAAGCTCTTAAAAAATCACCCGTTATATATATATATATATAACAGTGGTGTGATTAAAAATATATATATATTTTATTTTGTGTGTGTATATTATTCATTGTATTATTATATTAGATCCAGTCAAAGAAAATAAAAAATAACAACCAAAAATAATGCGGCGACACATACTCTCTCTCGCCAAAATAAAGGTGAGAACCATAATACTAAAATATTGCTCACACGAATCTAAATATCACGGCGAAAGAGTGGTGAAGCGATGGTGAGGCGAGAACCATAATAGGGGCATTAGATTCCTTAGTACCTTGGAACCTTAATTTATTGTACTCGATAAATAAATGTTAAACCAAAAAAACTCGAAATTTTTAGAATTTTTTTAAAGCAAAAATATGGTGGTTTGTTTCGATTGTTTCTTGATACCATGTCAATCTACTATCTAGGTTTTAAATTGATGTTATTTAGCGTAATCGAAAGACAGATTTTTTACGGAGGATGACATGAAATATTTGCAGATTTCTGCTCATTTGCCTTAATTTTCCATTGGGAAAACTACTCCGCTATTACTTGACTACTATAAGGATTTTCAATGGTAGGTAATAATGATGTATCATTTGCAAAGGTTAGGAAGGTCTACTGCGTAAATTAAATATAACCCAGTGCACTGCCTTGTGGAATCCCAGCTAGAGAGAGAGAGAGAGAGAGAGAGAGAGAGAGAGAGAGAGAGAGAGAGAGAGAGAGAGAGAGAGAGAGAGCGAGAGGCTGCCTATAGTAACTTTGTTCGTTTGCAATTTTCAGTTACAATTCTAATTAAAAGTTTGTATTTTCCAATTTGAAATACCAATTAGAATAATATTTTCTTGTTAAAAAATATTTGAATTCTTATTTAGTGGCACTATCTTCTAGAATGGTTTTACATACAAACGTAATCTCGCCATATGTTCCATTACACGAGTTACACCATTACACGTGTAGCACTTTTGACCTTTAATAATAGTAAGAATGCTATTAAGAACTACAACTAATTGTTATTCTTACTGGCGTTTTAAACTCTATTTAAGACTGACCTTGTTTAAAAAAATTTGTGCGAATACTACTTTAAAGGGTGCAGTGACTGCATTCACCTTACTTCAAGTTCAGTTTCTCAGCAGGTCGGTTCCAGTTTGTCTAAAATATAGATTTTGGAATGTTCGTCAGTTGTTCTTCCTGTTTGCTTCAAGCTTATGCCACAGACGTAACATATCCAGACGTTTTATTGCGAAAGAAAGTTTGGTCGAATACCGTGGCTCCACATTTCATATTACATTATTTTTTGATATCTAATCGAGGAACCCAATATATTTTATAAAAAAATTTCATTACCGCCATCTATATATACATAGCAAAAACAGTCTCAAATAATTTCATATTCTAACCAATAAAATACATATACATAACCAAACTACAAAAATAAATATAAATATTGATGTGTATGTAAGTAGTTTCGTCGACAGTTTTCAAGGTTGTAGTTACGTTATCCTTTTCACATTACAATAAATTTCAGTTAGAAAAATTATTGCTTGTAAATGGTTCTAAATTTATGTGTTCCGACTTGCTATTTCATTAATTAAAACTATTAAATATCGACAATATACTTTAAATAAAATTCATTTGATTATACATTAATTAATATTCATCAATAATATTCTTCTATCTTTACAATTACTTATTCTATACGTATTTCTCATTTTATTGATCGTCAGTTTTTTAAAGATCGTTCCACAATGAATCGTGTTAAAAGTGGAATAAAATGTGCAGTTGAAACCTGCCGTTTAACTAAACGACAAAATCGTTTGTTTAAGTTGGTGGCCCACCACACGAAATTTAATGATTGGGTACTGAATTGTAGATTAAAAGATTCCACAATTAAAAACATTATGGTTTGCGAAAAACATTTCGAAAAAAAATATTTTACTAAAAGAGGGTTAACAAAATATGCTGTGCCTACACTAAATTTATTTGAAAATGATTCCGGCAGTGATATTTCGATAGTAACTATTTTATCAATAGAAGATTGGTTGGAACCTGAAGACGATCCAACTACAAGTGATCCAATAGTAGTTACAGACAATTTGCGTCAGGATAGCTCAGAAAGTATGAGTCAAGCAACGATAGTAGAATCGCAAAATGACACTTGTATTATGAGTTTAGAAAACATCGCGTATCTACCAGAACCGGCGATGTATAAAAGCGACATTGAACCTCCACCATGTAAAACGTGTTTACGAAATATTAAAAATGAAAACTATTATCCATTAAACTATAATAAATTATTAAGAACAGTAAAATCAAAAGACAGTGAAATAATGGGACTGAAAAGAAAATGTTATAATTATTTAAGAAAATTTAAACGAATGAAAGTGTGCATCCAAAAATCAAAACCAAACATTAACTACCACTTAAATAATTTTACTAATTGACGAAAACGCAAAAAACTTTTGTAAGATGTTAACAAGTGGTCGATCCAAAAATCAAAAATGGCCGGAAGAGCAAAGAAATAATCGCACAGAACATATTTTATCGATCGGCAAGTTCATACAAATACTTAAGATAGAGTTTAAATTTCAATTTGCCATCTAAATCATCATTAGTACGATGGCAACCTGTTAAGTATCTGAGCCCTGGCTTCAACAATAATGCACTTACGAAAATAAAAGAAAAGCTTAGCATTATGAGCAGCGATTCGAAACAAGCTGTGTTGTTATTCGACGAAATATATATAAGAAGCGATCTTGTTTACAATATTTATACAGATCAAATCGACGGATTTGTAGATTACGGAAAGGACAGAGAAGCTGAAGTTGGTAAATTAATATGTTGTTTTATGATAAGAGGGTTATCAGCGAATTGGAAATTTGTTTTAAGTTATTATGTTTCCCAAAATAGTATTCCAGCTGATAGGTTATTTTTACTTATTCAAGAAAATTTGGACAAATGTTGTGAGTTGGGAGTAAATATAACAGGCGTAGTTTGTCATCAAGGGCCAAATAACAGAAAGTGTTTGAAAATGTTTGGTATAACAATTGAAAGACCTTATTTCTTATATAATGATGCTAAAATAGCATGTATTTATGACGTGCCCCATTTAATAAAGTCAGTTAGGAACACGTTAATGAAATCCGATATAAATACGCCTGACGGTTTGGTAAGATGGAATGTAATACTAGAATGTACAACTTAGAGGTAAACTCAATTACCAAATGTTGCCCTAAAATCACGGCTAAACATATTTACCCAAACAATTTTGAGAAAATGAGAGTCAAACTAGCTACACAGATTTTTAGTAGAAGTGTTGTAGCGGGTATCAAAACAGCGATTCAATTGAATAAAATATCATCTCGTAATAAAGCAGTTGCATGTTCTACGTATAAATTTATTGAAAAAACTGACAAACTCTTCGATTGTCTCAACTCAAAAGCAAAATACGAAAAAAATCCATTTAGATGTGCCTTTATTACGAATAATGAAGTGGATACATTTTTAGAATTTATGGTTAACTATCTTTCACATATTGGTTTAGTAAAAAAAAACAACAGTTTATTGTTTTAAGGGGTTAATTCAGAGCACACGAGCCATTCAAGCCGTTTCTAAAATTATACTATTGGAAAATATTGGAATTGAGTATATTTTAACGTGAAGATACAATCAAGATCCAGTCGAAAATTTATTTGCCCAAATCAGAGCCGCTAACGGAAATAATCGCAACCCGTCGGTTCATGAATTTAATCATAACATTGCAAAAATTACAACGGTTAAAATTTTATCACCATTCTCAAATATATCAAATTGCGAGGTTGACACAGACGAAGTGCTTGAAACGACGGAAAATGTACAAGCTGAATCAAATGAAACCGTTAATACAAGTTCAATTGAAATTGACCATGTTGATGACATATCAGATATATCTGAAATTTTTTTTAATTTGGATGTACCTTTACAAGAAGCTTCAATGCGGTATTTTATGGGCTACGTAGCGTTCAAAATTTTGAGAAAAATTAAATGTTCCCGTTGCGAAAACATCTTTATCAAAACTGATGAAATTTTGGAGGCTCCGTCAGAATATTTGATTAGCAATAAAAATTATGGCGATGAAAATAAGATAAACCTTAAAGCCCCGACTGATTATTATTTCAAAAGTTGCAAAGAACAAATTTGTTTATTTTCCCGGATGTTTTCAGAACGCGCAAAAATGAAAGATTTGAAGAAGAATATTGTCCAACTTTGTATTGTTAACACCAGCATTACCTGCAAAGATTTGCATGTCGAACAAAATCCATGCCATGAACATAACAAGGCAGCCTTAAACTTCATGATTTTGGTTTTAATCAGGAAACATTGTACATGGTTAGCTGAAAAACACATACAAAAAAATTATAAAAACGTACGAAATCCCAATTGGCGAATACTATTGCAAGGCAAATAATTATATAATGAAACGTAACGCACATGGGTTTTTATTTTATTTTTAAATTTTTTTAAGAAAATTTTTATAAAATTTTATTTTTGAAAATTTTATTTTATTTGTTTTATTGTTATTGAATTTGATTAAACTGAATCATGAAATAAATTAATGACTGGTAAAATTGCTGGTTTCATTTTTGGTACGAGCTGAATTTTTTTCTTTATCTAGTGGTATACCAAGTGAAATTTATTGATCGAATCGACCACATCTAATGTACCTATATGGACGATTTGTAGTGCCGATGATCAATACTTAATCATCTTTCATTTGATTCGATAATGCGCCCAAGCTGCTTAATAATTGTGTAACAATTCGTCGTTCCATACCATTTACCTACAACATTTTTTATTGTATGCATTTTGGAAATACCATCAAAAGCACAAAACTGAAAAACTAAAAAAATCGTACTTGTGATTGAGAACGAAAATGCAAAACGAAAAAAAACCTTACTTGTACTTGGGAAGAAAACAATTTCTTTTGCTGTGTTCGTTACGTAAATAAAGAATATTTTTATTTTTTATTTTCTATCGTGCTTCGTAATGCGATAGAAGAACGAACTGTTTTTTTTTATTACTGATTTTTTTTGTTAGCAATGTCCACAAACGCATAGAAAATTATGAAAGTTACCGAAATGAATGAAATAAAATAAAATGTGTTTGAACGTAAAGGGTGTAAAACAAAAATCTACCGGATTCAAGTTACCCTAGTGTACATATGCACACTGTAATTTTCCCAATAAATTTTCTTATTGATCATGGTAGGTATGCAAATAAACAATATCAATATAATTCAAAACAGCCAACATTGTGCAATATGCACAACTTGAATTCGTTACTTTTTTGTTTTACACCCTTTACGTTCATGCAAGTCAATTAAAACAAATAAGAAAAGTAATTTACAGTTTACACTTACAAAATTGTTTTTTAATTTTTCGTGTGTCTGCGTCACATTAAAATTGTGATATTTTCGACTACGTTGATGACAGTGCCATCTACTAGTAAGTAGATGTCAAATGCATATCAAAATAGCTAATTGGGTTCCTCGATTGTAGTTTAAATTTTTCTCACCACCATTGGCGCAATTATCAGTCAATTTGATAAAACTATGTCTTCATTCGCCAATAATTCGTCTGGGTATATTAAGTTTGTGGTTATGCAGTTTGCCAGATCAGCAGAGTGGAATTGCGAATTGAGATATCTCCTCGATTTGTAGCATGGATCTATAGTACCACTAAGTGTTGGCCCTACTTGAGTTCCCGATGATTTCTAAAAGAATTTTAATAGATTTCAAAAAATCTGAATCATAAAGTTTAAAGATCAGGTCAGTGCTATGTACGAAAAAACTTACTTATCATAAGCCGTTTCCAACATTACCTAGGAGGTAGGCTTCAATGCGTTTTTTTAACGGGGTTCCCCAACTAAATTTAGGCCTATTCCTCGGTTTTAAAGTTAGAGTTAAAATTCAAATATTTATTTACAGATATCTAACTTTAAAACATTTAACAATCACAGAAAAATAAAATTATAATAAAAATAAAATTTCACAAAAATAGTAACTACTAAATAATAATTAATAAATAAAATTATTAAAATAAAACTATTATCACAATAATAAATGTACTAAAATAAAAATATTGCTATCCCTTAGCTGAAGTAAAAATAAATAAATAATAATAATAAAGTATATATATTGCGATCTTTGAAACTTATGCCCGTGAAATATTGTTTTTAATTTTAAAATTTTAAAGTTTTATTTGAATTTTGAAAAGTTGAAAGTTTCCGTTTTCTATCGGATTCCAAGTTATTGTTTTCTTGTTTAGTAAAATTATTAAGTAAAACGTTAGAAAAAATATTTAAAAGAGTATAATAAATTAATTTGTGATCTTGTCCACAAGAACAAGTATCATCAAGAGCGACAGTGACCGAGTCCATCAAAAGCGATTGGACAGTTAAAAACGATAAACATTTCTTTTGATTTGAATGATTTAAAAACAATAACTTTAAGGTTTTATTTTGGCAAATGTAATCAAAAACCGCACCCATATGCATGAACAAAACTAGAACGACTTCCGTGGGTACACTTAATCCGCCTCTATTCAACAAATTAAAGTAATCATCGTCAGACGCGACACCCTTTCCAATTCTAATAAATTTCAGACATTCAAAACAAGAAACCTTTTTAGAAATAGAATGGGCCGCGTAACCACCGACATAAATTGCCGCGGAACGATCAAATTTTTTTTCATAATCTGTAACGAAACGAAAGTTTCGTTGAACAGAATATTCCCTTAGAGGTTTTTGAGCGGTGTTTCGTAGCCGGCTTAGCTCAGGGTGCGTCGTGGGGATTTCAAAAACATAAGAGAATCGTGAATATACCGCTGTTGGGAAGAGGAATACAAAGAATTAACTACGCGTCCAATTAAATTGATCTCATCATCTCAAGAAATAGTTTTAGAATTTAAGGCATTTCGGCATACCTAAACCTGCGCATAATAAATAAGTAAATAAGAAATTTAAAAAAAATATTTTTTTTTGTTAATATAAAAATAATACTTAAAAGAAATTTTATTTTTCTAACCAAATAAATCAAAAACAAATTGAATAGCATAAATGCTCAATATCAAAATTATAAACAGAATTCTTATGACTATGAATGATATAATAAACTATAAACTAAACATAAATTCACCTTAAAACTAAAAAAAAGTATTTCCCCTTTCCTCTTTATCAAGTTTTCCCATTTTTTTTGCTTATAGTAAATATTTTATCTTTTCTATTAATAAGTCCGGACTTGGATTGAAATTAAAAAAAAAAAAAATCTTACACTTAAGTAATAAGATTTGTTTTGTCTTCTATGTATCTATGTAATTAATAAATGTGAATTTTAGAATAGTAATTAGTATAATACAGGTAAACTTAAGCTATTTATATTTTTATTTTTATTTAATTTTTTTATTTTTTTGTAACTGAAATCAATATTTAGAATAGGTTTCTCTTTTATTAATTCTCGTATATAATTATCATATTTAATATTGTTTAAATAAATACCGCACATATTTAGGTAAATGTATTGATTGTACTGCACCAGCTAATCCAATCACCGTAATGTTACGATTCCACTCTATGTCCGAATATTTTTAACTCGAACTGTAGTGGTGTACATAATATAATTGATTTGAATGTACAACTCAAATTTCGAAGATGATGATGTAGATGATAATAAATAAGCTTGGAGATGTACTATATATCCGTTTTGGTTTACATACACCCACAGTCACAACCACCAGTAATTTGCATTTTTATTTTATATATAATGTTTAGATATTTTTTTGTTTCAAGGTTACAAATTTGTAATGTTACAAGTACTTAACTCATTATGTACATTAAATAAAAATTTTTTTTTTTATAATGGATTGCATTTTTTGATATTTAATTTGTTTTTGTTTTGTTTTATAATCACTTTATGAGATTTTTTTTATTTTTTTTTTTTTATTTTTTTTTTTTTTTTATTGGTAACTATGCGATCTGTTTTTGGGGCTCAAGGCTCACCCTGCTCTTCCGCGGTTATGCTTTTAACGTCCTTACTTTACGCTTTGCGGCCAACTCGAGGACGTACGGCTATAGGACCGATTTTAAGACCATCTGCACATTGCAAGCTCCATGCCAGCCTATACCAGCATGGAAGATGGGTCGGCCCATGAGTTTTGCACACCGACAGGGGGTCATAGATGTGTTACATTTCACCACAGATCGAAATCTGTTGATGAAATTTCACTTTGCATCCTGCCCCTATCGGGATTCGAACCCGGTACCTCCCGATCCAAACGCCAAAGCTTTAACCACTGTGCCATTTGGTCGGTCTTGGTCTCACTTTATGAGATCAAATTTAGAGTTAGGAAACTTACTTTCTTACTTATAACACTTGGTTTTCTATACGCTATTTTTTCCCAAATACAGTAAAACACTATAATTTTGTACCACTCGAATTTGTTCGGTGGTCTATCACGCATGCCATTAACTGAATTAAACCGTATTCAAATCGTCTATAACACAATCGATTTTTCTTCTATTTTAATGATTTGGTTTAGGCCTTCAATGGCAAAACACAACCAAAAATGCATCCAAAGAATTAATCACAATGGCCGTTAAATTTAATTTCTTTTTTTTTCTCGTACTTTAAAATGCTACATTTATTTTTAAGGCTTATCATACACAAGAAAACATTTTTTTTTTTAGTTTAGGCCGCAGCATCACTGAATCACTAAACTAAATTGCTAATACGCGATCCCCACGCGTTTCAATTGTATTTTTTTGTTTTATACAGGGATTCTTAAAAATATTCACTGTGCACACTCTTGTTGTATATACATATATACTTTTTATATGGGGTGTAACTTAAAAATTTATTATTTTATTATTTGTGGTCTGTCACTCAAACTTTTTCAGCCCAAAATGCCGGTCGATCAATCTATTTATAATGTTTTTGTGAAGAAGGAGGCCAGGGTAGTACAACTTATATTGACCGCTCATACATAAAATTGGGAAATTATAAATTTTTTTTCTTTTGGGGGATGGGAACGAGGACCGAAATTGGGCCATCGTTTCAAATCATCCAAATAATTGGAGTCAAATAATTCTGCGAACTCAGCAGTACTAACCGTAAAAAACTGTATTCCTCTGATGTTGACAATAAATCAAGATTTAATGTACCAGACTTAACAGTATTTTTCAGCCGGATCTTGCTTTCTGATTCTATAATTTGTTGGTAAGATACATGAAAATTGCACCCACTTAGACGTCTGTACCACGAAAATCTCATTTCAAGATTGTCGGTCTGGAACTTACCGAACATTATGTAATCAACATCATCTATATAAGTATTCGCTATTTCTAACAGAACACTTACAGTTTGATGGATTGCCTTAAATGTGCTCATTGTTAAGCCTCCATCCAAGTGTTCAATTGCCATCCAACGCTCTATCCAGAATAAAAATTTTCGTAGAAACAGAATCCCACAATAATTCAGTGCATAAATGGGTAATCTAAATGCTCGCGTTTTCTGGTACCTTCAATCACTGACTTGCAGTTGACGACATTCCACCATCGTTTTATGATTTTGAGAAACTCTATAGTGCCCTCGGCTTCTTTTAGATCGCAGCAAGATTCCAGTGCAGCAATTGTAGACTCATGGAACACATTGGCAACGCACTGCACATTTTTCTGCTCAAATGCGCTAGGAAACAAAGTTTTTTTATTTAATTTATACGCCTTTTTAACTAATTGATGTTGTTCGTTAACATAGAGATCGCGGAGGTCTTTAAAACAAGCTAAATAATAACTAATATTTTGATAGAATTATTTCCATCAAAATCTGGATAATAAAAAGATTTCGCGGGGTCAGTCTTGCCGATCCAATTGTTTCGGATATTTTTAAAAATATGTACGGGATCGTACATTAAAAATATAAAATTATTGGGAAAATCGGGATTGCTAAATTTAAAAGAATTTGACGCAAATATTGAAAATAATTTCTGATTAATTTTGTGATTATCTGTGACTATTGCAATTACTTCTAAATCTATTGACTGTAAAAAATTTATAATGTTCGATGTTAAATTATGCATGTCAGAACCTGAAGGGTTACTTACGGGATGTAAAGCGACTATTTCTTTAAAACTGCCAAACGCAGAACTAACTAAAAATGCGAGGACGGTTTTCGCGACGTTAGAGTTGTTCTCAGCATACCCGGTTATTTTTTGTGCTTTATAATTTATTTGCGCCTTTAGATACATTTCATCTATTTGAATAATTACTTTGCGTTGCATATGTTTCAGATGTTGAGCCTGTCTTAAAAGATAACTTTTATTACCTTCAAAGTTTGTAGGGCTTACATTTTGAAGGTAAGATAGCCGCTTTAGAGTACTCTTACTAGGAAGGATCAACATATTCTGATCTCTCATCAACTGGTAGGTCACGGGTGATTGAAGGTAAATTAAAAATGATTTTACTAATGCTTGTGCAGAATATTTAATTTTTTTCGCAAGCTTAAGCTGATCACTAATTGTTTCAAGAGCGCCCATATATTTAAAATCCATTTTTTCAGCCACACTCAAAAGCTCATTCATTTTCTCACACATGTCACTTAAAAGTTCATCTATTCTACCAGCTGGATCCTTTTCGTATTTATCAATAAAAAAAAGTCTAACCGTGCCCAAAAATTGCGACCAACAGTAAAATTGTTGATCTGATTTCAAAATATAAACAGAATTACGATAAAACTGACAATTAAGATTACAGGTTACTCTAATAAAATGTGAAATGCTAAAATTTTCTACGTTAATTTTATATATATAAACATCATTTTCATTTATTTTTAATTCTAGGTCTTCTAAGTTACTTAAATTATTGGCCAAAAGCAATTTAAAATTTTCGAAAGACCCTGTCATTACAGAAATGTCTTCCTGTAGCGAAATTGTATGAGATTTGGCCGAAATCTCATTACTTCTTTCTGAGGGGGGGCTTTTCGAGGCATCGACTGTGGCTTTGAGTAATAAGGAGCTAAATCAGGGAAAATGGACGGTATGGCAGTAGATAATAATTTAGGATACTTCAATGGTAAAATTAAAGTACCATGTCGTTTTTCTAAAGAAATTTCATTTACGTTAAAATGCTTAATACATACAACGCGTATCGCGTTTAACCAAGCCTATCTTTGGGGTTCAGAAACAGGAAATTTAAAAGTAGAAACAAATCCCTCTACTTTAAGGCTGGTAGAATAATTGGACTTGCATTCGGGTACACAACAATGATTGGGGATTTTGACAATTACAAAATAGCACAAAATTATCAAACCCTTAAAATATGTTTAGAGAAATATAATTTTAAATATATGTACTTATATAAGTAAAAAAAAACCGGATTGCAATTACAATGAAATTATATACCAATAATTTATCAATTTTGGATTCGAACAATTTATTTTATTAACAATTATATTTAATTATATATTTCTGTAAATATATTTAATTATATCACACTTATCACATAAATTAAAAATAATATTGCAGACTTACCAACAACGTTATCCCGCCAAGAGTTGTCACTTAATATGAATTCAAATATTTTTTAACAAGAAAATATTATTCTAATTGGTATTTCAAATTGGAAAATACAAACTTTTAATTAGAATTGTAACTGAAAATTGCAAACGAACAAAGTTACTATAGGCAGCCTCTCGCTCTCTCTCTCTCTAGCTGGGATTCCACAAGGCAGTGCATTGGGTTATATTTAATTTACGCAGTAGACCTTCCTAACCTTTGCAAATGATACATCATTATTACCTACCCTTGAAAATCCTTATAGTAGTCAAGTAGAAATAGCGGAGTAGTTTTCCCAATGGAAAATCAAGGCAAATGAGGAGAAATCTGCAAATATTTCATGTCATCCTCCGTAAAAAATCTGTCTTTCGGTTACGCTAAATAACATCAATTTAAAACCTAGATAGTAAGTAGATTGACATGGTATCAAGAAACAATCGAAACAAACCACCACATTTTTGCTTTAAAAAAATTCTAAAAATTTCGAGTTTTTTTGGTTTAACATTTATTTATCGAGTACAATAAATTAAGGTTCCATGCTGGAACTAAGGAATCTAAAATAATTTAAAACGTGTAAATTTTAACGCTTTATTTGATGGTGAAGTACGTTCTGCAGCCTTACATTATACTTTCGATTCAGTGCCCCACTTGGCACAAAATGAAGCTGTTTCCCCGCCTCCAATAATGGAAATAGCACTCGCTTGAGACTCCATCCCAAACAATAATTTTAGCGCGTGCAATTGGTGCAGCGAAAGCTTCTTGGGATTTTGGTCCAATATCAAAACCGAATGAGCCTGCTGGAATATCACCTTTGACGGTAGCAGTTCCTGCTTCTGCATCTGCGGCAAATTTATTGCCAGCTAGTGATGAAATCAACCGACAACTGTAACTAAACATTATTTTTCTTTGCCTTATTTGCTTTCTTTGTCGTGCAAAAATTTCGTATCACAGTCGAGTTAATGTTTTAATTCATGGGCTACTGATCCCATTGTGTATTTAAGATTTTTATGGCCATCGGGCCGACCTGAATGAGACATCACAACCTGAAATATACAAAACTAATTAAATATTGAATTCTTTTTCGAAAACACCGTGGTAATGTTATTGGACACGGACAACTGATTTTGCACCTTTATCCAATACGTATTTAACGTCCCCAATGCAGCCACAATACGTTGATTACTTTGAATTTTCCTATCCTTGGTTGGCACATTGAACTCTAATGAAATTAAAATAATAAAACTTGTATTTAATGCAAAACATCAGCAGTTTACTTACCTCATAAGAACTCTTTGATTAATTTAATGTCACAAACTACACTGACATTCAATTTTGTTTGTTTTGTGTCTATATTTTGATTACTCTTCTTGCATACACACAAACTTTTCTCTGTATGTTATACCACGTTCAACAACCAAAATGTATCATGCCGGAAAATGTTAATATTCTAAATGAAAACTACCTTAAAAATAAAAAACAGTTTACCGAAATAAATTATAAATAAACAAAGTTCATGCTCAGGAGAATGAAAATTTGATTTTCTGCCGCAATTACGAGGCATAAATAAATAAAGTCAAAAAAAAAATTGAACAGAAAATTTCCATAGCAATCGTATGAAAGTGTTTTTTTCTTGTTTACGTTATTTGGGCCTGCATACATATAAACCGGATTTTGTATATTTTTCTTTAACTTGGCCGTATACATATACGCACTGGTAGAATGGTTTTTCAATGTGTGTGTATGATGAGCGCCAAAATTTACTTAAATATTTTAGTAGTTTTTGTGAGCGCACAATAATGAATATGTATATAATAATCGATGAACCTGTGCCTATACATGTGTTTTCGGACGTCTCGCAATGTAACTCAATATTCTAAACGTTGCGAGCTTCAAATCAAACTATACGTTGATATAGAATGGGTTCACTCAACAAAGAAATCCCAAGGCTAAGACGAGCAACGTAAATGCCTGGCAAACTTCTACTTCATCTATTAGACCATCAAGTTTCTTGAAGAGCAACAAATGTCAACCAGTATTCCTTGACACATATAACTACATCTTCCACCTTGCCTGGTTTTGTAACATATTGCACTTACTACGTGCCAATCCTAAATATTTTGGTTGGGTTCTTAAGCGAGAGTCTTGATTATTATATATATGCAAATAAAATCAACTCAGATATGATATCTCATAATCTATCAACCAGACATTACCAGACATGTTTAAACGTTATCACTCAAAAATCAAATTGTCCGTATAAATCAGTAACCACTATTCGATATTAAAATATCTATTTTTGAAATTTTCAAAATAATGGTTGTTTATACTTGAGAAAATTGGGATGATTTTAATGCTACGAGATGGCTGGTAGCTGAATATTTGTAGTGCACTTGTAATGTGAGCTTGTACATCAATTGAACACAAACAACAATGTAGCAGTTTATAACAGAACTGCAGAAGCAACAAACTACTGAAGGCTGTGGAAAGCTTCAAGAAATCGGATACAGCCTAAGCAAGGAGCGAAGCAGTTAAAGCAAATATATTCGCAACATTTAGTTCAGATATTTGCTCAGAATGAGAATAATGGACACTAGGGATCGCTACCTAAAGAAGGCGAAGCTTCAGAATTTTAACCATTTAAATATAAATGACGTGAAGTAAACAATGATTAGCGAAGATTTAAACCCCTTAAAGGCAATTGGTCATGACGATCAAATTAGTAGAAAAATACTTATAGAACTCCCCGATATTCGTATCAAATGAATTAACATTTTCAATGCTGTAATTAAAACTAACAATTTCCCAGAAACATAAACCAATTGTGCTAGAGCAAATGATTATAACAGATCATTAGATTGGATTAAGAGATCATGGAATCATAGAACAAGTACATAGGAACATATCAGAAATTTGAACAAAAGAAATACTGTGAAATATAATAGCGCATCTTCCAATTTAAATTAAATATACCTAGGAGGACTCCAAGGCAGTGTACTAGGTACAGTGTTACATTTAATTTTTTACAGCGACAGTTCCTTCTTCAAATTGTGTGACAGTTTTAAAATTTGCAGATGATACAGTATTATTGTTTACATCTGATAATCCTCATCAGTGTGAAGAACTTTTCAAAAACAATTAGAAGAAATAGCTAAACGGCTTTCCAAATGGAGAATAAAGGCAAACGAGCAGAAATCGGCACCCATTACATTCACTCTCCTTAAACAAACTTGTCCTCCGGTGAAGCTAAATAACATTAATCTACCCCAAATGCGAAGTCATTGAATAACTAGGTCTACATACATCTAGATAGAAGATTATCATGGAAGAAACTTATCGAAACAAAACGCCAACATACCAACTACAAAAGTATTAATATAAATTGGCTAATCGGAAAACATTTTAATTTAACTCTAGACTGCAAAATTGCAGACTGTTTTGGTGAATTAAATGTTACTCAAATCCACATGAACTTTAGGAATCGAATTGTGGGAGTCAGCTTGTGCTTCAAATATAATAAAATTGCAACGTATACAATCAAAAATAAACGCACCTTGGTACAAACGTAACACAAACATGCACCGTGAACTCAACATCGAAACACTAGCAGATACAATACAGCAGTACAGTAAAAATACCTCACAAAACCAGAATAACATCCAATACATTAGCTCGGGAAATATTACGGAGGCGGCCTAGATATCGACGCCTTAAAAGAATAGATCCTTTAGATTTAATTAACAAGCAGTGAGTTTCTTGAGAAAGATTCAAGAATAAAGCCAAAGGCAGATTAAGAAAAAAGTGTTTTTTAAAGTATAGATACTATGCACATTGCACAAATATGTATGTGTATAATGCTTGTTTAAAGGCTGAACTATAGATAGAATAAAAAGAGTAACAAAAATAACGTAAGAAACGAAGACAAAAATTTATTATTCCAATTTGACGTTACGGCCATAGATGACTTGAAATATTAAGTTCATTCATATATGTTTGTGATATGTTTCCTACAATTATGAATGAAACTACAATATTTTTCAGTATAAACGTATTTATATCAACAAATATATATGTTTTTAAAATTATAAAAATTATTTATATGCGGTTTAAATCACCGCAATTCGATAAATTATTTTTTTAGGTTAGGTTTAGAAAAATACAATTCTACATTGTATTGAACATTATTTTTGATATTATATTCATATTAGGATATAAATATATATACATGAATATTTTATAAACAGAAAAGATAAAACACACGAATAATTCAAAATTCCCTTATATAAAATATAAACATGAATATGTATTAAATTTGTTTGGGGTTTGTTGTTGTAATTATTAAGTTTCTTATTCCTGGGCGAAAATTTTCGCTCGTTTATTCTTTTTAAGTGACAGCAAAAATGAAAAAATATTAAACGCAATTTCTGTTATTCTTTTTATATTCATTATTCCGAGTATAGTCGAATACATATAAATCCTTTCTTTCGCTCTCTTACGTTATTTTTTTGTTCTTTTTATTCCATCTATAGTTCCCACTTAACCTGCGACCTTTAAAAAACAATGGCGACGGAAACATACTTTTTTTCCTAATGTTAAGTTTTTGATTTTTTCGTATCCTATGCCTACCATACTCAAACAATTTTTTCTTAAAATTTTTCATTTACATTTCATGTAGCACACCAAAACATAATATATTATATATTCAGTTTACCTACATACGCCTAAACAGATGCTCTCCTATTCATGTTCACGTATTAGAGTATATAGATACGAGCGTGTGAGTTTTAATTTCATTACATACGTAATGAAGCATTGTTTATTTTTTTCGTTATAGTAAACACTACCATACTCGTACACTACTTTCATAGTAGAATAAAAATAAAAAACAGATTTTGAAGAAAAATTTGGGTGTTATACTGTACAAACAAATGTAATATATTGTTACGTTTTCGCCTTGTCACTCAAGGTTCGAATCACTGGATTGTGAATAAATACAACTGCTTCAAATTTGAACTCACACAGTTTATTTACACAACACAATTTATTATACAACACAAAATTAACAATTAATTATTACAACTATAACACACTTTAATAATCACTTTAATAATCTTTCTATTTAACCTTCACTGTATCACGTTTAAAATAAAACTCAGCATTCCACGTCAACGCGCGCTTTTATATACCAAAATATTTGTTTCTAGAATAATCCCAAATGTTCTCATAAATTATCATGTTGTCATCATTATCATGTTGTCCAAAATTTATACGAGAACATTCTAGCAAATACGTTAGTATACAAATCGCGCCTAAATGTTGATCCATACCAAATTAAAGTTGAGCAACTTATTAAAATAACTTATTCTACTCTAAACTAGATGTCACCGTAACACTACCCCAAGCCCAAGCCTGTTCGTCCCGAACAGGATCCAAATCACCTCCTCTGTACAGCCAAACGCTCTAAATGCACCACCTTTGGTTTACCTCTCCGTCCTTTCTGAATGCGATAAACCACGTCGTTCATCCTTTTAATGACAGTGTAAGGTCCTTCCCATGTAGGTTGCAACTTCGGTGATAATCCTTTCTTCCGTTGTGGGTTGTGAAGCCATACCAATTGCCCTTCCTCGAAGCCTTGATTATTTGCTCGTATGTCATATCGAGCCTTCATTCGAACACTTGATATCCGAATTTTCTCCCGTACAAAGTGATGTATCTCATTAAGTTCTTCTTTCATCCGGTCGGCGTAATCCTGTCCGCATAGAGCCACTGATGGAACTGCTCCAAACTTTAAATCTCCCGGTAGTCGCAGATTGTTCCCAAATATTGTTTTAGCTGGTGTCACTCCTGTTGTGTCATGTACCGCTGATCGGTAAGCCATCAGGAACATCGGTATATGTCGATCCCAGTTGCGTTGGTTCTTTTCCACAATCTTTGCTAGATATTCCTCCAATGTGCCATTGAATCTTTCCACCATACCGTCCGACTGCGGGTGTAGAGGCGTCGTTCTCGTTTTATTGATGCCAAGCATCTGACATATCTCCTGAAATACCACCGATTCGAAATTCCTTCCTTGATCCGTGTGAATTTCCATCGGTACACCAAATCTGCTAATCCAATTGTTCACCACGGCATCAGCTATTGTTGTTGTCTCCTGATTGGGTATGGGATACACTTCTGGCCATTTGCTGAAATAATCCATGATTACTAGCACATATTTATTTCCGCTCTCGGTGGTCGGAAATGGCCCCGCCACATCCATTGCAATTCTCTCGAATGGTGCCCCGACATTATATTGTTTCATGGTTCCACGGCTTTTTCGTGCTGGTCCCTTTACTGCCGCACATTGGTCACATCTTTGACACCATTCCACTACTGACTGTCTACATCCAGACCAGTAGAACCGTTGGCGAATTTTGGCTAGTGTTTTATTAATCCCTAGGTGACCTCCGCTTGCTCCTCCATGATACTCTTTGAGGATTTCCGCAATCCGACCTTTTGGAACCACCACCAACAATTGTTTTACTTTACCATCCGCGCTTTCCCAATTCCTCTTTAAACATCCATTTTCCATGTGGAGGCTGTCCCATTGAGCCCAATAAGATTTTACGATGGGGGTTTTGTCGGCTATCTCGCTCCATGTGGGCCGGTGTTCCTTTTCCTTATGTTTTCCATGATGAATGCCAGATCAGCATCCCGTAATTGCTCCTTCCTGATCATTTCATCAGTCCACTCTTCATCAGGTAGCACTTGCATAAGCCGAATATCGATGATGTTTTCCTTACCCTCCACACGTCCACAATGCTTGCATTCCACGGGGCATGGCCTTCTTGATAATGCGTCGGTATTTCCATGTGCACTTCCCTTCCGATGTTCAATTTCAAAATCGTAGCTTTGCAAACGTTCGATCCAACGTGCTACTTGTCCTTCAGGATTTTTGAATTGTAACAACCAGCGCAAAGCTCCATGATCCGTCCGTAGAAGAAATTTTTGGCCATAGAGGTACTTATGGAAGTGTTTCACACATTCCACTATAGCCAACAACTCTTTCCGTGTCACACAATAATTTCGTTCCGGTTTTGATAACATCTTGGAGTAATATGCAATAACTCGCTCCTCACCATTTGTTGCCTGTGATAATACTCCTCCTATCCCATCATTACTTGCATCGGTGTCCAAAATGAATTTAACGTTGGGTATAGGGTATGCGAGGATTGGCGCTTCGCATAATCGTCGTCTTAGTTCCACGAATGCCTCTTCTTGGTTTCCTTCCATTCGAATGCCTTGTTTTTCCTGGTTAACTCGTGTAAACTCTTTGCGATGCTGGCAAATCCTGGCACGAATCGTCTATAGTAGGTACATAAACCAAGGAAGCTCCGTAATTCATGTAAATTTTTAGGTCGTGGCCATTCCTTTACCGCTGTGATCTTGTCTTCATCGGTGTGAATTCCATTGGTTGTTACCTTATGACCCAAATATTTTACTTCCGTCCTAAATAATTTACATTTCTTTCGGCTTAGCTTTAATCCGGCGGCTTGTATCCGATCCAAAACCTCTGCCAAATTCCTTAAATGCTCGTCGAAATCTTTGCCCATGACGATGATGTCGTCCAAATATACGAGGCACGTCCTCCAATGTAATCCCTTTAGTACGCGCTCCATTAGCCGTTCAAAAGTCGCAGGGGCGTTACATAATCCGAATGGCATAACGTTAAATTGCCATAATCCGTTACCCACACTGAATGCCGTTTTCTCGCGATCTTCCTCCTGGACTTCCACTTGCCAATAGCCGCTTTGCAGATCTAATGTCGAAAATATTCGAGCACCCGATAATGTGTCTAACGTGTCATCGATCCTTGGCAATGAGTAACTATCCTTTTTGGTCACAGCATTTAATTTTCGATAATCCACGCAGAATCTCATGCTACCATCCTTTTTCTCGACTAACACCACTGGCGAACTCCATGGACTGCTTGATGTTTCGATTACCCCTGCTGCTTGCATATCTTTTACCATTCGATCCACTTCTCCTTGCTTTGCCAATGGTAATCTCCTGGGTGGTTGGCGAATCGGCATTTCTGCTCCTGTATCTATTCGATGTTTTACCATTGTGGTTCTCCCATTATTATCCGATGTACTGCAGATTATTGGCATGTACCGCTCGAGCAATTGTTTTGCCATATTTTTTTGTTCCATGGTAAGATTTTCGGTCCATTTCTCCATGAGTTGTTCAATAATTTCTTTCTGCCCTTGTGAGTTAGCCGTCTTAATCGGATTTTTCTGCTCGCACTTCACTATTGCAGATATTTCTTCACATTTTCCGATTATAGTCCCTTTTTTGATGGTTTTCGTCTTATCCAAGAGATTTAGAGTCCGAATTGGCACTCTATTATCGCTGTCTGATTTCACTAGAGCTCTCCCGATCATTATTTCTCTGGCTCCGCCCTCCGTTTCATTGGTTTCCACAACCCACAACCTGGGTGACCCAAAACCTCCCTCCAATCTTGCCCATACTATTGTCTCTGAGTTCGGTGGCAGCTTCTCCCGATGATCCATTATAATTTGCCTGGTCGTTTCTCCTATAGTGCTAACGTGAAGTGGCAACTCGATATTATCGTAGGTTAATACACCTCGTCCAACATCCACCACGAACCCATTCGTTCTCATGAAGTCCATCCCCAAGATGACTTCATCTACAATATCTGCCACCAGCACCTCGTGTTGAAAATGGTTTCGCCCAATCCTTATTTTCACAACCTTTTTACCTTTTATTGCTGAATTTTCTCCAGTTGCCGTTCGTAATTTCATTCCATTGGCTGGTTTTACAATTCCATCGATAATATCTTGACGAACAATCGTATGAGTTGCTCCCGTATCCAGCGTAATCATGCAGTTCTTCCCATCAATATCGGCTTCAATTGCCAAGCTGTCGCCACCTCTTGCTACTCTCGAAACATGGATGGAGGTTATGGGGCAATCGGTTGTGGGAGTCAGCTTCTGCCCCTTCAAGCTGACTCTTTTTAGTTTAACGACTCCGCTGTTGTCTGACCCTCCTTTTCTGGCCTCTGTCTGCTCTTCGTTTGGTCTACGCTTCATGGGAGATGGCGATCTTCCTCGTTTCTTCTTAATCTCCCAGCAGTCCCGTGAAATGTGACCCATCCTATCACATGCCCAGCATTTAATTTTGCCACTTCCCTTTCTGAACCTTGGCGGAGCCCGCTCGGTGTCTATTCTGGAATCGATCTCCACTCGGCGAATTTTTATTGCAGGTTTGACGATGGCCTGATCAGTTTCGTTTGTTAACGCACAAGCGATGGTTTCCGCGAAAGTTGCCTTAGGTGACAACATCACCACTCTGCGTGTCTCAGGATCTCGAATGCCGTCGATGAATGCATCTATTTTGATTCGCTCCATGTAATCGGCCGACATACTTGAATGTGCCAGATGCGCAAGCCGCTCAATTGCCGATGAATAATCCTGTAGCGATTCTCCTCCTCTTTGATATCGATCCTTCAATTCCATGCGATAGATTTCCCTTTTGTGGTCACTTCCGTACTTTCGGTCCAGCGCCTTCATAATTCCGACGTAACTATTGCGTTCTTGCTCCGGAATTGTTTGTAATGTTTCCGCCGCTTCACCTTTAAGAGCCACAATTAATGCGCCAACACGATGCTCCTCATTCCATTGATTTTGCTTAATCACCGTTTCGAATTGGAACTTAAAAATGCTGAAGGATGTTGTTCCATCAAATGTTGGTGGTTTTAACTTAACAGCGGTTACTGTCTGGATTACTTGATGTGTTGTTCCATTTGACTTGACATCTTCAAGCTCCTTTTCAAGACGTTGCACTTCGGTTCGTAGATCTTGTTTAACCGTTTCAATTTTTTGTTGAACCTCCCCTTTAATATTTCGAATTTCTGTGTGTAACTCTGTTTGCAGTTTCTCCACTTCGCCGTGTAGTGTAGCAGATAATTCCAGAAACTGCTCGTCCATTTTCTTTTGGCCATCTTCTATTTGGTGTTTAATATCCGCCCCTTGTTGCTTCATTTGTACCATCTGATGGTTCATTTCCTGGTTCGATTGTTTCATTTGTAGTTTAATTTCCGACTGTTGTCCCATCATTTGATTCATAGCAGCCATCAACTGCGATAAATTGAAACTTCCAGATTGATCTTTTGTTGTTTCGGCCACAGTTTGCGCGTCCTTTGCTTTGTCGTCTACATTAGTCTCGTCCATTTTATCCTCCTCGAAATGATACACGTCCGGATCTAAACCTTCCTTCTGCATAGCCTCACTTAGTCGCTCCACTAAATTAGCTTTTGAGCCTTCACTGGCCAAACCTCGCCGTTTCAATTGCTTCTTTAATTGCAGAAGCTTTAAATCGTAGAGAATCATTTTTCTTATTATTCACAATCCCACCGCTGTCACCAATTGTTACGTTTTCGCCTTGTTACTCAAGGTTCGAATCACTGGATTGTGAATAAATACAACTGCTTCAAATTTGAACTACAACACAAAATTAACAATTAATTATTACAACTATAACACACTTTAATAATCACTTTAATAATCTTTCTATTTAACCTTCACTGTATCACGTTTAAAATAAAACTCAGCATTCACGTCAACGCGCGCCTTTATATACCAAAATATTTGTTTCTAGAATAATCCCAAATGTTCTCATAAATTTGACACGTACATTTCATAATAATCCCGAACGTTGTCCAAAATTTATACGAGAACATTCTAGCAAATACGTTAGTATTCAAATCGCGCCTAAATGTTGGTCCATACCAAATTAAAATTGAGCAACTTATTAAAATAACTTATTCTACTCTAAACTAGATGTCACCGTAACAATATTGTTACGTTTTCGCCTTGTCACTCAAGGTTCGAATCACTGGATTGTGAATAAATACAACTGCTTCAAATTTGAACACACACAGTTTATTTACACAACACAATTTATTATACAACACAAAATTAACAATTAATTATTACTACAATAACACACTTTAATATTCACTTTAATAATCTTTCTATTTAATCTTCACTGTATCACGTTTAAAATAAAACTCAGCATTCCACGTCAACGCGCGCCTTTATATACCAAAATATTTGTTTCTAGAATAATCCCAAATGTTGTCCAAAATTTATACGAGAACATTCTAGCAAATACGTTAGTATACAAATAGCGCCTAAATGTTGATCCATGCCAAATTAAAATTGAACAACTTATTAAAATAACTTATTCTACTCTAAACTAGATGTCACCGTAACACTACTCCTCACTCAAGCCTGTTCGTCCCGAACAGGATCCAAATCACCTCCTCTGTAGAGCGCCAAACGCTCTAAATGCACCACCTTTGGTTTACCTCTCCGTCCTTTCCGAATGCGATAAACCACGTCGTTCATCCTTTTAATGATAGTGTAAGGTCCTTCCCATGTAGGTTGCAACTTCGGTGATAATCCTTTCTTCCGTTGTGGGTTGTGAAGCCATACCAATTGCCCTTCCTCGAAGCCTTGATTATTTGCTCGTATGTCATATCGAGCCTTCATTCGATCACTTGATATCCGAATTTTCTCCCGTACAAATTGATGTATCTCATTAAGTTCTTCTTTCATCCGGTCGACGTAATCCTGTCCGCATAGAGCCGCTGATGGAACTGCTCCAAACTTTAAATCTCCCGGTAGTCGCAGATTGTTCCCAAATATTGTTTTAGCTGGTGTCACTCCTGTTGTGTCATGTACCGCTGATCGGTAAGCCATCAGAAACATCGGTATATGTCGATCCCAGTTGCGTTGGTTCTTTTCCACAATCTTTGCTAGATATTCCTCCAATGTGCCATTGAATCTTTCCACCATACCGTCCGACTGCGGGTGTAGAGGCGTCGTTCGCGTTTTATTGATGCCAAGCATCTGACATATCTCCTGAAATACCACCGATTCGAAATTCCTTCCTTGATCCGTGTGAATTTCCATCGGTACACCAAATCTGCTAATCCAGTTGTTCACCACGGCATCAGCTATTGTTGTTGTCTCTTGATTGGGTATGGGATACACTTCTGGCCATTTGCTGAAATAATCCATGATTACTAGCACATATTTATTTCCGCTCTCGGTGGTCGGAAATGGCCCCGCCACATCCATTGCAATTCTCTCGAATGGTGCCCCGACATTATATTGTTTCATGGTTCCACGGCTTTTTCGTGCTGGTCCCTTTACTGCCGCACATTGATCACATCTTTGACACCATTCCACTACTGACTGTCTACATCCAGACCAGTAGAACCGTTGGCGAATTTTGGCTAGTGTTTTATTAATCCCTAGGTGACCTCCGCTTGCTCCTCCATGATACTCTTTGAGGATTTCCGCAATCCGACCTTTTGGAACCACCACCAACAATTGTTTTACTTTACCATCCGCGCTTTCCCAATTTCTCTTTAAACATCCATTTTCCATGTGGAGGCTGTCCCATTGAGCCCAATAAGATTTTACGATGGGGGTTTTGTCGGCTATCTCGCTCCATGTGGGCCGGTGTTCCTTTTCCTTATGTTCCATGATGAATGCCAGATCAGCATCCCGTAATTGCTCCTTCCTGATCATTTCATCAGTCCACTCCTCATCAGGTAGCACTTGCATAAGCCGAATATCGATGATGTTTTCCTTACCCTCCACACGTCCACAATGCTTGCATTCCACGGGGCATGGCCTTCTTGATAATGCGTCGGCATTTCCATGTGCACTTCCCTTCCGATGTTCAATTTCAAAATCGTAGCTTTGCAAACGTTCGATCCAACGTGCTACTTGTCCTTCTGGGTTTTTGAATTGTAACAACCAGCGCAAAGCTCCATGATCCGTCCGTAGAAGAAATTTTTGGCCATAGAGGTACTTATGGAAGTGTCTCACACATTCTACTATAGCCAACAACTCTTTCCGTGTCACACAATAATTTCGTTCCGGTTTTGATAACATCTTGGAGTAATATGCAATAACTCGCTCCTCACCATTTGTTGCCTGTGATAATACTCCTCCTATCCCATCATTACTTGCATCGGTGTCCAAAATGAATTTAACGTTGGGTATAGGGTATGCGAGGATTGGCGCTTCGCATAATCGTCGTCTTAGTTCCACGAATGCCTCTTCTTGGTCTTCCTTCCATTCGAATGCCTTGTTTTTCCAGGTTAACTCGTGTAAACTCTTTGCGATGCTGGCAAATCCTGGCACGAATCGTCTATAGTAGGTGCATAATCCAAGGAAGCTCCGTAATTCATGTAAATTTTTAGGTCGTGGCCATTCCTTTACCGCTGCGATCTTGTCTTCATCGGTGTGAATTCCATTGGTTGTTACCTTATGACCCAAATATTTTACTTCCATCCTAAATAATTTACATTTCTTTGGGCTTAGCTTTAATCCGGCGGCTTGTATCCGATCCAAAACCTCTGCCAAATTCCTTAAATGCTCGTCGAAATCTTTGCCCATGACGATGATGTCGTCCAAATATACGAGGCACGTCCTCCAATGTAATCCCTTTAGTACGCGCTCCATTAGCCGTTCAAAAGTCGCAGGGGCGTTACATAATCCGAATGGCATAACGTTAAATTGCCATAATCCGTTACCCACACTGAATGCCGTTTTCTCGCGATCTTCCTCCTGGACTTCCACTTGCCAATAGCCGCTTTGCAGATCTAATGTCGAAAATATTCGAGCACCCGATAATGTGTCTAACGTGTCATCGATCCTTGGCAATGGGTAACTATCCTTTTTGGTCACAGCATTTAATTTTCGATAATCCACGCAGAATCTCATGCTACCATCCTTTTTCTCGACTAACACCACTGGCGAACTCCATGGACTGCTTGATGTTTCGATTACCCCTGCTGCTTGCATATCTTTTACCATTCGATCCACTTCTCCTTGCTTTGCCAATGGTAATCTCCTGGGTGGTTGGCGAATCGGCATTTCTGCTCCTGTATCTATTCGATGTTTTACCATTGTGGTTCTCCCATTATTATCCGATGTACTGCAGAATATTGGCATGTACCGCTCGAGCAATTGTTTTGCCATATTTTTCTGTTCCATGGTAAGATCTTCGGTCCATTTCTCCATGAGTTGTTCAATCATTACTTTCTGCCCTTGCGAGTTAGCCGTCTTAATCGGATTTTTCTGCTCGCACTTCACTATCGCAGATATTTCTTCACATTTTCCGATTATAGTCCCTTTCTTGATGGTTTTCGTCTTATCCAAGAGATTTAGAGTCCGAATTGGCACTCTATTATCGCTGTCTGATTTCACTAGAGCTCTCCCGATCATTATTTCTCTGGCTCCGTCCTCCGCTTCATTGGTTTCCACAACCCACAACCTGGGTGACCCAAAACCTCCCTCCAATCTTGCCCACACTATTGTCTCTGAGTTCGGTGGCAGCTTCTCCCGATGATCCATTATAATTTGCCTGGTCGTTTCTCCTATAGTGCTAACGTGAAGTGGCAACTCGATATTATCGTAGGTTAATACACCTCGTCCAACATCCACCACGAATCCATTCGTTCTCATGAAGTCCATCCCCAAGATGACTTCATCTACAATATCTGCCACCAGCACCTCGTGTTGAAAATGGTTTCGCCCAATCCTTATTTTCACAACCTTTTTACCTTTTATTGCTGAATTTTCTCCAGTTGCCGTTCGTAATTTCATTCCATTGGCTGGTTTTACAATTCCATCGATAATATCTTGACGAACAATCGTATGAGTTGCTCCCGTATCCAGCGTAATCATGCAGTTCTTCCCATCAATATCGGCTTTAATTGTCAAGCTGTCACCGCCTCTTGCTACTCTCGAAACATGGATGGAGGTCACGGGGCAATCGGTTGTGGGAGTCAGCTTCTGCCCCTTCAAGCTGACTCGTTTTAGTTTAACGACTCCGCTGTCGTCTGACCCTCCTTTCTGGCCTCTGTCTGCTCTTCGTTTGGTCTACGCTTCATGGGAGATGGCGATCTTTCTCGTTTCTTCTTAATCTCCCAGCAGTCCCGTGAAATGTGACCCATCCTATCACATGCCCAGCATTTAATTTTGCCACTTCCCTTTCTGAACCTTGGCGGAGCCCGCTCGGTGTCTATTCTGGAATCAATCTCCACTCGGCGAAATTTTATTGCTGGTTTGACGATGGCCTGAGCAGTTTCGTTTGTCAACGCACAAGCGATGGTTTCCGCGAAAGTTGCCTTAGGTGACAACATCACTGCTCTGCGTGTCTCAGGATCTCGAATGCCGTCGATGAATGCATCTATTTTGATTCGCTCCATGTAATCGGCCGACATACTTGAATGTGCCAGATGCGCAAGCCGCTCAATTGCCGATGAATAATCCTGTAGCGATTCTCCTCCTCTTTGATATCGACCCTTCAATTCCATGCGATAGATTTCCCTTTTGTGGTCACTTCCGTACTTTCTATCCAGCGCCTTCATAATTCCGACGTAACTATTGCGTTCTTGCTCCGGAATTGTTTGTAATGTTTCCGCCGCTTCACCTTTAAGAGCCACAATTAACGCGCCAACACGATGCTCTTCATTCCATTGATTTTGCTTAATCACCGTTTCGAATTGGAACTTAAAAATGCTGAAGGATGTTGTTCCATCAAATGTTGGTGGTTTTAACTTAACAGCGGTTACTGTCTGGATTACTTGATGTGTTGTTCCATTTGACTTGACATCTTCAAGCCCCTTCTCAAGACGTTGCACTTCGGTTCGTAGATCTTGTTTAACCGTTTCAATTTTTTGTTGAACCTCCCCTTTAATATTTCGAATTTCTGTGTGTAACTCTGTTTGCCGTTTCTCCACTTCGCCGTGTAGTGTAGCAGAAAATTCCAGAAACTTCTCGTCCATTTTCTTTTGGCCATCTTCTATTTGGTGTTTAATATCCGCGCCTTGTTGCTTCATTTGTAGTTTAATTTCCGACTGTTGTCCCATCATTTGATTCATAGCAGCCATCAACTGCGATAAATTGAAATTTCCAAATTGATCTTTTGTTGTTTCGGCCACCGTTTGCGCGTCCTCTGCTTTGTTGTCTACATTAGTCTCGTCCATTTTATCCTCCTCAAAATGATACACGTCCGGATCTAAACCTTCCTTCTGCATAGCCTCACGTAGTCGCTCCACTAAATTAGCTTTTGAGCCTTCACTGGCCAAACCTCGCTGTTTCAGTTGCTTCTTTAATTGCAGAAGCTTTAAATCGTAGAGAATCATTTTTCTTATTATTCACAATCCCACCGCTGTCACCAATTGTTACGTTTTCGCCTTGTCACTCAAGGTTCGAATCACTGGATTGTGAATAAATACAACTGCTTCAAATTTGAACACACACAGTTTATTTACACAACACAATTTATTATACAACACAAAATTAACAATTAATTATTACTACAATAACACACTTTAATATTCACTTTAATAATCTTTCTATTTAATCTTCACTGTATCACGTTTAAAATAAAACTCAGCATTCCACGTCAACGCGCGCCTTTATATACCAAAATATTTGTTTCTAGAATAATCCCAAATGTTGTCCAAAATTTATACGAGAACATTCTAGCAAATACGTTAGTATACAAATAGCGCCTAAATGTTGATCCATGCCAAATTAAAATTGAACAACTTATTAAAATAACTTATTCTACTCTAAACTAGATGTCACCGTAACAATATTTTATTTGTACGTGCGCGTATTGAATATTGTTACGGTGACATCTAGTTTAGAGTAGAATAAGTTATTTTAATAAGTTGCTCAATATTAATTTGGTATGGATCAACATTTAGGCGCTATTTGTATACTAACGTATTTGCTAGAATGTTCTCGTATAAATTTTGGACAACATTTGGGATTATTCTAGAAACAAATATTTTGGTATATAAAGGCGCGCGTTGACGTGGAATGCTGAGTTTTATTTTAAACGTGATACAGTGAAGATTAAATAGAAAGATTATTAAAGTGATTATTAAAGTGTGTTATAGTTGTAATAATTAATTGTTAATTTTGTGTTGTATAATAAATTGTGTTGTGTAAATAAACTGTGTGAGTTCAAATTTGAAGCAGTTGTATTTATTCACAATCCAGTGATTCGAACCTTGAGTGACAAGGCGAAAACGTAACAATTGGTGACAGCGGTGGGATTGTGAATAATAAGAAAAATGATTCTCTACGATTTAAAGCTTCTGCAATTAAAGAAGCAACTGAAACAGCGAGGTTTGGCCAGTGAAGGCTCAAAAGCTAATTTAGTGGAGCGACTACGTGAGGCTATGCAGAAGGAAGGTTTAGATCCGGACGTGTATCATTTCGAGGAGGATAAAATGGACGAGACTACTGTAGACAACAAAGCAGAGGACGCGCAAATGGTGGCCGAAACAACAAAATATCAATCTGGAAGTTTCAATTTATCGCAGTTGATGGCTGCTATGAATCAAATGATGGGACAACAGTCGGATATTAAACACCAAATAGAAGATGGCCAAAAAAAAATGGACGAGAAGTTTCTGGAATTATCTGCTACACTACACGGCGAAGTGGAGAAACGGCAAACAGAGTTACACACAGAAATTCGAAATATTAAAGGGGAGGTTCAACAAAAAATTGAAACGGTTAAACAAGATCTACGAACCGAAGTGCAACGTCTTGAGAAGGGGCTTGAAGATGTCAAGTCAAATGGAACAACACATCAAGTAATCCAGACAGTAACCGCTGTTAAGTTAAAACCACCAACATTTGATGGAACAACATCCTTCAGCATTTTTAAGTTCCAATTCGAAACGGTGATTAAGCAAAATCAATGGAATGAAGAGCATCGTGTTGGCGCATTAATTGTGGCTCTTAAAGGTGAAGCGGCGGAAACATTACAAACAATTCCGGAGCAAGAACGCAATAGTTACGTCGGAATTATGAAGGCGCTGGATCGAAAGTACGGAAGTGACCACAAAAGAGAAATCTATCGCATGGAATTGAAGGGTCGATATCAAAGAGGAGGAGAATCGCTACAGGATTATTCATCGGCAATTGAGCGGCTTGCGCATCTGGCACATTCAAGTATGTCGGCCGATTACATGGAGCGAATCAAAATAGATGCATTCATCGACGGCATTCGAGATCCTGAGACACGCAGAGCGGTGATGTTGTCACCTAAGGCAACTTTCGCGGAAACCATCGCTTGTGCGTTAACAAACGAAACTGCTCAGGCCATCGTCAAACCAGCAATAAAAATTCGCCGAGTGGAGATCGATTCCAGAATAGACACCGAGCGGGCTCCGCCAAGGTTCAGAAAGGGAAGTGGCAAAATTAAATGCTGGGCATGTGATAGGATGGGTCACATTTCACGGGACTGCTGGGAGATTAAGAAGAAACGAGGAAGATCGCCATCTCCCATAAAGCGTAGACCAAACGAAGACAGAGGCCAGAAAAGGAGGGTCAGACGACAGCGGAGTCGTTAAACTAAAAAGAGTCAGCTTGAAGGGGCAGAAGCTGACTCCTACAACCGATTGCCCCATAACCTCCATCCATGTTTCGAGAGTAGCAAGAGGCGGTGACAGCTTGACAATTAAAGCCGATATTGATGGGAAGAACTGCATGGATACGGGAGCAACGCTGGATACGGGAGCAACTCATACGATTGTTCGTCAAGATATTATCGATGGAATTGTAAAACCAGCCAATGGAATGAAATTACGAACGGCAACTGGAGAAAATTCAGCAATAAAAGGTAAAAAGGTTGTGAAAATAAGGATTGGGCGAAACCATTTTCAACACGAGGTGCTGGTGGCAGATATTGTAGATGAAGTCATCTTGGGGATGGACTTCATGAGAACGAATGGATTCGTGGTGGATGTTGGACGAGGTGTATTAACCTACGATAATATCGAGTTGCCACTTCACGTTAGCACTATAGGAGAAACGACCAGGCAAATTATAATGGATCATCGGGAGAAGCTGCCACCGAACTCAGAGACAATAGTATGGGCAAGATTGGAGGGAGGTTTTGGGTCACCCAGGTTGTGGGTTGTGGAAACCAATGAAGCGGAGGACGGAGCCAGAGAAATAATGATCGGAAGAGCTCTAGTGAAATCAGACAGCGATAATAGAGTGCCAATTCGGACTCTAAATCTCTTGGATAAGACGAAAACCATCAAGAAAGGGACTATAATCGGAAAATGTGAAGAAATATCTGCGATAGTGAAGTGCGAGCAGAAAAATCCGATTAAGACGGCTAACTCGCAAGGGCAGAAAGAAATTATTGAACAACTCATGGAGAAATGGACCGAAGATCTTACTATGGAACAGAAAAATATGGCAAAACAATTGCTCGAGCGGTACATGCCAATATTTTGCAGTACATCGGATAATAATGGGAGAACCACAATGGTAAAACATCGAATAGATACAGGAGCAGAAATGCCGATTCGCCAACCACCCAGGAGATTACTATTGGCAAAGCAAGGAGAAGTGGATCGAATGGTAAAAGATATGCAAGCAGCAGGGGTAATCGAAACATCAAGCAGTCCATGGAGTTCGCCAGTGGTGTTAGTCGAGAAAAAGGATGGTAGCATGAGATTCTGCGTGGATTATCGAAAATTAAATGCTGTGACGAAAAAGGATAGTTACCCATTGCCAAGGATCGATGACACGTTAGACACATTATCGGGTGCTCGAATATTTTCGACATTAGATCTGCAAAGCGGCTATTGGCAAGTGGAAGTCCAGGAGGAAGATCGCGAGAAAACGGCATTCAGTGTGGGTAACGGATTATGGCAATTTAACGTTATGCCATTCGGATTATGTAACGCCCCTGCGACTTTTGAACGGCTAATGGAGCGCGTACTAAAGGGATTACATTGGAGGACGTGCCTCGTATATTTGGACGACATCATCGTAATGGGCAAAGATTTCGACGAGCATTGTAGGAATTTGGCAGAGGTTTTGGATCGGATACAAGCCGCCGGATTAAAGCTAAGCCCAAAGAAATGTAAATTATTTAGGACGGAAGTAAAATATTTGGGTCATAAGGTAACAACCAATGGAATTCACACCGATGAAGACAAGATCGCAGCGGTAAAGGAATGGCCACGACCTAAAAATTTACATGAATTACGGAGCTTCCTTGGATTATGCACCTGCTATAGACGATTCGTGCCAGGATTTGCCAGCATCGCAAAGAGTTTACACGAGTTAACCAGGAAAAACAAGGCATTCGAATGGAAGGAAGACCAAGAAGAGGCATTCGTGGAACTAAGACGACGATTATGCGAAGCGCCAATCCTCGCATACCCTATACCCAACGTTAAATTCATTTTGGACACCGATGCAAGTAATGATGGGATAGGAGGAGTATTATCACAGGCAACAAATGGTGAGGAGCGAGTTATTGCATATTACTCCAAGATGTTATCAAAACCGGAACGAAATTATTGTGTGACACGGAAAGAGTTGTTGGCTATAGTGGAATGTGTGAAACACTTCCATAAGTACCTCTATGGCCAAAAATTTCTTCTACGGACGGATCATGGAGCTTTGCGCTGGTTGTTACAATTCAAAAATCCTGAAGGACAAGTAGCACGTTGGATCGAACGTTTGCAAAGCTACGATTTTGAAATTGAACATCGGAAGGGAAGTGCACATGGAAATGCCGACGCATTATCAAGAAGGCCATGCCCCGTGGAATGCAAGCATTGTGGACGTGTGGAGGGTAAGGAAAACATCATCGATATTCGGCTTATGCAAGTGCTACCTGATGAGGAGTGGACTGATGAAATGATCAGGAAGGAGCAATTACGGGATGCTGATCTGGCATTCATCATGGAACATAAGGAAAAGGAACACCGGCCCACATGGAGCGAGATAGCCGACAAAACCCTCATCGTAAAATCTTATTGGGCTCAATGGGACAGCCTCCACATGGAAAATGGATGTTTAAAGAGAAATTGGGAAAGCGCGGATGGTAAAGTAAAACAATTGTTGGTGGTGGTTCCAAAAGGTCGGATTGCGGAAATCCTCAAAGAGTATCATGGAGGAGCAAGCGGAGGTCACCTAGGGATTAATAAAACACTAGCCAAAATTCGCCAACGGTTCTACTGGTCTGGATGTAGACAGTCAGTAGTGGAATGGTGTCAAAGATGTGATCAATGTGCGGCAGTAAAGGGACCAGCACGAAAAAGCCGTGGAACCATGAAACAATATAATGTCGGGGCACCATTCGAGAGAATTGCAATGGATGTGGCGGGGCCATTTCCGACCACCGAGAGCGGAAATAAATATGTGCTAGTAATCATGGATTATTTCAGCAAATGGCCAGAAGTGTATCCCATACCCAATCAAGAGACAACAACAATAGCTGATGCCGTGGTGAACAACTGGATTAGCAGATTTGGTGTACCGATGGAAATTCACACGGATCAAGGAAGGAATTTCGAATCGGTGGTATTTCAGGAGATATGTCAGATGCTTGGCATCAATAAAACGCGAACGACGCCTCTACACCCGCAGTCGGACGGTATGGTGGAAAGATTCAATGGCACATTGGAGGAATATCTAGCAAAGATTGTGGAAAAGAACCAACGCAACTGGGATCGACATATACCGATGTTTCTGATGGCTTACCGATCAGCGGTACATGACACAACAGGAGTGACACCAGCTAAAACAATATTTGGGAACAATCTGCGACTACCGGGAGATTTAAAGTTTGGAGCAGTTCCATCAGCGGCTCTATGCGGACAGGATTACGTCGACCGGATGAAAGAAGAACTTAATGAGATACATCAATTTGTACGGGAGAAAATTCGGATATCAAGTGATCGAATGAAGGCTCGATATGACATACGAGCAAATAATCAAGGCTTCGAGGAAGGGCAATTGGTATGGCTTCACAACCCACAACGGAAGAAGGGATTATCACCGAAGTTGCAACCTACATGGGAAGGACCTTACACTGTCATTAAAAGGATGAACGACGTGGTTTATCGCATTCGGAAAGGACGGAGAGGTAAACCAAAGGTGGTGCATTTAGAGCGTTTGGCGCTCTACAGAGGAGGTGATTTGGATCCTGTTCGGGACGAACAGGCTTGAGTGAGGGGTAGTGTTACGGTGACATCTAGTTTAGAGTAGAATAAGTTATTTTAATAAGTTGCTCAACTTTAATTTGGTATGGATCAACATTTAGGCGCTATTTGTATACTAACGTATTTGCTAGAATGTTCTCGTATAAATTTTGGACAACATTTGGGATTATTCTAGACACAAATATTTTGGTATATAAAGGCGCGCGTTGACGTGGAATGCTGAGTTTTATTTTAAACGTGATACAGTGAAGATTAAATAGAAAGATTATTAAAGTGATTATTAAAGTGTGTTATAGTTGTAATAATTAATTGTTAATTTTGTGTTGAATAATAAATTGTGTTGTGTAAATAAACTGTGTGAGTTCAAATTTGAAGCAGTTGTATTTATTCACAATCCAGTGATTCGAACCTTGAGTGACAAGGCGAAAACGTAACAATATATTGATCGATAAATATGTATATTGAGCAAATAGACCAAAATAGGGTTCGCATTTTAGCTAAGCATTTCTATAAAGAGCCGCTAGAAATATTTTTCCATTTGTAACGACATAGGTCTCTGATTGTGATTTCTCTGTCGGTTCAGCCTTAACGAATGTGTATGAAGAGAAGAATAAGAAAATATAGATCATCTTTGAGTTAAACTTTAGTACTTTGATCATCGCGAAATATATATTTAGTATTATAGCTGTTTGAATAGCATACGAAATTATTTTGCTTAGCTTCTTATTTTTTATTTTATTTATTTTATTTTATTTATTTTTCTCAACCAAAAATCATACATCAACAGTTAACAATAAAAATGTAACAAAACAGACAGGCTAAGAAATTAGGTTAATCTATGTCAAAGACAGTAGCGATTAACCTATTACAGTCATCAAAAACAAATTAATTGTAATGTGGGGATATAAAATAATTCAATCATATCATTATAACTATTAAGTAAAAAATTAACAAAAATTAAAAAAGTACAAATTTAATTTAATATAAAAGCATTAAAAATTGAAAACATTCATATACAATAAAAACTTATCTAGCAAACATAAATTCAACATCTCTATTATTCAGCAACCAACCCTTCACATGGCTATTAAACTTATTGGTAGATATCATCAATCGTAAGTACAACGGCAAACGATTAAAAAATGTAGGCGCAGATACTAGATAAAACTTACGAAATAATTCTGTAGCAAATCTAGGGATTGTAAATAAGCTTCGGTAGTTGCTGCGCACATTATAACAAGCTATTAATCTCAACAACCGTTGTCCACTTCTTGAATAAAATAATTTTAAAACTCTAAAAATGTAAAGGTGTTTAACTGGTAATATCTTGCATTCCAAAAAAATAGGCCAAGTATGATCTCGTCGACTCTTAAAAAACATGACACGTAAAATATACTTTTGTAAAATGAAAAGAGGTCCCAAGGTATTCATATAACTCCCTCCCCAACATGGTAAACCATAGCTCAAGCGGGATTCAACGCAGGCATAATAAAATTTTTTCAATATTTGAGATGAACAAAATTTGCGTAATAAATAAATAGCTCTCAGAGCATAATTAAGTTGTTCCTTAATCTTCTGACAATGAATTTTCCAATTTAAATTAGTATCAAGATTTAATCCTAAGTATTTATATGAATTCACTGTTTCAATTTTATTGCACGTGACACCACAATTACTTAAATCACAATTATCTATATGATAGAAAATCAATGAAATATAACTCCGATATGGATCACCAAGCAATTTAAAAAACATAACCTTACTTTTTTCACTTAGTAGCATGGAGTGGGCATCAAACCACAAACGTAAGACTTTCATGTCAGAATTAATCTTGCTTGTAACTGCATCTGAACTCAAATCACTATAACTTAGAGCTACATCATCAGCAAATGCAGTTATTTTACCATTTAAGTTTAACAAGAACAGGGAATTAATATAAATTAAAAATAACAGAGGTCCCAAAATAGAGCCCTGGGGTACTCCATATTCAATTCTGTGAGGAACAGTGTAACAGTTACCCACTTTAACCATAAAGTTCCTGTTGCTTAAGTAAGAGCTGAACCATCTCAGCGAAACACCTCGAACACCAATCGACTGAAGTTTAAGCAATAGAAGTTTATGATCAACCATATCAAAAGCTCTTTTAATATCAATAAATACTGCAGCCACACATTTCTTATTATTTAGATTAATGTGAATGTCACTTAAAAAATGTGTTAACAATGATTCAGTGTTTTTCCCAGCTGTAAACCCGTGTTGATTATCATTTAATACTTTATGTTTTTTTAAAAATGACTCCACTCGGGATTTCATTGCTTTCTCCATAATTTTTAAAATTGTAGGCTGAAGAGCAATTGGACGGTAATTATCCATGATGTCTTTTTTTCCTTTCTTAAATACTGGAACAACAATTGTTGTTTTTAAAGAATCAGGAATAACACCAAAACTAAAACATTGATTAATAAAATTCACTAAAATGGGGGTAACGCAGTTAGCAGTAAGTTTAATCATATTAGAATTGAACCCTAAAACATCATAACTACTACTACATTTTAAATTATTAATAATTGAAACAACTTCAAAATCCACCACAGGATGAATAAAAAAACTTTCCTTGACATAATCAAAAACACAACAGTTAAAAGAAGAAGATGACTTAAGAGATGCTCTTAAATTAAGAATAATGCGTGAGAAATATTTACCAAACCCATCAGCAATAGTTTTCGAGCCAGACAGAATTACCGAATCAATAGATATTACTTCAACAATCCTGTGACAAGATCTATTCCCTAAAATGTCATTAACCAGAGACCAAGTCCTTTTACTATCACCATTACAGCTATCAAATTTAAAGCTATAGTAACTGTGCTTATTAGAAACAACATTGTCATTAACTTTTCTGCAAAGTTTAACATAATATTTACGGAGTTTAACGTTTTCTGGATGTTTCTTACATTTTCTTTCAATTTTTTTCTTTTTACTCATTAAACATAATAAATTATCAGAAATCCATGGCTTAAGCTTAACCTTAGAACTGTGTTTAGTAACATTAATACAACAGGATTCAGCTATACGACTAAAAATTGAACTAAAATTAGTTAGAATTAATTCAGGATCGTTAATGAAAAGCCACGGTGAAAAGTCATATTCAGAGATATTAGCTATAAACTTTATTTTATCAATTTTTTTCCAAATTAAAGATTTATTTGAAGGCAATTTAGAACAAAGAGCAATGTCAATTTTAAGTAAATGGTGATCCGAAATATGAAAGTTATGCAGAGAAGCATTGCAATTGGTTAAGTTACTAACTCGAGCAAAACAGTGATCAATACAAGTTGCAGTGCTACTAGTAATTCTAGTAGGTGAATTAATTAATGATTGAAATCCAAATGAAGACAGCATAAATAAATATTCATCACTCTGTGGAGGTAAATCCAAAATATCAATATTCATATCACCCACAATAATAATATTTTGATTATTAAACCTAGATAAAAATTCCGTAAAATCAGAAACGAAATTTGTAACTGAAATGAATTGCAACCTATAAACACAAACAAAAATATATGTCATGTTATTTAATGTCACCGATAATTTAATTATATCAGCCGAATTCAAAGATATCGATTCATACACACAATTCAAATGACAATCGTAAAACGCACATACACCACCAGCTCTATAATTGTTATTACAACAACCAACGGTATAGTAATCAGGAATTTTATAGAAGTCTAACTCATGATCATAAATCCAAATTTCAGTTAAAAAAATTATTGAAGGTAATTCATTAAAAGAAGCTATGTTAACAACAAGTTTGTCGAAATTTTCACGCAAACTGCGAATATTTTGATGTAAAACTGAAAAATTAGAGATGTTGAAATTAGAAAAATTACAAATATTAGTATATATTAATGGATGAATTGTAATTACTGTTTGAGAATTATATAAGTGACATTGAAAGGAACCAAATGAATCATTCATAATTACAAGTTAATATAAATTTGAAAATCTACTTATTATATAACTCAAGGTCACTTATTGTATCAACAGTATATATACTTCCCAGTTCATCCATTTTCAAACAAATTCGACCATTATTATACCAGACGCGGTGGCACTTCTTTGATTTCATCATTTTCCAGGCCTCAGTGAAAATTTTTCGTTTAGCGGCACATAGACTATGGTTGACGTAAATAAGGTTACCAGGCGACAATCCAAGCTGGGCAGTAGAAAACTCTTTTCGTCCTTTTTTTGCTCGCATTATATTATCCTTAACCATTTTGCGAACAAACTTAACTTGGATAATGTTCCTAGGTTTATACGATGTTGATGACGACTTAACATTAAATATGGAATCGATGTCATTCTCGGCAACTTTAACGTTTAGACATTTATCCAACATATTGATAATTGCTGGTACCAATTCGGTTTCATTTATTTGCGGTAATCCTATAATGTCAATGGCGTTGTTGTATTGATATTGTTCCACATCCACCGCTTCTCTCTCTCTCTCTCTCGCTCATTTTACACAATAATATATATAAGACATATGTGCGTCTATAAGATTACTTGGTGCTTTTAATTTTTTTTATATCTAAAGAAACTATTCTTTGGTCGGCGATTGAACGTCGTACAGGAAAGACGTGTTTTTTTTGTGTCTCCTCTAAAATAAATAATTTAAATGTGTTGAAATTAATTAATTGATTATTTAACTAATATATGTGTTCTTGTATAAATAAATAATAATACTTATAATAATTTGTGTGTTGTTAACAAGTAAAGTGAAAAGTTATACATATTAAATAGTTATATTAATTTGTGTACGGTGCGCTTGCAACGGCGTAGAATATGTATATAATAATTTCGTTTATATGTATTTTGATACCGTTGTTTGAATGCATCGTACGCATCGTGTGTACATTTTCAATATGTAGGACTTTTTTGATTCCAAAGGAGGCGTAAGATAAGTGTAATTTTTATTACATAATATTTTATTATTGTTTTGCTTGATGAATTCGCCATTTCGATCATTTCATTTAGTTTTTGGTGTTTGCGTTTATTTTATGACTGCATAACGCGTTGATGCACACTTTTTAAATATGTGTGCTACTCAGGAACACGCTTTTGAATGATATAGCAGTCATTTGCGGGAACTTGTTAAGAGAGGAGCGTAAAATAAAATACCATTTCATTTATATGGTTTGATTTAGTATATTAATGGTACTATTCCACTAGGAAACAGACAAATTTTACAAAAATTTTGCAGAAAACATGACAAAGACAAGAACTAAAATTTGCATTAGCGCGACTGAGATAAAACATTTTTATTTTATGGTATAAAAAGTTGGGGAAATTTTGACATCATCGAAAACTAACCTATAAAGTATTTAAAAGATATCAAAAATCTTTATTTTTGATGTTTGACAATAATTTTATATCCCAAAAATTACTAAAAAAAATTATTATTATTTTTTCGATGAAAAAACATATGCATTTTAATTATTTTGAATAATTTACGAAACTATCGAAAAATTGGTTTACTATAAATCATGCGAGGGGAAATTTTTGACAAGTTCATATTAACCTAAAAAACTCATTCAGCAGCCGAAAAAAAATCAAACAAAAATCGAAGTGTCAGATTTTTTAACCCAAAAAAATATAGTAAAAGTCAGTTCAGTCTTATATTTGTATCAAAATACTTGTATAAAACTGTGTATCGATTATTGAAACCGGATAATAACAGCAGTGATGTGGAAGTGGATGATTTGGATTGTGAAGAAAAGGATAATACGATTACATTAATCATTTGAGTGCTATCGAACGGACATTGAAATTTTGATAATGTTGAATGATGCCGAACTTATACAATTTGTCTCAGCTAACCGAAAATAACAGAATCATTCCGACTGTGTAAGCAAATGTACCAAATTGGTATTTTATATTTTTACTTTCAGTGCGAGAACAATTAAAAGATTTAACGAAACAGTTCGATAAATTAGAAAATGATTGCAAAATGTTGGGCAAATTGCACACAATTGAATGAGGATAAATGTAAGTACATACCTCCAATATGTCGTTGATTCAGTGAAATGATGTTTTATGTTATCTATATTTTTATAGTGATTGTGAAGGCAACAAACGGGCCACGATGTTGTTGGATGTCGACGTCAGACAAGACAAAATTGAAGGCTGGAACTAAGGTAGCTTTAGATATAAAGTGCTCGTTTAATAAGTGAAGTGTTTAATTACACTCGTGATCATCAACCGTGCATTATATTACTAGATGAAATGAAATTGATGCAATTGGAAATCGTTGTTTTTCCGAAGCTACATCAGTCGATCGTAAAATTCAAGGTACTCTAATGGAATTGCTTAATCAAATGGATGGTTTCGATTCGTTGGATTAGGTTAAAATGATCATGGCTACAAACCGTCCGGATACGCTAGATCCGGCATTATTACGTCCCGGACGGTTAGATCGTAAAATAAATGTAAGTACATACCTCCAATGTGCCAGTGATTCAGTGAAACGATGTTTCATGTTACTTATATTTTTATAGTTATTGTGAAAACAACAAATTGGCCACGATATGTTGTTGGATATCGACGTCAGTTAGACAAGGCAAAATTGAAGGCTGGAACTAGGGTAGCTCTAGATATGAAGTGCTCGGTTAATAAGTAAAATGTTTAACTACACTCGTGATCATCAGCCGTGCATTATATTAATGGATGAAATGGAATTAATGCAATTGGAAGTTGTCGTTTTTCGGAAGGTACATCAGCCGATCGTAAAATTCAACCGTACTCTAATGGAATTGCTTAATCAAATGGTTTCGATTTTCGATTCGTTGGATTAGGTTAAAATGATTATGGCTGCAAACCGTCCGGATACGCTAGATCCGGCATTATTACGTCCCGGACGTTTAGATCGTAAAATCGAAATTCTGCTTCCTAATGAACAGTCACGTTCGGAAATTTTAAAAATGCATGAAATTTATTATGAAACCATTGTTAAATGGTCGGATAGTTATTTAACAAATGTTTCGAATGGCGGTTTATGAATACAAGTAAGTCTTTCAATAAAAAAATGGTAAAGTTTTTAACTAAACAATTTCGTTTTACTTTAGATTACTATATGTTGGCGTTCAAGCCATCTTTCATGAAAACATTGTGGTTTAATCTCACTCGTTTTGGCCAAAATTAATTTTCGTCTCCAATCTCGATGCTGTTAATTTCGTTGAGTTCAACGCTGAAATAGATTTGTTTGAGTTTTGCCTAACTAGCATTTCCAGAGACTCATTCATTTAAGTGGGGTGGTAGCAGTTCACAAGGCAGATGTGGTGGTATGCAACGAAGCCCACGACGATTTCAACCTATTCAAGATTTTACCCGCGAAGATCTTGAGGTTGGGCCACCATTATCGATCAAACAAATTTGATCGATTACGATATTTGGATGAATATTGGATACGAACATTTTCTCGTTGAGCTTCCATTGGCCGGATTCATCTTATCGAAATTGGCCGGTAAGCATTCGGATTTCGATAGACATCAACTGACATCACTGGATCCCGTATGGGATGTATCAGAATTAGGTTTATATTTTACTGTTGTCTGCCGTGTGTCTGTGGTGATTTAGGAATAACGCGAGTTGAAGAGCTGCGACAAAACGCTTCTAATATAATGGTCAACTCATCCAATCGCATTGAATATATCCAATTAATGGTCGACTTTATATTTGACTTTAAATAAACAAATTCAAATAAATTTTAATTTTAATGATAAATTTTAATAAAATATTTCTCATCTGAAAATCCTGTGTTTTTAATATTGTTACGGTGACATCTAGTTTAGAGTAGAATAAGTTATTTTAATAAGATGCTCAACTTTAATTTGGTATGGATCAACATTTAGGCGCTATTTGTATACTAACGTATTTGCTAGAATGTTCTCGTATAAATTTTGGACAACATTCGGGATTATTATGAAATGTACGTGTATAATTTATGAGAACATTTGGGATTATTCTAGAAACAAATATTTTGGTATATAAAGGCGCGCGTTGACGTGGAATGCTGAGTTTTATTTTAAACGTGATACAGTGAAGATTAAATAGAAAGATTATTAAAGTGATTATAAAGTGTGTTATAGTTGTAATAATTAATTGTTAATTTTGTGTTGTATAATAAATTGTGTTGCGTAAATAAACTGTGTGAGTTCAAATTTGAAGCAGTTGTATTTATTCACAATCCAGTGATTCGAACCTTGAGTGACAAGGCGAAAACGTAACAATTGGTGACAGCGGTGGGATTGTGAATAATAAGAAAAATGATTCTCTACGATTTAAAGTTTCTGCAATTAAAGAAGCAACTGAAACAGCGAGGTTTGGCCAGTGAAGGCTCAAAAGCTAATTTAGTGGAGCGACTACGTGAGGCTATGCAGAAGGAAGGTTTAGATCCGGACGTGTATCATTTCGAGGAGGATAAAATGGACGAGACTACTGTAGACAACAAAGCAGAGGACGCGCAAATGGTGGCCGAAACAACAAAAGATCAATCTGGAAGTTTCAATTTATCGCAGTTGATGGCTGCTATGAATCAAATGATGGGATAACAGTCGGAAATTAAACACCAAATAGAAGATGGCCAAAAGAAAATGAACGAGAAGTTTCTGGAATTATCTGCTACACTACACGGCGAAGTGGAGAAACGGCAAACAGAGTTACACACAGAAATTCGAAATATTAAAGGGGAGGTTCAACAAAAAATTGAAACGGTTAAACAAGATCTACGAACCGAAGTGCAACGTCTTGAGAAGGGGCTTGAAGATGTCAAGTCAAATGGAACAACACATCAAGTAATCCAGACAGTAACCGCTGTTAAGTTAAAACCACCAACATTTGATGGAACAACATCCTTCAGCATTTTTAAGTTCCAATTCGAAACGGTGATTAAGCAAAATCAATGGAATGAAGAGCATCGTGTTGGCGCATTAATTGTGGCTCTTAAAGGTGAAGCGGCGGAAACATTACAAACAATTCCGGAGCAAGAACGCAATAGTTACGTCGGAATTATGAAGGCGCTGGATCGAAAGTACGGAAGTGACCACAAAAGAGAAATCTATCGCTTGGAATTGAAGGATCGATATCAAAGAGGAGGAGAATCGCTACAGGATTATTCATCGGCGATTGAGCGGCTTGCGCAACTGGCACATTCAAGTATGTCGGCCGATTACATGGAGCGAATCAAAATAGATGCATTCATCGACGGCATTCGAGATCCTGAGACACGCAGAGCGGTGATGTTGTCACCTAAGGCAACTTTAAACTGCTCAGGCCATCGTCAAACCTGCAATAAAAATTCGCCGAGTGGAGATCGATTCCAGAATAGACACCGAGCGGGCTCCGCCAAGGTTCAGAAAGGGAAGTGGCAAAATTAAATCCTGGGCATGTGATAGGATGGGTCACATTTCACGGGACTGCTGGGAGATTAAGAAGAAACGAGGAAGATCGCCATCTCCCATGAAGCGTAGACCAAAGGAAGACCAAGAAGAGGCATTCGTGGAACTAAGACGACGATTATGCGAAGCGCCAATCCTCGCATACCCTATACCCAACGTTAAATTCATTTTGGACACCGATGCAAGTAATGATGGGATAGGAGGAGTATTATCACAGGCAACAAATGGTGAGGAGCGAGTTATTGCATATTACTCCAAGATGTTATCAAAACCGGAACGAAATTATTGTGTGACACGGAAAGAGTTGTTGGCTATAGTGGAATGTGTGAGACACTTCCATAAGTACCTCTATGGCCAAAAATTTCTTCTACGGACGGATCATGGAGCTTTGCGCTGGTTGTTACAATTCAAAAACCCAGAAGGACAAGTAGCACGTTGGATCGAACGTTTGCAAAGCTACGATTTTGAAATTGAACATCGGAAGGGAAGTGCACATGGAAATGCCGACGCATTATCAAGAAGGCCATGCCCCGTGGAATGCAAGCATTGTGGACGTGTGGAGGGTAAGGAAAACATCATCGATATTCGGCTTATGCAAGTGCTACCTGATGAGGAGTGGACTGATGAAATGATCAGGAAGGAGCAATTACGGGATGCTGATCTGGCATTCATCATGGAACATAAGGAAAAGGAACACCGGCCCACATGGAGCGAGATAGCCGACAAAACCCCCATCGTAAAATCTTATTGGGCTCAATGGGACAGCCTCCACATGGAAAATGGATGTTTAAAGAGAAATTGGGAAAGCGCGGATGGTAAAGTAAAACAATTGTTGGTGGTGGTTCCAAAAGGTCGGATTGCGGAAATCCTCAAAGAGTATCATGGAGGAGCAAGCGGAGGTCACCTAGGGATTAATAAAACACTAGCCAAAATTCGCCAACGGTTCTACTGGTCTGGATGTAGACAGTCAGTAGTGGAATGGTGTCAAAGATGTGATCAATGTGCGGTAATAAAGGGACCAGCACGAAAAAGCCGTGGAACCATGAAACAATATAATGTCGGGGCACCATTCGAGAGAATTGCAATGGATGTGGCGGGGCCATTTCCGACCACCGAGAGCGGAAATAAATATGTGCTAGTAATCATGGATTATTTCAGCAAATGGCCAGAAGTGTATCCCATACCCAATCAAGAGACAACAACAATAGCTGATGCCGTGGTGAACAACTGGATTAGCAGATTTGGTGTACCGATGGAAATTCACACGGATCTAGGAAGGAATTTCGAATCGGTGGTATTTCAGGAGATATGTCAGATGCTTGGCATCAATAAAACGAGAACGACGCCTCTACACCCGCAGTCGAACGGTATGGTGGAAAGATTCAATGGCACATTGGAGGAATATCTAGCAAAGATTGTGGAAAAGAACCAACGCAACTGGGATCGACATATACCGATGTTCCTGATGGCTTACCGATCAGCGGTACATGACACAACAGGAGTGACACCAGCTAAAACAATATTTGGGAACAATCTGCGACTACCGGGAGATTTAAAGTTTGGAGCAGTTCCATCAGCGGCTCTATGCGGACAGGATTACGTCGACCGGATGAAAGAAGAACTTAATGAGATACATCAATTTGTACGGGAGAAAATTCGGATATCAAGTGATCGAATGAAGGCTCGATATGACGTACGAGCAAATAATCAAGGCTTCGAGGAAGGGCAATTGGTATGGCTTCACAACCCACAACGGAAGAAGGGATTATCACCGAAGTTGCAACCTACATGGGAAGGACCTTACATTGTCATTAAAAGGATGAACGACGTGGTTTATCGCATTCGGAAAGGACGGAGAGGTAAACCAAAGGTGGTGCATTTAGAGCGTTTGGCGCTCTACAGAGGAGGTGATTTGGATCCTGTTCGGGACGAACAGGCTTGAGTGAGGGGTAGTGTTACGGTGACATCTAGTTTAGAGTAGAATAAGTTATTTTAATAAGTTGCTCAACTTTAATTTGGTATGGATCAACATTTAGGCGCTATTTGTATACTAACGTATTTGCTAGAATGTTCTCGTATAAATTTTGGACAACATTCGGGATTATTATGAAATGTACGTGTATAATTTATGAGAACATTTGGGATTATTCTAGAAACAAATATTTTGGTATATAAAGGCGCGCGTTGACGTGGAATGCTGAGTTTTATTTTAAACGTGATACAGTGAAGATTAAATAGAAAGATTATTAAAGTGATTATAAAGTGTGTTATAGTTGTAATAATTAATTGTTAATTTTGTGTTGTATAATAAATTGTGTTGCGTAAATAAACTGTGTGAGTTCAAATTTGAAGCAGTTGTATTTATTCACAATCCAGTGATTCGAACCTTGAGTGACAAGGCGAAAACGTAACAATATTTTGTGTACGCAATATGATACCTAGGTAGGGTGTTTTTTTTATAGTCGAAGGAACTATTTTGGCCTATTTACCTAGTTCAGCAGTCGGTATTATTTTTAAATTTTGAATTAAAAATTTTTTAATAGAAATATAACCTAAAAAAATTAAATGCAAAGTGAAATTTCATGAAGGCGAAAAAATATTATTTAAAATGTAGTGTGAATTCCTCCAATATTTTTTTCAATTTTTTCCAAAAAAAATAAAATTTTATTGTGTCGACACACCAAGCACAAAAAATTTATGTTTCTACCATAAACAAATCAAAAAAATAAAAGTTTGCTGAGAGTGGGGATTTCTTTTCATTTTGGTTGCCATAAAAAATACTTTGTTTGATATTTTTTATTTATAATTATGGCAACCAACTCAACAACAACAAAACATTTTAGAAAAAAACAAAATACTGATGTACGGGTCACACACAGAGAAAATCTATATTTTTATCTCGTTCTAGTTTTCTGCAAAATAAAACGCTGTGTAGTGGAATAGACCCATAAATGTACACATTTCTATTTTTTGTTTTTGCGATTGTTTGCTGGGTGAGAATAGATTATTATGATCGTGCTTTATAGTGCGTTTATACTTGCGGAAGCGATTGAAGAAAAAATTCTGCAGAATCGTGCTTAATGTATTAAAACAACAACAAAGTTAAAAATATTTCAACTCGAGTGGGGAATAAGTAGGCGGCGCTTTCAGAAGACAACACAACATCCGGGAAGTATTTTTGACATACGACACTCATCATTTTGTAATTTTTTTTAATTGATTTTAAAATATGTTCATCTCTTTGTTTCATGTGGTCCAAAATTTGTTGTTGCACGGGTGTCTTGTGTTTTTTAGGAGTTGATTGGCTTGTTGATGGAATGGAGATTTGGCTGGTACTGGGTACTCTTACATCAGTACCATCAATCTCACTCAATTCATCAGCACTCTCTGGTTCGTACACAATCAAATCGTCGCTTGTGTCCGATTGTGTTCTACACCTTGTGAAAGTCGTGCTTTCCAGAATGTTGGGTGCAATGGTATGCTTGGTTGCCATAAGGTCGTTTATATTCGAAAAATAAACCCAATTTGCAGCATTTAATGTAGTGGGAGCTGTCCCTGTTTTGGGATCTTTTAATTTTTTGTACGTATCAAGAAGATTCTTCCACTTTTTAATACATTCTTGCGACGTTCTATGTTCAAGTTCTGGCGTCGAAGATTGAATTTCTCTAAAAATGGAGAAAAATAGAATACATATTACATGAATTTTATGTAGTTAGCATAAGTAAATTTTAAAAATTGCAAAACTTACGTCCAAATAACAGGGTATTGACAGTTCTTTTTTTTAAAATCAGCATCTTTTATAGTTCTGGCTTCAATTAGGGCAAAAGTTTCATCTTCACTCCCTGAAATACAAATAATTTATTTTGGATACTCGTATAGTATGTTTGGTATATTATTTAAAAAATATATATTCTAATTGAACTTCAGTAAAATTTGTAAATAAAATATTTATACTGAGGTTATGTATTCTTACACATATCAATAATTCAAGTTTTCTGAAAAAATAAATACTTACATCTCGTACTATACTGCTTTCGTTTCATTTTATAATTTTCGAATGAAAATTAATGTATTAACTTTAATAATTATTTACTTATTAATTAATAAAATTTTTGGTATATTACCGCAACAACATATTATATTTCACAAAAAAACAAAACAAAATATAATGAATGTCAGAATTTTAATGTATACATGTAACAAAACTGTATAATCCACATGAAGCCAAATAAGTTTTTTATGAAAGATAGAGATAGAAAATAAGTCACCTCATCAGCAGACTTATTTAAATAAGTCGGTGAAAACAAATAAGTCGGTAATTGGAAAAGGGCCTAAGTACGATTCTGCAGAATTTGTTCCTCAATTTCCTTCAATTCTGCAGAATCGTACTTATAGTATTAAAACAACAACAACATTAAAAGTATTTCAAAGCAAGTGTGGAATTAGTAGGCGGGTCATAAAGCATTTCACGAAATTGGATTAGTTTAGAGTGCGGAAGCGAGTGCCTAAATTTTTATTTCCTCTAGTATAAACTTACAGTTAGTGTTTTATAATTTATCCCTTCCAAGTTTCAACTAAAAAAAGAGTAAGCAGCAAATAGAAAAATAAAATATATAAACTAAACAAGCATGATCGTTTTATTCTGTATTATTTGTTTTCTACGTGACGGATGAATTCATTAATGCGCGAATAACGTTTTTATTGATTTTAGATATCATAAAAAATATATTATTTATTCACTTTACAATTATCTTAATCATAAACACTTTACACTATAATTAATCTTAAGATTAATCAATATGTCTTACAAGAAATGCGACCCTTTGTTTAAATATATCAACATCTAATCAAAATTTTGAAAGTGAGCCGCATGTTCAATTTGAATTTCCGTTTCATATTCAAAAACCAGTTTCTATTGGCACTCAATGTGAACCTGTGGACGAGGAGGCAGTGTTTTTAAAATTAATAAATTCAATAAATTGCGTGATGAAACTAAACCCAACGAATGCCCAAATTGTGCAAAAAAATCAGAACAACTAAATCTGTATAAAACAAAATTACAAACTCTAGAGAAAAAGTGTGAAATGTTAAAAGTTGCAAATAAGAGATGTAAGCGAAATTTTCAAAATCTCAAAACAAAATATAACAAAAAGAAAGTAGCTACTATCGATGATATCAACGACAATCTCAATGTAAACGAGAATACTAAAAACTTTAGCAAACTACTACTAAAACAAAGTTTCTATTACACAAACCACGAAAAAACTTTCGCGCAGTGTTTATATTATAAATCTGCAGCGACATATAAATATTTATTGAACGTTTTACATCTAAAGTTGCCATCGATATCTTCCGTTTACAAGTGGTTGCCTATTAAATATATACCACCGGGAATTCATAAGGTACTTATGGAACAACACAAGTTTTTTTCCGTAAATTTACCGGCATTATCGAAGATCTGCGTCCTCAGTTTTGACGAGATAACGATCAAACAAGGTTTGACTCATAACTTGTTATTGGACAATTGAAGGGTTTTATGATGATGGATATCAAAGAACAAATAAACTCGAGACTTCAGCTTTATTTTTCCTCGTACGATCATTATTAGCGGATTGGAAGTATGTTTCAAACTACGTACTCATTAACAGTTCTTTCACGGCTGAAAATTTATGTCAACTATACTAAAAGATAATATTAACATCTGCGAGAAGCTAAATTTAAATATTGTAATGTTGACCTGTGATCAAGGCGCTATTAATATGCAGGCGTATACAAATTTAGGTGTTAGTGCCGAAACACCATACTTCAATTTTGGTGATAATTTTTTTTTACACAATTTGATCCACCTCACCTAATTAAAAGCGCCCAAAATGCTTTTATAAGTAACCAAATCGCATATGCAGATTATGGTGTAGCCGACATAAGCGTAGTACGTCAAATTTTTAATCGCGACACAACCGAAAAATGCAAAGTGTTCCCAAAATTAACGCAAAAACATTTAAATCCGACAAGTTTCGAGAAAATGAACGTCTCATTAGCAGCCCAACTGTTAAGTAATACAGTATGTTGTGCAATATGAACCGCTTTACAGACTTGCGCGGAAATTTTGGAACCATATATTGAAAATGCAATACCAACAGCTTATTTTATAGAACGCTTTAATGATATATTCGATTGTTTAAACTCCAGACATTTTTCTTCGACTGCACCATTTGAACAAGCGTTAACCTCGAATAATAATATATATGCTTATTTAAAAGACAGTTTAGATTTCTTGAATAATTTAACGATTCTATCAAAAAATCAAATTTTTTTAAATTTATTAAAGACCCTCAAATAACTATAAAAGCACAACTAATGCTTATAGATTATTTGAGTTCCAATTACCCTGTAGAATACATCCTTGTCAGAAAAACAAATCAGGTTTAGAAATTTTTTTTTCTCGCCTAAGAGGAAAGCGAGGGTACAAATATACACCTCGCAGCTACGAGATAGGAGATCACTTTGCGAACATAATAGTTGTGAAACTATTATTTAACAGTGAATATTTAAATTGCATAGCAGATGATGGAAATATGGTAGAGCTAGAATGGGGCACGTTTCAAAAGGACTATAAGGCCAGTCAGTTGTAAAGCGAAGAAGAACCCATACCAGAAGGATGTGAGATAGTCTACGATATAACTAATACCCTTCTAAATCAAAATGCAATATTATATTATGCTGGTTATTGCGCCTTAAAAAAATTGACTGCAACGAATGTCGTATCAAATTAATTAAAGGAGAATATACTATAACAACAACTGCTGAAACGTTTATAATAGAAAAAAATTATAATAAAACAACTAAATTTGGATCAATTAAAGCACCAACGACCGGATATGCAGAAATAGCATATATTATTGTAGCAGTATTCGAACAAATATTTGTAAAAGACTGTCATAAACAAAATATCGCTTCGAAAATTACGGAATGCTGTATAAGTGTCGTGAAACGGGATTTTCCAGAATTTTTACCCCCGAAAGATGTTAGTCCCTGCTATGGACATTTAAAAACTGTAATACATTTTTTTGTTATGGTGTTAATACGGAAAAATTCGAAATGGTGTTTACACAAAGATGAATTTCAAAAATCGAAAAATAAACCTAAGATCCCAGCTTCAAACCAAATATCAAAAAGGCTCAGAATACTAACCAGATAAAAATAAAATACATTATTAAATTACGTTTTGTACATGTTTTATTGTTTTATTTTTGAAGAATTTCCAAACGCATTATCTCAGAAAATCTGGTGGCCAAAAGTTTCAAGTGTAATTAATATTCAGTCATTTTGAACATTTTAAACTCGCGACTCTTGCACTTTAATTCAATCAAATTATAACAAAATAACCTTTTTATGTTAAGTAAATGTACTCGCTTCTTATGACCCACGATTTTATTTTTGGCAGATCTGTGGCAATATTCTAGCTTCCCATGCTAATATGAAATATGTGTACAAAGCATTTTTGTCAAAATTATTTTTTCTAGCCTACTGAGGCATCGTATTTAAATGGATAATGAAGAAAATGAATGCGAAACACCTGGCAAGATTATCTTTCCTAAATTTTCCGTTTTCCAGAAAGTTGGGTGAAATATTAATTATTTTAAATTTGTACATAGTCATTTGTGCATCAATTTAGAATTGTTGATCCTTTATTATGCTGATTTTCAAACATTAGCCATTTTTCTTTTGGAAAAAGGGCGAACATGTGATGGGACATTGGAAACAGTAGGTAATACACATGCAGTATACAGTACAGGTTCGCTCTTATTACACCGTAAATGAAATTTTAAGGATTTGAAGCCTGTTCCGCTCTCGCTGCTGAAATTCGGTAAAACAAGACAAATGAAATTTTAGGTTGGTAAATATACACATTTTTATTGTATTTACTAGGGAATGAAAGAATAAGCATTTTTACCGAGATTTTAATTTATCTATGCATATATTGTTCTGATTTCATTAGATAATTTTTGCTACTCTAGGAATCCCGAAACTCTTAAAATTTAAATATTGTTGTTTTTGTACCGAAAACAAAACAAGAAATGGAAAATGGTGTTCACAGTTTTAATTTTTTTATAAATAATTAAATATTATGTTGATGAATACTAAAATAGTCACTTGTGTGATCTTACATCACTTGTATGTGATGTACATATGTAGCCCTTCATTCATGATCAAGGTTATGCATTTTCATTTCATATTTACATTTTCGCTTGTATTTTGTATTTTTTGTCGTAATCGAAATATATATTGGTGTGTAATGCTGCCACGTACAACGTGTTTCATGTTATTTATATTTTTCAACACCAAATAGTCTGCTGCATGTTTAATACATAGCGAATATTAAGAAAAAACAAATTTTTAGTTTTTTTGTATATTATACAGTAAGGGACTTAATATTTTAATAGAGCCCATTTCCGATGTTTGAAATAAAAATTAATATTTAAGTGCTTACTGTACATAATATGGTCAAAAATTAATATACGAATAAGAATAAAATACAATGAAAATGTTAAGTCCCTCCTTTAAATATTTAATGTGTATTAGTTTTTGATTAGTTACTCTCCAAAATACGAAACCAAGTGAAACAGCAGGAATCATAAACTACAGACAGAAACAAATGTATACACACCTTTCATAACTTCGCATTCAAATCTCAAAATCATTCTGAAAATTTAGTGCATTTACATGGTTTTAACGAAGACATTCTCTCTCCATTTAAAGTCCTACTCAGTGGTTGGATCACAAAAAATGAATTATATTTTTTAAGTCTGCACTCTTTGGAGTCAGTAATACAATTAATTTTATATATTTTCTAATGGTTCATTTTTGTTTTGTTTTGCGTAAAATGCATTTTAATTTAATTTATGAAATTTCAATAGTTACTTCCGTTCTAATTTACTTAACTGAAATCTTATATTAGATTTCTTAGATTTCCTTACATTAATTTTAAAATGAAAATGTTGCATTTATTTCCATGAGACAATTTTGTGAATTTGATATTTAATATAAAATTGTCTCATGTGCATTTTTATTTGTCGAAGATGACATGTCTCGACATGTAACTCGCGTGACCTTTCATGTTCTTTTATTTTTATTTTATTATTTTTTGAATATTTGTACACCCATCCTCCGATTTACACGGTAGATTGGTTCCGCAGAAAACCGTGTAAAGCCGAAAATATGATTTTTCTATGAAAACCTGTATAAATCGAAAAAAGTACAATAAAATTCTCAAATTATTGTTTGGTTTTTAATAATTCATTTATTTTAAAATAAAATATATTGCTAGTATAAATAAGAAATAAATAAAAACTTAAAAATATAAATTTTTTTTTGTGTTTTTTTCAACCATTGGTAAATCAAAATTGTGTAAAAAAGTACCGTGTAAATCGGGGGGATGGATGTATTTTTAATTTTGGAGATTAAAAATGAAATCGTATTCTGTGTGAAGTTGGTGTAGTTTTGCAACCAACATTGGGGCTATCAGGTGACAAGGCGCCAAAATTCGCCATTGTGTATTTTGTGGAACAGTTGTGATCGTTCACGGTAGTGGATCTCCTTCAGTTCAGCAACGGTCATTGTTGTGGTGGTGGTAAATTCTTATACTTCATCTGAAAATATAGTGTTTCGAGTACTTTGTAGGCATATTTTGGGGTTTGGAGATTGTGAGTTGAGTTTTGACATTTTGTTTTTAATTTTAGTCCTGTTTAAATTGTGGAGTCGTAACCAGTTTGACGTTGTTTTGCTGACCTTTACTGGATTAGTATTTGTACTGGAAAACGTTGGCACTTTGGAGTACTAATGATACGGAATTGAATCTCGTTTTTACTAATCCGGAAAGAATTACTTCATTTTCTAGGAGTTTCGTTGTAACGAATTTTTTGGGTTGGTTCTGGGTGTTTTTTTCAGAAAACAAACAGTTTGCTTTATCCAGAAGCATCCTTTCTTATCCCAAACTTTTTTAATAAAATTTCGAAATTCCGATTTGACTGACCGATACTTTCTTGATCGTGTCTTTTGAGGCTGCTGGACGAGGGCATTGTCTACATATTTGGGAATTGCGGTTTTTCCGTTTTATCTCAGTTCTTCGGTAAATGTAAATTGCGTTAACGAAGCGAACTGCTCCGAATCTATTTTGACCAAATTTTGATTTTGCTCTAGCGATGATATTTCTTTATAAGTTGGGAGTTGCTCGTCTGCAGTCGGGACCGGGAGCCAAAAGTGGTTGCTGGATGGAAACAGTAATTACAGCAATCTCTGAAGACAAAATTGAATTTTTTCTGGAGGTTTTTAACTCTTTAGATAAGAGAATCAAATTTACTGTCGAAAAAGAAATTGATCACAAAATTCCAGTTTTAGATTTGCTTTTGATTCATGAACCGGATGGAAAAATTTCTTTTGACTGGTACCATAAAATACTTGGTCTGGTCGTTATCTAAATTTTACTTCTTGGCTTCCTATTTCTTACAAAATTAATACAATAAAACTTTTAACTCAAAAAATTCTAAAATTGTCCGATACTAAATTTCATTACAATAATTTTAAACTTTTGGAAAACAGTTTGATAAATAATCATTATCCTAAAAAATTAATAACTAAAATGATTTGGAAACAGAGAAATTATTACGAAAATTATAGAATAAATCCTGAAATTGAAAGTACAAATTATTTATTACATAAACAATCATTTCGAAAGATTAAAACCTTTATTTAAAAATTATAATTTCAAAATTATTGGTCGTTCAGCTACCAATTTAAACGATATTCTGTTTTCAAAATTAAAAGATCCGATCCCATTAAAGAAAGAGTCCAATTTGGTCTATCAAATAAAATGTAATGATTGTAACGTAATTTACACGGGACAAACAAAGCAGTTTTTACGAGAACGATTTTTCAACATATACGTATCAAATCAAATAAGTGCGCTTTCGAAACATATTAGAAATACCAACCATAACATTATTTTGGAAGATGTAAACATTTTAGAAAAACAACCAAATTTCAGGGAAAGATCTATTTTGGAAATGCTACATATAAACTCCTGTTCAAAGTCTATTAACAAAATTAACGATTACGCTTATATTGGCAATTCATACGATCTATTTTTATAATTTGATTTTTTGCTTTTACATATAGGGTTTTCCAATAGGAATGATATGGTTTTTAAGTGACGTTTCGGCCATTTGTAATATGTCATGATCTGTCATTTTTTGTTTCATTGTAGTCAGTAGTGTTTACAATTTCATCATGGTGAGATATACGCAAGCACAACGTTTGCAAATTGCAATTACAAACGATAACGATTTTTTTGTAAGAAAATCATCTTCTCCGATGAGGCTCACTTTCATCTGAGTGGTGCGGTAAATAAACAAAACTGTCGATTCTGGTGCGAAGAAAGTCCACAAATTATTCATGAAAAACCATTACATTCATCTAAATTGACAGTTTGGTGTGGTTTTTGGTCTGGTGGAATCATCGGTCCGTATTGTTTTCGAAATGAAGCTGGTAACACCGTTACTGTCAATGGAGATCGGTATAGATCGATGATAACCAACGTTTTATGGCCGAAACTGAAAGTTGATCTTGACAACATTTGGTTCCAACAAGACCTACGTGCCACACAGCAAGTGCAACAATTGAATTATTGCGAGAAAAGTTTGGATCATATCACTCTTATTGGAAAACCCTATATTTCCAATATTAGTTAACATGGTAACAATTATTTTCAATTTACGTTTTTTAAAGTCAAATTTTGTTTTGTAAAGTGTTTTTTCTGTAGATACGATGTCTGAATTTGTTGCCTAGTTGAAATAAAAAATATATTTTTTCTAGTAGCTAACGATATCTATAGAAAAATAGCTAAATTTTAGATAGCCTTGATTTCGTTTTTATTTTGTATAGAAAATATTTCTTTGTAAAATTATTTTATTATTCTTTTAACCGAAAGGGTTTCGAAAGCTAAAGAAATAATAAAGTTAGTTTTTAAAAAATTGAGCTAAATACTGTTAACTTTAATTTATAATATAACAGAAAGCTACCTTTCTTTGTTAAAGATGCTCACTATAATGAGGATGAAATGGCAAATGCATATGTACTTCCAGCCTTTGTTTTGATCATTTCTGACCATTCTAGATGGTGATTGGAGTGTTGTCAGATTAATAAAGTTTCATCAATATACGGATATTGGTGTGAAGGAGTTATATATTTAATTATTATCTCATTCATATATATAGATTCTTGTAAAAATATAAATTAATAATTTATTAATTTGAATTTTAGGTTTTAGTGTAAAATTAAAATTCTTATTATTCTTATTTTAAACGTGATAATAATAACTTAACGAATTTTGAAACTCTGGTTTAGGACATGTATAGGTAGGCGGCTATGATCGATTGTTGGTTTAACTTTAAAATTATAATTTTTCGGAAGTATTTAATCTAGATTTACAAATTTTATTTTAGAAAGCAGTTCTATTTTTTTTAGTTTACAGTTATTGATTTTATTTGCATAATCTCTAGATTCAGGGAATTTCATTTGGACAAATGGCGACCCCCATCATACTCCCATTATGCATTAGAGTACATATTAATTAGTTTTAGTATAATTAGTTTTATGTTCGAAATTTAAATTTTAAATGCATACAATAAAACTTTTGAGAGATGGGAGCAAACAAGTTAGGAATCATAATGGCTATTGGGTTGCTAACCACTTTGCTATTTCAGCAAATATTTGAATTTTTGGAATTACAGATAGCTTAGAAGCTACGGATTTCGGGGATCATGCACTTTTTAATTAAATTATTTTCTAGGTTATTCGGAAGACTGTAAATTGGTAAAGGTTTTGGTTAACTTGTTCTAGGTTGGATAAATAATTATCGCTGTATGTCGATTTTATGATTTATAATTTATTTAATGCTGTCTATTTATAATATATACAATAGTTAACTATCGTAAATTAATTGTTAATGTCTTATTTTAATATTTTCTGATTCATTTATTTTATAATTAAAGCATTGAACAATTGATTGGGTTATTTGATTATCATGGATCCTACAGATGTGCTAGCTACTTATTATTAATTCTGTCATCATACAGGTTCCTGATTACTTTAACAGTTTTATTTAATTTTGGTTTAATTTGTTAAGGTTTTGGGGATTCTAAAGCCGTGAAAAACATTCATTATTAATACATTACCTTACAGATTCCAGATTAGCTGTTTTTGGAACCAGTTTTCGTTTGGTCATTTTCTATTTTTATAAATATACATATTTGTATTAGGTTAGGGATGACAAGGACAAGTGACTTTCATAAATATTTTCTATAAATAAATCCAAAAAATCAACAGACTTAGAAGTTAGGAAGGCCGTCGTGCCTTTCCTTCTTTGATACTACAATATTTGGATTCGATTTATTTAATTTTAATTTTATTTGTTTTAAGAGAACCAAATTAATTTAGTTAATACTAATCATTACATTACATTTATTTTATTGAAGTATAATTTTATTGTATCGTATATTGTCCTAAATAATCAATAACTACGGTTTCAGGAAATCCTATTGTAAGTTGTGGAGTTGCAGGAGGAAAGAATTAAATTAATATATTTTTATGTGATTTAGGTAGCAGGAACATATTAATTTAGTATTAGGTTTCAGGAAACCTGCAGATGCTTGTGAAATAATATTACTTTGTACTGCTGATACTGTAGATTAGAATTATATTGTCATTGTGTTACTAACTGTCGACTTTATCTAGGTGTATGTAACCGGGTCGAATCAATCAATCAATTTGGTTAGGAAGCCGAAAAATATTAATATAGAATAAAATCTCAGAAAATTTCCAGATATACGTAATAATAACATTTTTCCTTAGATTGCTGATTTAAAGAAGCAATTATTAATTACCAATACCATCATTAACTATTTAACCTATTAAACCTTTATCCTTCCCCTAGTAGTTTAATATTGTGTTATCTTTGTGTTACTAAGTATCGGCTATACCTAGGTGTCTGTAACCGGGCCGATTCTGTCCCACTTAATTAACCTATCCAATTCTTCGGTTTTGTTATATGTAAAAAAGAGTGTACGGTGGGCCCGGCGTCACCCGGGAGCTCCTGTGTAGGAACTTGGTCGTACATTCAGAATTAATCAATCAGAATCAATAATATTTAGGATGCCGGAAAATATTAATTTAGAATTAAATTTCAGGAAATCTACAGATGCTTGTGAAATAATATTTCTTTGAAATATTAATTGTTGATTGTGTAGATTGTGTAGAATTGTGTTGTCATTGTGTTATTAACTATCGACTTTATCTATGTGTCTGTAACCGGGCCGATTCAATCAATCAATTTTGTTTAGGAAGCCTGAAATTATTAATGCAGAATTAAATTTCAGGAAATTTCCAGATGTACTTGAAATAATAATATTTTTTTCTCAGGTTGCTGATTTAGAGTAGCAATTGTTGAAGACCAATACCATCATTATCCATTAAACCTATTAAGAATATATCTTTCCTCTAGTAGATTAGAAGTCGAATAGAATTGTGTTGTGCCGTACGATCGCTAGGTGTCTGAAACCGGGTCGTTCTGTCCCCAAAAAAACCCTTTCCTATCCTTCCTATTGTTATTTGTAAACAGGCTGTAGGAATAGGCCCTGTTGTGATATTCACAACCTCACTCATGCCAAATACCGCGGATCAATTCCATCATCATAAATTAAAAATCTAATCAATTGAAAACAAAATCGCTACGATAATGCAAACGATATCACATATATCATTTAACATACATTTATATGTACATCCAAAAAACGCATAGTAAGAGCGATCGTCGCGATACATCATAAAAGCAACAACAAAACAAAACATAAGTCAAATATACAAAATACCAACATACCAACAACAACACAAGTAATATATCCAATATACATATATTACTCATCATTTTTTCGTCACATTCGCATATATTATCAAAAAATAATTGTAAGAAACAACAAAAACCAAGCATAAACATTACTTTGGTATTCCATATGACCCATCTATATGCTATACATTTTTGTTGTTGTATTCAAAATAAATATCGTTCATCGACTTATAATTCTTGGAAAATACATTTTTTTAATTTTAATTTGGAAATGCAAAGTTACTCAAAAAATATAAAATCACGCGTCCTAAATTATACCTTTTAAATAAAATTGTCGAATTTCCAAAAAATGAATTGTTGGTAGAACTCTACCAAATATTTAGTATATAAGACTCAAAAATTATTAAAACAAAACACAAACTAACTTAAGTTAAGTCAAATCAGTTCAGTAATATTAACTGAGGTTTTAACTGAACCGTGAATCCTTAGAGGTTTCGTCGAGTCACTCGACGAATCTCGACGGCAGTAGCATAGTTCAGTTTTAATCCAAATAATTCAAATATAAAGTTCGTTCAAATAGTTCAAATTTATATTTCGTTCACATCGCTCATATCGTGTAATTTAAATTGTGTTATCACATCCTGTATTAATTAAAATAAAAAAAAATCTTAAAAATTACCTAAACAGTTCTTTCAACGAAAGTAAAGAATAGAAGCGCAGCTATCCCAAAATAAATGGTAAGTATTCCAGCTACTAACACTTTGGTACCGTTCCAATAATCCGTAACCTCTTAGTCTCGCACGGCAAAGCGAGAGGGTGTGGGGAAGAAGCGACCCGGTTGCAGTATCCACACTCATGCAGATTATGCTTCATTGGAGCTATCTCTCATACTAATAAATCCACCCTTTGAGGTGCACTCTAATTAATCTAAAATTTGTAAAACGCAAAATAATCATAATCAATCATACATCGAATCTAAACTCTACCTCAGTATTTACACTTCGCTAATTATTCATAATTGATTTTTGTTTATCCACCTCTGAACTACCTTTACTTCAGATAAATACATATATTAATCCAACAAACACTTACAGGCAATTACCTATAGTTCACTGGTTGATCCAATATCAACCTATAAATGTCGTAACTGTTGTATTGAAAAGACCAACACCTAACAATCAATCTTTATCAACAACACTCACAACAGCCCGGTGTTATCCGGGACACTTGTCCAGTACTTGGTCCTACAGTGATTGGACTGATCAATCAATCTAAAGAAATCTATTCTGCGAGTACATGATTTCAGACTAAACCCGAAAATTCAGTTTAAAACAAAAACTAAATAAAAAATAAAAAATTTAAAAAAGATTAAACCAAAACAAACTAAACAGGAAATAGAAATCAAATTTAAATTAACATTAAAAATTTTAAAAATAATTCTCTGAGGATTTTTTGAAGTTATCCTTTGATAAATTATAGTCAAATTGGTCATCAATGATGTTGAATGATTTAGGCAAACTATTATGGGGTTGTTCTCCATATTTTGTAGAATGGTGTTCAAGTGCTAACAACTCAATGTGTAGAGGATATAATGTGATACTTTTTATGGTAGGCGAACCGGCAACACTAGAACCTATAGTGAAGAAAAATATATTTCTTTCACAAAAACAATTCACAAAAATCTAACAAATTTTCGAGAAATTAACAAATTTTATGATGAGTCATACACTACTCTTCTAACAAGAAAAGGAGTATTTCCTTATGATTATGTGACATCATGGGAGAAACTTGAAGAACCATGACTACCACCTGTAGATGATTTTTACAATACCCTCAACGTGGCCCATATAACTGAGGATGATTATGATCATGCATGTAATGTATGGAATATATTTAAATTTAAAAATCTTGGTGAATATCGTGACCACTATTTGAAAACTGATTTCCTGCTACTTGCTGATGTTTTTGAAAATTTTAGAGATGTGACAATTGGAACACATAAATTAGATCCATGTAACTATTTTACTTTACCTGGATTAACTTGCGATGCAATGTTAAAATTTACACAAATTCGGTTAGAATTAATACAAGATTATGATCAAATTTTAATGGTAGAAGTAGGCATTCGCGGAGGAATATTCTCAATGTCACATAGATATGTGTTTGCAAATAATCTACATATGGATCGCTACAATCCAGATAAAGTCTATTTATATAAATTATCAAGACCGCACCAACTTATATGGAGCAGCAATGCCTAAATATCTACCATACGGAGGGTTTGAATGAATTTCAACAAAAATATTATTTGTAAGTTGGTGCGGTCTTGATAATTGGAACAATTAATTGAAGAAGATGAATTTGAATATATTCTGGATGTTGACGTTAATTATCCAGTAAATCTTCATAAAACGCATAATGAGCTACCATTCATAGCTGAAATAATCCAAGGTCATAAGAAACTTGTGCCACACCTTAATGATCGATCCAATTATATGGTTCATTATATGGTATTGAAGCAGGCTTTAGTATTAATTAGTTGCAACAAAGTTGTGAAATATGGATGATGCAATCATCAACATTATTTCTGTATAATGGTACAATGGGTCAAATTGAGGCATTTGACCTTTTTGGCGTAATTAAGTTATTTGCAACAAAGTTGTGAAATATTATTAAGAACAAAGCACCCATCGATTCCTTAACATTTCACTGCTCGCCGTGGGTAATTAAGTTAGATTAAACAGTAATTAGTTGCAACAAAGTTGTGAAATACAGATTAAACCTTTGTGATACAAAATAATAAAATGTAGAAATGCGTAATTAAGTTAGATTAAACATTACTTAGTTTAAATACGGATGATGCAATAAGCAAGGTTATTTTCGAATGCCCATACGGTTTATCAGCTTAAGCTTTGACCTAGGACCTAACATATGACCTTTAGCTTATAAGCGACCTCCGACCTTTGACATGATCTTCGATCTGACCTTTGATCTTTGAATTGACCTTTGGTCTGATCTTTGGTCTCTGACCTCACCTTTGACCTGACCCTTGACCTTTGATCTGATCGTTGATCTTTGACTTGGCATTTGACGTTTGAACTAATCATTGACTTGACCTTTGTCCTTTGACCTAACCTTTGACCAATAAATTTAGGTTATGGCCAGAGGTCCCACCTGCAAGAAGGAGGATATCAGAAGACCTGAAAATGAAAGAACTGCAAATTGAAGACGCAGTAAACATCCTCAAACAGGAGAAATGTAAAACAGTCAACGAACCAAGATAATTAAAAGAGGGCTCCCGCTATTCATGCTCACATTCAACAAAAGCGAAAAAATTTAAAATATATTTAATATCAAAGCAATACTCAATATAAGGGTTAAAATATAACCACTGAAACATAACACGACTTTAATACCTCAATGCAAGAAATGCCAAGGTTATAACTACACCCAAAGATAATGCGGGCGGGCTGATAGGTGTGTAAAATATGCCAGCAGACAGAACGCGAAATACTGATCTGCTAGCCGAACCGAACCTGCAAGGTGTATAAACTGTAAACGACAACACCAGGCCAACTATAGAGGATGCGAAGAAGCGGTATAACTGTAAAGATTAAGAAATAAATCACACCAATCGACTCAAAACACTAACTTTAGAAGAGAAAAGACTCCAACTACAACTAGAGCGCTGAGAGGAGATCATAACCGCAGATAACGCAGCAGTTAACTAATACTATTAAAGAGTAGGACAAGAACGTTGTCTGGAAGCTATATATAGGCGACTGGATATACAAGAAGCTATGAATGAGCTTACATCAATGCTATACTAATCAAATGTATAGACCACTTAGAATTATCATTTGGAACACGAATCGATTACCACATGTTTCAGAACTAGACATTTTTCTAAACTTAAAAAAATGGATATACTCGTATGTCTTGTATCGGAATTTCATTTAACAGAAACTTCATTTATTAAAATACGTGACTATGAATACCATATTACCATACTATTCATACAAGAGGGACAATAGATAAACAAAAGTAAAAATTATAAAATAAATTCGTAAAAAACACGAGAAGTAAATTGTGAGAATGAAACATAGATGAAAAATGTGATAGAATCGATTTCACTAGGCTAGCAGTAATTTGCTAGTACTATAAATACATGGTATTGTCCTTTATATATATAGATAATATTCCAGTAATTCAACATCAGTCGTCGTGACCTGATGAGAAGCCTGATTTTTTCAAATCAATAATCGCATTCGTTCAAAACTGATAGTTGGGATTCTTACAAATTTTCCATCTATGAGTCAAAAATTCAAATTTATCCGCGGTCCAGCGATAACGGACGAAAAAGTAGGGGGGTGGTTGGGAAGTTGATTGTGTATAAGTAGGTGTCAATTATCATAGTCGTTTGTCACACAGATTTGACGCTAAATGGAATAATTTCGTATGATTATGTATTTAATTCTAGAGTACTCTGAAGATAGACCAATGCACGAAACAATCACAATAAAACCCATTACAATAGAAAACCAAAAGTAAAAATCAAAAAAATAATAATAATAATATTATGCTGAATGGAAACTCATTGTGGAAAGTAAAAGGTCCCCACGAATACCCACGATACCCACGTTATTCACGTAAGTGTCACGAATTTATTCTGATTTGGCATTCAAATAAAATATTAATTTCGTTTATTTTCAGACACCAACCGAATAACGCGAAATGGTTTATTTTCGTCGTTTTTTAATTTTGTATAAAATCTTGTGATTTTTAATGGAATGGAGCGCTATTACACACACTCTAAAAATAAACAAAAGTAAAATAAAATTAAAAATACAGGCCAAAAATGTACTGGATTTTTTTATATTTTTACTTTGAACCCGTTATTTTATAAAGGGTGTCCCAGAATTGGACGATCAAACACGGCGGAGTGATATGGAAGCTCATTTCCAACAAAAACAGCTAAGTAAAGTTTTTTCCAATTGATGATGGTGCAAAAGTAATTCCATTTTTAGTGTTTTTTAGTGGATTCGCATGCGCGATGGTTATGTAAAGTCTTTTTGTTTCTCAAATTTTTTTGTTGATGTTTAAGTGACGCCAGTGGGAAAACGTTGTACTAGAGAAAGTTGACCCATTATCAGAAAAATATTCGACACTAATGCCGATTTTAAAATGGCATCACACACCGGGCAATTCGCAACAGAATGTTTTTTATCAATTTTTTTCACAAGTCTAGTAGCCCGAATTAAAAAAAAATTTGTGATATAAAAAGAAAAACATTTTATATTTCATATTAGTAGTTCCATTCATACATACTCGAACGTTTATAATTAAAATGTGAATAAGCTATGTAGCTTGTTGCCACCGCAAATATGCAGAAATGCATTTCATTTATAGCTTACGTAATGGCAAAAACCGAGCAGCAGTAAGACCACAGACGTTATTCAAATAAGGAACGCTTTCCCGATTACAGAGTAGTTCAAAACGTGCATCAAATGTACAGGGAAGATGAAGTACCTGGTCGTCCGAGAAGATATGAAATAGCTTGATGTCAACTTAATATAGACGAAGAGTAATTGGAATGGTGACAGACGACCCATGTATAAATGTTCGTTGTTTATCAAGACGATCGATGACGATTTACCATGTGCAACGTGTACAAGAGCTTTTACCTGTTGACCATGAAAACGGCGCAATTTTGTCAAGAAATGCTGCGTCGATGCCAAGAAAATTCGCAGTTTTTAATAACATTTTATGGAATGGCGAAACATGTTTTAAAAGGGATATTTAATATCCATAAATTGCACGCGTAAATCCACAAAAGTGCGGCGTAGTCGGTTTCAACACCAATTTGGAGTGAACATGTGGGCGGGAATAGTCGACGGAAATTTGATTGGCCCATTTGAACTCCCACGTCGGATTAACGGGGAAGTGTATCTAATTTTTCTACAAAATAGCTTGGATGAATTACTTGATGACGTTTCTCTACAAACACGTAGAAATATGTGGCTGCAGCACGATAGAGCTCCCTCTCACTTGCGCAAGTGTGAGACAACACCTGAACGTAATTTTATCCAAGCCGCAGGATTGGAAAGTTAGGGTTCATTGCATGGCCACCGCGGGCTCCTGATCTCCTGAAGCCTAATTCCTTTTTGGGGAAATTTTGGCCTATTTTGGGTTATTTTATAAAGAGCTGGTTTATGAAAGAGTAAACCAGACCGATCAGGAGAAACGGCAATGCTAATCGAAGCGTCGAATATTATTAAAAGTAACGAACACGCGTTTCGACAGAAAAGGGAAGTGTCCGGCGTTAATCGTTTCGGCTGTGTGTGAGAATTTCAGGGTCGTCTCTGTCTTCTAGGGGTCGTTTGTGTTTATTGTTTTACTTATTTATCTTGACCGTGAAAATCTATTGTTTTATTATAGAGACGTCTCTATTTGTTTAAGAGAGGCCACGTGGCAATATCGTGACCGTGATAGAGGTCGGTTGTCATCTGTAATTTTCGAGGTTTCGTGGTCGCGTATTGGGTTGTTGTTTTTATTGGGGCGCATGATTTTAATGTTTTCTTATGTGTTAAAATCGGGACACAACAAGTAATTTTCTTTTCTTATTATCTTTATAGTGTGTATTTTATTAGTAATATTTTCTAGGTTGTCTGTAATTTTAAGGTCGCAAGGCCTCCAAATATTTGTTTCAGTAGTTGTATTTGAAGTTGGCCAACTTTTGAAATGTAGGTCAAAGCCTTGATCTTGACCTTGAATCGTAGTGTGTGGGGAGTGAGTGGGTCGCGTGCGATGTGATGTATTGCTGTGTGACGTATGAAACTTATTATTTAATTTTTTTTATGGAAATGGTGAGATTCGAACTCAAGATCGCAACTTCGAAGGAAATGATCTTAACCACTATGCTATAATACAATATTTGTTTTAATTATGCGGGCAATAGATGGCGTACAAATTTTTAGTTCCATTTTGAAGTATTGGCGCTAGTATATAAGAACTAGCCTGTTATCTGGTGGGCGAATAGTAGTAGTTGCGTCTTATTATTTGAAGACGGCGTGTAATTTGTTCCATCTTGTGGTGAATAGTTAGTTGTGTTATTGATCTACAATTTTAAGAACGCGTCTGTAGTTTATTGAGGTTGTCGAGTAGTGTTCTTTTTCTTATCCTTTTATACATATAATTTATATGTAATTTTTTCTAAAGTCGTGTTTTTATTCGTTAAGGTCACGGTTGCCATCTTTGTTTTGGTAAGTTTTTGAGGTTGTTTATTGTTATTAAAGATAATGTTTTTAGGTCGCGTTGTTTATTTGTTATATGGTCGCGGGGTTAGCATATTTGTTTTGGTATTTTTGAGGTCGTTTATAGTTTAATTGTTATTATCGTTATAATGATGTGTCAGATAATTTAGTAGCGTTATCTTGCGGTGGTATTTCTTATTTTTGTACATGGCGGCGTCTGGGGTATAGTTCAATCTAACGGTGATTAGCGCAATCGTTATTGTTATTTTCATTATACGGCGGCTTTGCGAGCGTCGTATAGTAGTCCATACAGTAATAAAGCAAAATATACATAAGAGAACTCATGTAGACATTCCGAGGTTAATCTATTTTACTTTTAACAATATGTATAAGCCTAACAAGGACAATGAACTATAAAATAACTATGTCAATATGTTTATAAGATACGTATATATGGATTAAATATAGCAAAAAATCAAATATGTGTATATAAATATATCAAAACTATTAAATAAGATTAACCTCGGTGAAATTGGCTTATAAAATTTGCACTAACTTGATTCTCTTATATATTTATTCCTCGATGATACAGTAGATTTTATTTGGAATTTAAAATTTAAGATTACATTAAATTTATTTCAGAAAAGTGGCGGCAAGCAAGTGTCTTATCAACTAGACTATGCGCAGTGTAATGAAAATGATACCACATTGTTATTTATATATGGTAGTTTATGATGAGAAATGTTATACAGGCATCGAATAATATTGGGATAGTTGATTGAATACTTACCAGTTAATTTATTAAAATTTGCACATTTAAATAAGTTGATATTGTTTTTATTACTAAATTAAATTCACTATGATAATTATAACTTATAACACTAAAATGACTTATTATATAACTGATCTTGTAAAATGACTCTTTATATAACTGATCTTATATCAGGTAACAAAAATGACTGCCTTTAATAACTAATTATCACAGCTTATACAATGGGTATTTTGAGGAAGTACCCATTATGTTTATCTTATAGTTAAAAATATAAATCGTAAAACTAAGTAGTATTTTGTTTAACCAAAATACGGAAATCTTACAAGGTTTTCATATACTTTTGTTTAAGTATAATAATTGTTGCTTAAAATACGGAAATTTACCTATGCGGAAGTGTGTTATGAAATGTATGTTTTATTATGAAATACGGTAATACGTAAAAGAACGCGGAAATGTGTATATGGAAATCTTGTATGATTTTGTTATGAAATTTTAATCTTATATCTGTAATTTTGACATATTAACTATACTTTACAAAATTTAGTTAATGGGTTCTTAATGGGTTAATTTAATCTGTTGTTCATATCAATCTTAAATTTCATCCATGTGATATGAATTTACAAATGTTCATCTTAAATCTAATTGTGTTATATCGTTTGATAATTGTGTCTTGGCTAATTGTCGTAATTGTTTTGTTAAGCCTTAATGTATGCTTTTTTAGTACATATTTATATTTTTATATTGTATTGGCTTATACTAGTGTCATCTATTGAATTATTCTTACTCTTAAATGCTACTTTTCAGTATGACTGGATCAATTGGTCATCTACTGGTTTTGTAAGTACATGTATGAGTGAGATAACCGAGATGGTAGAGTACGGGCTTTGCGTGCTTTTGAGAGCCTGGGTTCAAACCTAGGTAGTTCTCAAATTTAATCCGATCTTTCGATATCTCACATATCATCTCTCTTTCGATATATCTATGACATGCATATTTTGTGTTTTTGTAACCTACATACAATATGTAGAATATTATTTTGTGTTGTGCTAAATTACAAAATATGTGTGTTTATATGTTTCATATAAATGACGTGTGGATGTTTTTATGCTGTTAGGTTGAGACCGGTACTATAACAAAATGTTGTGATACAAAGTATTTATAGATTTATTCTAAATGTAGTTTACTGTCAATACACTTTGCAGTTATTGCGGCACTTTAGGTAGACAGTCTGCTGACAATGCAGTGGCTGGGGATACAGCGGGGGCTGTATATTGGTGTCATAATTTGGAACTAATTTGTATGGGCTGAATTAATAGTTTGTGTCTCGGAAATATTTTTCAATAATGCGCTAAATGGTTTGAGCATCCGAAATATTTTTAATAATGCTTTTATTTTCGCTATGGTGGTGCAGCCATCTCTTAATAAGGTTTTTGATAATATCATTTTACAGTTGGTGATTGATAGAAATAGGGCAATTTGATTGATCGTCAGTCATCGTTTTTTTATAACTTGTTGTTAGATGCAGCGTTTTCGGGGCTGATATCGATCGATAACTAGTGACCAAAACTCTCAATGACAGTCGACCAAACAATCCCAATCGTTGGGTTTATAAAGTTATTACTACTGGTCAACTTTCTTGCCTCGTACACTTCGAATTGTATGGTAATGATGAGTTGTTAACTACTTTTCGAATTAAATCGTTTCGTAGGGATGACCAAACAAAATCAATTAGTGACCAATCCTCAATGACAATTGGTCAATTGATTCCAATCGCTGGATTTATAAAATTATTAGTATTGGTAAAGTTTCCAGACCCAAACAATTCGAATTGTTCGGAATTATGAGTTTTAACGACTTTTCGCAATAAATCGTTTCGTAGGGACGACGAAACGAAATCAACTAGTGACCCATCCTCAACGATTTACGATGAACCAATAACTTGAATGATAAAGGCAATAAAAAAGAGAAATAACAAATGATTCAAAGGGTGACCAAACGAAAAAATGTGTCGACCAATCCTGACCTAACGATTACCTAACGAAATTTGATAAAAACGGTATGATTTTCTTTCAGTGAGGTGCTACCCGGGATATTTTATTTTGAATTTTTAATTATTTATTTACCGTTTAATCGTAAGTGACCAAACGATAAAAACTAGTGACCAATCCTGACCAAACGAATCCAATCATCATTTGGGTCAAAACCTTTAAGTGAGGTGTTAAAAAGGCGGAGCCAATATTGATTGTGAAGACGATGTACAATCGTCTGTTTGGCTGGAATCTAATCGAATAAATATCGAACTTTTTTTAAGCAAACCGTAAAAACGGTTGATAATACAGTCGTCTTCAAAGGTAAACAAGAGGAGAAAGAATAACTTCTAAAAACGTTTCAGCAACTCACCAGTTTCAACGAATGGTGTGCTCACAATCAAGGCACAACCAAAAGTCCAGGCGATTGAAGTAAACAGGCAAGCGATTCAAATTTAACAAACCGGACCCGCACGTCATACAATGAAATCAAATCAAAGTAGCCAAAAAGTGGCGAGAGAAAAAATGTCTGATTAATTTGTAATTAAAGTCATTCCCATTTAAAGTTTAATTTATTTTATTGTAAATTTTTGAGAACATATTGGGTTTGATTAAAATAAAACATGTTCGATTTTGTATGGGATTTGTTTTTGTTTTTCATGAAGAATTTTTACTTTCTTGGGTGTATCCATCCTCGATGCCAAATTATCTTTAAGTTTATCGTTATATTATTTCATTAGAACTGATACTATTCCATTAAACGCACCTATCATTGTTTTTACTTTTGATCAAAATCTACCTGACACGTGGTTATGTGGATGGGGCACCTGCATTATTACTTCCATCTCAAACAATTGCAGAACGATAAAGATTTTTTTCAAATTTTCAACGTCGCCAAGAGCTCATTCAGCTTGGAGTAAATCGAATACAACGTAACCTAATGGCGCTCGTGTTTATTTTTACTCAATCAATTTCTAAGTATATCATTCAATCCTTTGATCAAAACTCCTGTGCCAAATTTCATTTTGTAACGCAGATAAGTTCATGGCTGCAACTGTTAAGAAGCGAGCCAAGAATGGGACTCACTTTAAATTTATGTGAAATATACGAGTATTTATAATTTATTCCACACATCCGTACAAACTGGAAAATATTTATAATCTTGAAATTTTATATATGAATTTAAGTTAAATTACTTAAATGTACTAATATTATTTTTTGATTAAATAATTGTTTGGCGGTTGACAATTGTTTTTAACACATAACGGCAACGCCAAATTGTAATTAGTTTAAAAAATGTCGGCTACACGTACACAGAGATATACACTTTTCCATATTTTTTTTCAAACAAGTTATATTCAAATGTAACATGTCAGTAGACATTTACTTTATCATATTTTTGAGTTGCTCAAGACGAAAACAGATGGCATTGTAAAAGCATAAATGATTATGGTTTTCTAAATATAGATTTAATAAAGTCGAAAATAATTATTATTAACCATTTAAGTAAACTTTTTGATTGTAATTTATGATGTTAATTATAATTATAAACATATTTTTGTATGTTGTGTTATAATTTTTACTTTTGTTTTCTAACTTCTAATTTTTATTTTTGTTTTTGTTTTCAAATCAATAATCTCATCCGTTCGAAACTGATTGTTGGGATTCTTACAAATTTTCCATCTATGAGTCAAAAATTCAAATTTATCCGTGGTCCAGCAATAACGGACGATATTCCAATGTAAGTAATTCAACATCAGTCGTCGTGACCTGATGAGAAGACTGATTTTTTCAAATCAATAATTTCATCCGTTCGAAACTGATTGTTGGTATTCTTACTAATTTTCCATCTATGAGTCAATAATTCAAATATGTTGTGTTGTTGTGTTTAATGTTTAATTAAATATTTTTTAATTATTTTTGAGAGTTTTCACGTTTTTTAAATATATTTTAAATATTTTTATAAAATACACAAATTTATTTGTAATTTACGTTTTCACATGTAAAATGTAAAAAACGTATGCCCAACTGTGGGGTCAACTTTCTGTAGCACATTATTTATCCGGTGGCGTCGCTTAAACATCAACCAGAAATTGTTGAGAAAGAAAGAGACCTTATAAAAGCACTGTTTTTATTTGACAGAAAAGAAGGACAAAGGAACAGAATTTTGTTTGACAGAAAATAAGGGAAAGGTACACTCTTCTAGATCGTATTGAAAAAGAAAGTTAAACAAAAGAAGTCTTGTTCTTTTAATTAATTTTTTGGTGGGTGTTTATGCGATTTCTCTAAAAAAACACTAAAAGTGGAATAACTTGTGCACCATCAACAATTCGAAAAAACTTTACTTGGCGGTTTTTGTTGGAAATGAGCTCCCCTACCATCCTGCTTTGATCGTCCAATTCTGGGACACCATTAAACTAAAATCTAGTCAAAAATGACCTTGAAATTTTTTTTATTTCATTTTTGTTTATGTTAGTTCTGCTTCACTGTACAGTGTACGTTTATACTTGCGGAAAATAGTGCAATGTTTAGTGAGGCATTATTTTCCGTAAGTATAAACGCACAGTCGCAAAAAAAAATTTCATTGAAAAATGAGTCGCAATTAAAACCGGTTTTATGGATAAACGGGTAAAGAGACGAAGATGAAGCTGCTTCTTTAACATCAGCCCCATATTGGTCCTTTTTCGGAAAGTAAACAAAACAAACAAAACATAAATAAATTATGAATAATCTTATACAAGAAAAACATGTCGATAATTATTTATTAACAAGTTTTAAGCGTAAATTATTATTAAAATGTGTTGACAAATGTAAACAAAATATTATATGCATATGACAACACCTATAGTCGTTTTGTGCTTATATCTGTCAACACGGTTATGTTGCTTATTGGTTGTTAATAAATGTTTACTTTGTAACTTGAATTCTATATCAAACTAGTTGTGTTTCTGTTTCGCCGAAATTGCACAATCAACAGGTTATGGGCCCAGGATAACGTTATCCAGAAAGTAGAAAGTGATCGAGTATATCGAAACAGAAAATAAATAGTTTTATTACAATTTAAAAAAAGGAAAGAGTGAATAATTTGAAGTGATGTAACCTCACTTTTTATATTAAAAAAAACGTGGAAATAAATAGTGAACTTTTTGCATATTTTCCGAAGACAAAGAAATTCCTGTTATAATGGCCGTGTCTGCTAATTTTATGCCGGTTACAAAACTGGTTGGTCGTGAAAATTTTTCCAACTGGAAATTCGCAATGCAAGCTTACCTTCACGTACTCGGCACAGAAAAAGACGAACAAAAAATTATAAAAGCAAAATCAAGGATAATCCTGGCTGTGGATCCGATTAATTATGTTCACATTCAGAATGCAACCACAGCCAAACAAGCATGGGAAAAGTTAGAGGCTGCATTTGAAGATTCTGGATTGACTAGAAAAGTTGGTCTTCTGCGAACCTTGGTGACAACTCAACTCGAAAATTGTAGCAACGTGGAAGATTATGTGAATAAAATAATAACCACTGCTAATAAATTAAATAGTATGGAATTTGAGGTTAAGGATGAGTGGGTTGGAACTCTTTTACTGGCAGGCCTCCCTGAGCAATACAAACCTATGATTATGGGTCTTGAAAGTTCAGGTACACGAATTACGGGTGATTTCATAAAAACCAAATTGTTACAAGATATTCCGTCAAAGCCGTTAGTCAAAAATTCTGAGGAAGATACAGCACTAGTAACAAGGAATATCAACAAACCACCTATTAGATGTTATAATTGTAACAAAATTGGACATATAGGCCGACAATGTAGATTGGAGCAACGAAAAAAATTGCAACCACAATACGAAAACGAAAATAAAAATGCATTTATAAGTGTTTTTACAGTTGGTGAATCGAACAAATCGGCATGATACTTGGACTCTTGTGCTTCCTCGCATATGACAATGCATAAAAATTGGCTCTTGAAAGATGTTCGGGAATATGCTACCGACATATACACGGCGGGTGGTGAGCGATTAAAGTCTCAATTACTTGGAACATCTAAAATAAAAATAGCTGTAGGAAACTTGTATGATGAAGTTGAGGCACGGGAAGTTCTATATGTACCCAATATTTCAAGTAATTTACTATCAATTAGTAAATTAGTAAAAAAGGGAAACACCATTCATTTTGATCAATCGGGCTGTCGTATCATCAACCAAGATGGTATAATTTTTGCTACAGCTCGAGAAGTAAATGGTATTTACAAAATTAATGAACCTATTGAATCATCTCACCTAACGCAAGAAATCGACAAAGGCGAATTATGGCATCGCAGACTTGGACACATGAGTGAAGGAAAAATGAACCAGCTGCAGAATATTTCAGACGCAAAGCTTGACTACACAAATATTAATGCTCATAATTGTACTAGTTGTGTAATGGGAAAACAACACCGAGAACCATTTAAGTCGTCAAATAACCGTGCAGAAAATATTTTGCACTTGGTTCACACCGATTTATGTGGACCGATGGATGTAGAATCTCTTGGAGGCTGTAGATACTTCCTTACAATGATTGACGATTATTCTAAGAAGTTATTTGTTTATTTCTTAAAAGAGAAAAGTCAAGTGTTTGAGTGTATGAAGGAATTTAAAGTGCTTGTTGAAAATCAGCAGGATAAAAAAATTAAAATATTTCGTTCAGACAATGGTGGGGAATATGTAAATTATCAAATAATTAAATATCTAAAGGAGTCTGGTACAAAGCATCAGTTGACCGTCCGCTACACGCCACAACAAAACGGAGTTGCTGAACGTATGAATCGCACGATTGTTGAAAAAGCAAGATCAATGCTTTGCGATGCGAATTTACCTAAACAATTTTGGGCTGAAGCGGTCAATACTGCAGCGTACTTAATAAATCGCACTCCAGCTGCTAGTTTGGATGGACAATTACCTGAGGAAATATGGACTAAAAGACGAATTGAAATTAGTCATCTACGCATATTTGGATGTAAAGTAATGGTACACATTCCAAAGGAAAAAAGGGTTAAATGGGACTACAAATCTGAACCTATGATTTTTGTCGGATATAGTGAAAGCACAAAAGGTTACCGATTTATTAATCCTAAAAATAATAAACTTGTAATAAGTCGTGATGTAAAATTTTTTGAAAATGAAACTTTGACAAATCCATATTCTGAAACAAACGGAGAAAAAGTATCAGAAAGTTGCCTTCTCCCTATCGAAGTATCTAAAGAACAGAGGGAAGAAGAGGTGATTGAAAGTGAAGAAGAAATCGCCAGCGATATAAGTGAATCAAATAGAACGAGTTCTTCTGAAACCAGTTCTATATTGGAATATCCATCTGAAAGTCAGTCACGAGCTATTGAAATTCGACGATCAACAAGAATTCCAAGGCCGAAAGTACTTAATGATTTCATAACATATAAAGCAGAAACTGATTTTGTCGCTGACCCGCAAAACATTGAAGAAGCACTTGGTCGGTTGGATGCATCATCTTGGAGGCAAGCAATGGAGGAGGAATATAATGCCTTGTTAGAAAATAATACTTGGACGTTAGTAGATGCAGCTCCAAACAAAAAGGTTTTAAGCACACGATGGGTATTTAAAACCAAATCAGTTGAGGATATAGAAAAACCAAAGTACAAAGCACGCCTGGTGGTTCGAGGTTGTGCTCAAACGAAAGGCATAGATTACGAAGAGATATATTCACCTGTAGTAAGAATTAACGCTGTACGGTTACTTTTGTCGTGGGCAGTAAAAGAAGATCTTGAAATCCACCATATGGATGTTAAAAATGCATTTCTACAAGGAGAATTACATGACGAAATTTATATTTGTCAGCCAGAAGGCTTTGAATTGCAGGGAAGTGAATCTAAAGTATGCAAATTAAATAAGGCCATGTACGGTTTAAAACAGGGAAGCAAACAGTGGAATCGGAAAATTGACACGACACTAAAATTAATGAAATTTCAACAATCAAAAACCGAACAATGCATATATTACATTAATGCTGGTGGTAAAATTCAAATTATTGCAGTTTACGTTGACGACCTCATCATTTTGTCCAACGACATACACCTTATGCAAAAAACCAAGGATACTCTTCTAAAAACTTTCAAAATGAAAGATTTAGGAGAAATAAATAAATGTCTTGGAATGCGAATAACCAGAGATAGAAAGGCGGGCAAAATTTGGATAGATCAATCAGAATATATTGAAAGTATTATTGAGAGGTTCAATATGTCGGATTCGAATGAGGTGAAAACGCCATTAGATTCAAATCAGAAACTAACCGACAAAATGTCACCAAATGAAGAAAGCGATCAACTTAAAATGAAAAATATACCATATAAAGAAGCTGTGGGTAGTCTCTTATATGCTGCACAAATTTCAAGGCCTGATATTACTTATGCAGTTGGTGTTTTAAGTCGTTTTAGCTCAAATCCTGGCCAGGCTCATTGGGTAGCAGTTAAGAGAGTGCTACGATACTTAAAAGGCACGGTACATCACAAACTTCAATACGATAAAGACAGTAAATCCACAATAGAAGCATACAGTGATGCTGACTGGGCAAACTGTTCTGATAACCGTCGCTCAGTAACAGGTTTTATTGTCATTATGCAAGGTGGGCCTATTTCTTGGACAAGTAAACGACAAAGAACGGTTGCCCTTTCTACAACGGAAGCGGAATATATGGCACTGTCTTCTGTGTGCCAAGAAATTTTATGGCTCCGAAGCTTAGCATCAGAAATAGGTATTTCATTGGATTGCCAGCCGACAATCGTTTATTGCGACAACAAAGGAGCTATGGATTTAGCACTTACTGAGGGATATCGCCAAAGAACGAAGCATATCGATATTCGATATCACTTTCTTCGTCAACACATCGAGAACAAAGACATTGAAGTAAAGTTTGTTCATACTGGAGAAATGCTTGCAGATTTTTTAACGAAGGCTTTGCCTATTCAAAAATTTAATTATTGTATTCAAAATTGTCTAATTGTATTAACCTAAAATTTTTTGTTTAACAGAGGGTGTTGACAAATGTAAACAAAATATTATATGCATATGACAACACCTATAGTCGTTTTGTGCTTATATCTGTCAACACGGTTATGTTGCTTATTGGTTGTTAATAAATGTTTACTTTGTAACTTGAATTCTATATCAAACTAGTTGTGTTTCTGTTTCGCCGAAATTGCACAATCAACAAAATGAAACTAAATTAATATAAATTAAGTTGGTTTAAGAGGGTCTTGTACCAAAGTAATGGTATCTTGTGCAGGTTCGATAAGCACTTGAGTGAACATTTTCTCCTAGAATTTTTTTATATTCGTTAGATAACATGTAAAACTCGTGCCTAGTTTTTCCAAATTTTCTTTTAATATTTTGTTATTAGCTCCCAAACTTGGACAAGTTGTGCAGGTTCGATTGGAATGTACAACTGCAGTAGACAAACAATTATTTCACAAGAATCAACTAGAATTCTTAATCTCGTGCCTAGTTTTCTTCTTTTCTAAATATTTTTCAATTTTAATATATAAATTATAAAAATAAGAATAGTTTATCAAAATTTTTCATGAAAATAAGTTCAGCAAATTTCCGATTGGTGGCCATTTCTCGTTTGGTATGCGCGTGTACATAAAGAGAATAAAATCTTTGTGTATGTGCAATTGTAAATAATTTTACACAATGAACGGACAAGAAAAAAGATACGTAAATGAATGAATTTCTGGTAGTGTTTCTATTTAGGATTCAATCGAAACCAACACTAATTTATTCTACATAGAATACTAATGTATTTCTACATATAGAAAACACTAGTGTTGTTTCGAATCGATTTAAAAAAAATCGAATCAATTTCGGTTTACAAAACGATTAGAGATCGAATTGTAAAGGTAAGAATACTAGGGCATACGAAAATAAATTTAATTTTTGCTAAATTTTATTTATTTTCCTTACACATTTTGTTCACGTTTCTATAGCCATAATTCGTTGTTGATACAAGCATTATTAGTGCATTTTGTGTTTACGCGAGTTTTCTTTATTATTAAAAAGATTTCCATGAAAATTAAGACTTTAATACACTAATTGACTTTAAATTATTTACTTTCAATCATGTATACCGCTATGTGTTTCGTTTTTATTTCATAAACCAACAACACTACACTATTGTTGATTTTGTTTTCATTCATAAAGGGAAACTAAACAAGAGATCAAAAGTATATTAACCACTACTAGGTAAATAATGTAGTATGATTGCGTATTTTAAATTTTAGGTTAGGTTCAAAATTAAAATTTCTTTTAGTACCTAAGTAAAATTAATCTCGAACAGTAAAGTAAAAGTTTTAAGATTTTAAATGTTTATTACAATAACGAAAGTAGAATCGGGATTGAGAACTTCATGAGTCAGTTGCATGGGCCCTATTTAAAATGGTTGTTGCATTGGTTATATAGAGATTGATGGCACAATTTTATGTAATTGACTTTACAACTTATATTGGGTGCTTTATGAACAACCTAATAAAGATATAAGAGCAGGTTATACATTTAGTTTAATTTATATTAATCATGCTCCGTTTAGTTAAATAATAAATTAATTTATAACGGAAGTGGGTTATAATATTCACTTTAAAAAAATTATATTATTATTAATATGAGCTACTTTAATGATCACTGTGCCTTTCATGTGTCGAATTGAAGCATATTATATAAATGCGATTGCTCCAAAAAGTCGAACCTTTCATACTAGTTATGGAAGACTTTGGAAGATGGCAGCACAGTAGTTTTATGGATATTTCTTGAATAAAATTATAATACATAATATGGACATATTGGTTTATTTTATCATTATTTAGACGGTGGAAAATTACTACTTCTGCATTTATTTCGTGACCACATATAAATGAATATAATAATTTGTTTTGCGAATCTATAAGTGTGGAGCGATTTAATTACTTAATGATTATTACCTTAAATATTGGTTTTCCTCGCTTTCAATAGGTATAACATCTATTTTATTTAGAATGCAAAACAATATAAAATAGCTGCTAATTCACTATATTTTTACTAACAAATTTTCTAACTTATTAATGAGTCAGATGTGTCAACCGCGTAAATTGCTACGCTACTAATAATCCATCCAATATTTTTAATATTTGTTTGAAGCACCTTAATTAGGTTAGAAATTGATTTTTAATATAGTGGTATTGAAAATCCCATAAATACAATTACTCTGTGATGACAGAGCGCTCAAATTTACACTAATGACAGTTCATTACATTGTTTACAAGCGTACAAAAGTATTTTAGTGGAAAATATTCAGAAAAAAGTTATCCGCAATGTAATTCAAGCGTAGTTTGTGATTGCTCTATATTTGGCTGGAAAACCCCTGCCGCAAAGAAAGGCCAAATTGGATCGAAATCTGCGTCGTAGTGGCCGAAAAATGGCTCGTGAAGCGAACATTTCGCTCGAATGGATGCAGCACATATTGAAATATCATCTTGCCTTGAAATTTCATAAAACGCATGGTCTCACCATGGTGGAAAGAGCAAAGGAGTTGTTACGCTTGCACGAAAGTGGCGATTTGCCGAATTTGGTTTTCTCCGATGAGTCACCGTTCATTATTGAGCAATATGTGAACAAGCAAAACGAAGGGATTCACTTGCCCGGCTGTTCTACTGAAAATTTGGGCCAACGCATTGCCACTCGAAACCAAGCGCCGCCGATAGTGATGGTTTGGGTCGCCGTAACGGCCGAAAGCCGTTCACCGGGATCATGTGTTGGAGAGAGCGTTGAAGCCTTGGGCACAAAAACATTTCGGCCACAGAGCCTGGACATTTCAACAGCACTCGGCGCCGAGTCATAAAGCGCGCCAAAAATCAAGATTGGCTGAGAAACAGCGTTCCGCGGTTCATTTCCACTGCCCAATGGCCACCAAATTCACCGGATGCAAATCCGCTAGATTTCTCGGTTTGGGGTATTTTGAAGAGCAAGGTTAGGACAAAAAATTGCCAAAGTGTCGATCATCTCAAGCAAGCGCTTCGCCGGGAATGGGCCAAAATACCGCCGAGCCACTTTTGTGCTGCATGCAATAGCTTTGTCGGCCGTTTGAAGGCCATAATCGAGGTTAAGGGTAGCCAAATCGAAAACTGCTAATGCAATTCGAAAATTTAAATATTTGTGAACATTTTTTACTTTGATTCGATAAAATTCATCAAAAAATAAAAATTCTGTGGCGTTTTGTTTTGGTAACACTTCGCCAGCCACTCTGTACGAGTATATAAAATTTGTTGCTTTTATTATTTAATTATGTTTTGTGATTTAAGCTCATCCAACTTTCCCTCTCTCTCTCTCTCTCTCTCTCGTGGCTCGGTTTTAACGTGAGACCTTATTCTGTTGTGATTTAAATTGAAGAATACAGCTATAAATTCTGTAAATGCAGACTACCTGCGCATATAATTCGCTCATGTAACATGTCGATATACCCACGAGTTTTGTACCCTTTTGCATTCGGTCCTCTATTTTGCAGGTAAGTTCTACTTTGCAGGTAAATTAATTTTTTCGACTGCTTGTATATAAAGAAAACAAGATTATTAAAATAAAAATGTATTTGAAGATTTCATTAAGATGTTATTATAAGCTGTGTTATAAGATATAAATAAATTAATTAAGTTTGTACATTAACTTTATTTTGTTATTTGATTACATTTATGTATGTACATACATACCAATTGTTCACATAAATATTTTACAATATTTTTATTTCTTAAATAAATTCGTAGCTACTCGTAGCATTAAAAGTGGCTGAGTTAAAAGTTTTTGCTCATCGTGCCATTCTTTAAAGCATGGCGATGTACAGAGTCCAATAGTATTTTTACGTTTATCTAAGCATGTGTCACATGTATATCGAGATTTAACGTGTTTACCTTTTCTGTAGCATCGTCGGCAAATTTTACGATTTGGACCTTTTTGAGGTTTGTGGAAAACTGCAATAAAATAAAATTAACAAAGTATAAATAACATATGAATAATATTAACAACAAATTATTATTGGTTTATATTTTGAAACACGGATGACGGCGTCTTAGGAAAAAATCATTTCAATAACTATTTTTGTAAGGTCAACAACAATTTGATAATCAAAACTTAATTTTTTTTACAGAGTTACATATATTATATATGTTTATAATAAAATGTCTATTTTTCTACTCCTTCAACCATATAAATACTTATTTGCATCTGCAGACAATAAAGCAGTTTTTGGGGAAAAAAGGGGAAAAAACGAAAAAGTTACCGGATTCAAGTTACCCTAGTGCGAAGACGCATATTGACACAAATTAGTATAAAAAAAATTTATAAACAAATAATGGATTGGGGAAAAAAAGAAATCCATTATTTTTTCGCTAGATGGCTTTAGCGATATATGTCTCGTGATGTATTTGTCGCAGTAAGTTATACTTAAACTCTTTGGAAAGGAGGATTCATGTACTAAAAAAATTATTTTGTAATTGTTTTGATTGATCGATTCAGTTGTGAGGTATAACGTGTCAAGGGTGGAAGTAAACAAAGAGAAAATTCTTTATAATTAAAAATTTTACTTCGATAAAGACGAAAATGCAAGTCACGCGGCTGAAATTGTGAATGGTGTCTATGTCCGATACTGTCAAAGCCAATCACAATCAATTTTGTTCTCAAAGATGCACCACGCGCTGGAAGACCATAGTCGAAAATGTCGATAAAATCATGAAAAATTATCGAAGTAGACTAACAGCTGTTGTAGCATCGCCCAGGAGGTGAACGTCTACCCCAAAACTGTTTTAAATCATTTGTATAAATAAGGCAAGCTTCAAAAAGAATCTCGTTGTTTGGGTGCCACTCAAATTGACGCAAAAAAACTTGATGGACCGTGCTTCCATCTGCGAATCCTTGGCCAAACGAAACGAAATCGAGCCAGTTGTGTATCGGATGGAAAATGGCGACGGGAAATGGGTCATACACGACAATGTCAAACGGAAATGATCATGGTTGAAGGCCGGCGAATCGGTCCAAACAGTAGCCAGACCAGGATAAGTTATTTAAAATTTTGATCATTGTTTTTGCTTATTCGACGCGTTTGGTTAATAAAAACCTTATCTTTTACATGAATATCGTAATTTCGTATGCTACAGCACTAAGTATTTATGTCCCAAAAAAGCAAAGAATACAAAATATTTTGACATCATGTTCCGTTAAAATCCGATTAGCGATTGGAGCAACATCTTTAGGTTTACCATTTAAATTGTTTTACAGCGGGAAAAACAACAAGCTGTGAGTTGTTATTGCACCATTTTACTATGGAAAGTATGAGCAGAGACAAACTAAAAAAGATATTTCATCCTATGTAAACGTAAAAATTTAAACTGCGTGTTCATTTTCTGCAAATAGCCGCATATGTACAATCAAAAATATTTTGTTTTTTGTGTATACGCATACGTAATGCAAAAAATCAACAGATACAACGATGACATTGGAATTATCAGAAATAAATTTTGTTTTAGTTTTTTAGTTCAAATGAAAAATGTCCTTTGCTTGTCTGTGGTATGAGCAATCCCTTATAGTTATATTGTAGTTATATCACAGAATAGAAGTATAACCAGAACCGTCATTTTCAGAAACCAGCCAGTTCAGAATTATTACCTACCTTAAATTTTTCATAAAAATCTTAAATTTTAAATATGAATGTACATAATTACAATGGCCAATTTTATCTTAATTACATTTTCCTGGCAAAATAGATTGTGAGACCGTAATTGTTTTATTGAACTTAAAATATACGATTTTTTCTTATCTTCGGAGAGCCAAGGTCAACAAAATGAGTCGATATGTTTCCATATAAAAACAGTGTTATGACGTTTCTGTTGTTATTATGTTGTTACAAACTATTTGTTTGCAAAGGTTGACCATTAAATTATTTGTATTAAATAATAATATTAAAATTAAATTTCTGTTAATTATACTTGTACGTTCTGTGATATTTAAAATTATTAGTTTTATTATGTATAAAAAGTAGTAACGATGCAAACAAGAAAATTTATGTATGTTTATTTTCTAATGTCACAAAATTTGAAACGCTACTCGTAGCTACTAATACCGGGTTTCCATCGTCAGATGGAGCAGAGACCACCTAAAAGAGATATTTAAAAATTTAAACTGTGTCTTCTTTTTCTGTAAATAGCTGCACACAATAAAATATATTTTGTTTTTTTTTGTGTATGCGTATACGCAGTTTACACAAAAAGCACAGATAGAACGATGACATTGGAATTATCAGAAATAAATTTTGTTTGTTCAAATGAAACATCTCCTTTGATTGTCTGATACAAGTATAATAGTACAATAGTATTATAATCCTAAAGTATTACGATAGAAAACCACAGTTTATTAAAATATTTCAGTATACTAGCTATCAAAACATAATACGTAACAAATATTATTTTTAACGTTATAAATTTGACAGTGTATAAATTAATTTAATTTTCCCAGATTATTCATTACCATTTTTAATATTTTCTCATCTCAATGAGAAACAATTTGTTAGCTCATTATCGTATAGCATATAATATGTATCAAATAAATTAATAATATCCTTTTTATCAAACGCTCTTTTCCAAAAGACTTATTTCAAACCGTACGATGGAAAACCGGCAGGGCTTGATAGTAAAATAGTATTATACTATTATTGTATTATGCTATCGACGATGGAAACCTAGTATAAGTTTAAAAAATTTCCGCTAAGTGCAATCCAAGATGCTGCAATCGTAAATAGATGTTTGAAAATATAGATAAACTGCTCCCCATCCGAATAAAATGAAGCTGTAAAGCCTACTAGAAATTATTGGCAGCGTTTACGAAACGACAAAGGAAATGAGAGGTGACGATGTTACGACCAACAACCTACTTTCCTTTACCAGGGGCGGGATTTTGCAACATCACTTCTTCGATACTTATTGAAGTTTATATGTCCTTTAAGAACCAAATTGATCCTCTGTTTATTAAACTTACCAGCCAGCTCGACTATAAAATCACATTATTTCTACACAGTTTCTGTCACCACATGATTTGTTTTTATACTTGAACGAAATTAGGGAAAGGATAGAACTCAAATTTAGGTTGTGATCGCAATAAATAAACGTATTTGAATGGCAGTAATTTATTTTTGTTACAAGTTGATGCTATACTTATATTAAAAATTGCTGAAAAGTCCTGTAGATACTTAAAAATAACCAAACTTCCACTTTGTTTTAGACGTTACTCTAATTCTTAAATAGGAAACAAATGTCAAAATAAGAGTTTCATATAAATATCATGCTACAGCCTACACCTAGGTAAAACCTAGGAAGCCGCATCCACGTCGCGGGGGGGGGGGGGGGGGTGGACTGCGTCGGCAGTAGCAAAGTGTTACCGGGGGCCAATTACCAGTGGTATAACTTTGCAAAAACAAGCAATGAGTACAACAAATACATAGTATAATATCATACTCCGCGGAGGCAGGCCCAACGGGTTTTAGGATGGGCCAATCATTGTTTAACCTAATTGAACGAAGCTACAAATTATGAAAATCACCAAAATCTTCAACTGCAAATTACTTCTTCAATTACTAAATTGAACGAAGCATTTACAATTTTAAAGAAAAAGAATGAAGAACTCAAAAAGCAGTTGAAACAAGTGCAACACTTTTGAAGACACCTAAGCCAGCAATCAATGATAACGTTAATCCATTCTATATGTATGAAGCAGAATTAGAAAGAGAACCAAATTGGGTATTGAACCGGAATAAAATACCAAGTAAGAAAAGGAATGCTCAACACTCACCAGAAATGGCAGAAACGTTACCATCAATACATATTTAATTTGAAATAAATGAAAGTTTGTTCTTTTCTCCCTGTGATAGTTTATATTATTTTATTAATTTTACAACAAGTACTAGTTTCGAGCATTTGTTCTTTATCAACTTAAACTAGTTAATGTTGACAAAGAGGAAATGCTCGAAACCAGTACTTATTGTAAAATTAGTAAAATAATATAAATTATCACAAAAAGAAGAACAAACTCCCATTTATTTAAAATAAAATGTATAAAATCATGATAAAAAGTGCACAATATGATAACCATCGAAAATAATTTACCATGAACTTCAAAAGAGGTTTCTAGAAACCAGTTAATCATCGAGAAACAACCAGCTCTAGAACAACAACTGCTAAACTAAAAAGAGAAATCACCTCCACCAATAAATGCCGCCGGGATATCAAATTTCTCCACTATACTATCGATTATGAAATCGGTTACGATAACTGAGCATCTCTAAACAATGGCGTCTGGCAAATTAATGTTGCAGACTCTGAAACATATACAGCTATGGCTACAAAACTTATTTCCGAGGAGCATCAATAAGGATAGGAGGAGGATAAGAATGATCGCCCAATGAGTTATGGTAGAGGTCTTCACCCAACCTGCGCAAAAGAGGAAATTATTGTGGATATCGTGCAAAAGGGTTATCAAATAGAAAATGCTGTAGACATCATTAAGAAAGAAAAAATCGAAACCGGAGTTTAAATCAACAAAAGTGGCTTTCCACTATTTATGCTCACTTTTAATAACAAGCAAAAAGTGGCAAATGTGTATACAATATCACGTAAGTACTTAACATGAGCGTTAAAATAGAGCCATGGAAAAAATTTAGCGGTCTAATGCCGCAGTGCAATCAAAGTTTTAATCATACGCAGAAATATTGGCAAAGAGAGACTAGATGTGTGAAGTGTGCCAGAAAGCATCACGCCCAATTATTCCCGGTTGATAAATATATTGCTGAAAAATGTGTTAATTGCAAGAAGCCACATCCGGCAAACTATAGCGGATGTGAAATACCTAAGGAGTTACAAAAAATAAGAAATAAAACGCGAAGACAAAATCCAGGAATACCGGAAAAAATTAATCAAACTTTCACCAAAGAGAAACCAAAATCGCATACTGAAACGGGCGAACCAATACTATACTCGCAAGTGGTAATGATAAAACTAGTTATTTCGAAGAGCACTGTCGAAGATACAACAGTGCTCCAAAAGTTACTAAGAGGCAAGCTCTTAACGTTAGTTCGTCTAGCTAAACAAGAGAAATGCCTTGATATATAAGCAACAAGTTAGATAAGCAAGGCTCTCTAAATGAAATTACATCCATTCTCAATTAAAATGATGCAAACAACCACAAATAAAACATTAAGAATAGTAATCTGGAATGCAAATGGGCTAATGCAACATATTCTATAATTAGAAATTTTCCTAAATACTGAATAATAGATATGAATCGGAAACCCAATTTTAATTCAACTTCATATCTTAAAATATATGGATACAGCTGTTACCACCTCATTCATCCAGCAGAAGGAAAGTATATATAAATAACAAAGAATAGGATACACTTATCCTCAATATATTGCCCACAGCAAATAATTTAATTAAGCACATTATTTAAATCACTTGGATCAAGTTTCATAATGGGAGATGATTTTAATACAAAAAATACCTACTGGGGATGAAAAGTAACCTCTTACGAAGGAAGGGAGCTGTTTGCAGTAGGCTACTATGCAATTGCGATTTTCAAGATCAACCAACTTAATGGTCTTAATGATAGAAATAAAATACCCGCTTCTTTATCACCAAAGGTATAGACGAAAACTATATATACCTAGAAAGCAGCGAGGGGATTATGTATGTCGGATCACACGCCTGTTATTATGGCAACAGTGCAACGATTGTTAAGAAAACTTAGTCCACCTTGGCTAACTAATACCCAAAGCTGCTTGGAAAAATTCCAGAAACTACTTGAGGATAATATTGATCTTCAGGTGCCAATTAAAAATCCGATACAGCTAGAAGAAGAACTAAAACAACTCAACAACAGTATACAAGAAGCGGCGTGGAGTAGTACTCTCTCAAGTACAAAGGAAACGCGACTAAATGCTATTTATCCTCTGGAAGTTAGGGAACTTGTTGTAGCAAGAATGGCCTGACGAAGAAGTCGCGCACCATAATATAAAACAACTCTAAAATTTTTGTCCAATAAACTAAAGTTGCTAATGAAAGAAATCAAGAACGAATCCATTAATAAATACCTAAGATGCCGAATATTCCCTTTGGAAAGAGACAAAAAGTTTAAAACGACATAAACTACAAATACCACCAGTTAAAAATGAAGATGGAACAGGAGCTATAAGTACAGAGGAAAACGCTTCGTTGTTGCAACTCACGTTGTCGAGAATACGTTCCAGCCTCTCTACCTAGACAAACAACAGAGGAAAACATACCACCAGTGGCTCTATTCTGGTAATTCCCGGGGAATGAAAATTTTAAATTTTGTAGCAGTTTTATTCCCTTTTATCCCAAAGTGTATTCTGGGTTTTGGGAAAAATATTTTTTGGGAAAAAATTATTCCCCATTATAGTTAGCAGTTTTGACGTATATTATTAATACCTATTTTAGGAAACAATAACTGGGAATAGAATTTAACGGAAATTTATTGTACTCGTATTACTTATAGCAATATTACGGCTGTACATTTATACTGAAAACTGGTAATATCAATTGGAAATATCAATATTCAATTTTTTAGTTTAATAAACAAAATTTGTTTTTAAAGTAAAATTCGATTAAGACATCAACAAAAACCAATTAAACGTAGTAAACTATTATTAGACTTTGTTTTCTTATTTTGTTGATCTCGCGTATCGGCCGTGAATTATTAAATTGTTGGAAACGGTCAATTGAGGAAAACGTCTGGGGAATAGCTGCTACAAAAAAAAATTATTCCCCATTCCCGGGGAATTACCAGAATAGGGCCACAGTAAATAAAGTGGATAATTACAATATATCTCCTGTCATATTACAATAATTAAAATAGGAAATCAATCTTAATCTAAATGCAAATAAATCTCCAATATGACTTAATTACAGAACAAATAGTAAAAGCTCTTCCTCAAAAGGGCCCACGTAAACTCCTCTAAATAATTAACGCAGTATTCAGACTTAAACACGTTCCAAATCAACGGAAAGTCACAGATATAATTATGACATCCAAGAAACCACTAAACGGCAAAAATTCGTAGAGGCCGATTTGCTTACTTTCAATCATTTCAAAAATATTCGAGAAACTAATCCTAAAGATGAGTCTTTGAATAGAAAAACCGGAATAAAATAGGAATACAAGAAAGAAATTTTATTGCTCCATATCAATTTGGCTGCAGATAAAACCATTCAACAATAGAACAAGTACATCGAATTACAAACATAATTGAACATGTTCTTAAAAATAAGAAAGTATGTTCAAGTACCTTTTTGAATGTAGCACAGGCCTTGGAATATGACATAACGACTTGGGATATAAATTACAAAGTGACTTACTAAAGCAGTTTAATGAAATACCAAAATATTACATATCTAACCGACACTTTTGAGTTAAATTAGATGGCGAATACACAGGAATAAAGAAAGTAACAGCAGGAGTACCACAAGGTAGCGTTCTGGGACCAACTTTATATGTTTTATATACTTCGGTCCTGCCAACGATAGAAGGGACTAACATAGCAACGTTTTCGGATGATCGGGCCATCTTAGTAATCGCTGAAAGCATAGAAGAATTTTGTAATTTTTTATATTTTTTATTCTTCAAAAACTTGTATATTTATTATTGTTACAATTTTAACTTTAAAATTATTTAAAAACAACATTCAATTTTTAAATTTAAAAAACAGTAATTTAAAAATTCTTGTTTAAAAAATAATAAATATTATTAATTAGGAATACTAGTTTCGGAAATTCTTCCTTCTTCAGTTCCTTTTTCTATACTACTACTTCTGTAGTAGTATTAGAAAAAGGAAGTGAAGAAGGATGAATTTCGTCGGAATGGATGAAATGCGTTCAGTTCTACTGGTATCCAGTTGACCTTTCTGTTAGTGAAGTTTACGTGAACAGGTTTTTTCATTAAGTTGTATTCGACATGTCTTCGCCCAGGTACCAACAATATTACTAGCTCTTTGCAATTTGCTTGTTTGATTCTTCTATGTACCGTATAAATGAATGGAATCCATTTATTTTTGTTTTTTCGTGGCTTTTTGTTAATTTTATACTTATAATTTTTTCTATTTTTCATTTTTTTAAAACTTGTATATTTATTATTGTTTATGTAAAACATAATTATTTTAACTTTATAATTATTTAAAATAACATTCAATTTAAAAATAGGTAAACCTTTCTTTTTTAACAAATAATAAATACTATTAATTAGGAATTAAACCAATTCAAAAAGGAACTGAAGAAGGAAGAATTTTCGAAACTAGTTTTCTAATTAATAATATTTATTATTTGTTAAAAAAGAAATAATTATATTTTACATAAACAATAATAAATAGGATGGATTCCATTCATTTATACGGTACATAGAAGAATCCACAAGCAAATTGAAAAGAGCTACTAATATTGTCGGTACCGGACGAAAAGATGGCGAATAAAACTTAATGAAAAAAAACCTGTTCATTTAAATTACACTAACAGAAAGGTCATATGGATATCAGTAGAACTGAAGTCTCAGCAAATTCCCTGAGTAAAATATCTAGACAGACAAGGACATGTCAAAGAGAAAAAAGAGAAACATTAAAAACAGAAAAATTAATTAGCTCTTAGTAAGGCATTCTGAGCTAACTTTACATAATAAATTGCTATTATATCGGCAAATTTTAAAACCTGTGTGAACTTACGGTATTCAGCTCTGAGGCTGTACAAAGAAAACCAATCTCATTATCGTCCAGTCATCCAATACGATGTTTCCGATATTCGATAAACGTTCAATCCTCATTCAAACTTAAGGAATGTAACCATGAAACAATCCTTGAATAGTTTTGACGTAAAGGTTAGAAAGAGATTTTTCAAACAGACTTCTCAAGAAGGCATTTTATAAAATCGCATAAAAATCAAAAGGAGAGATGGTTCAAAAAGCATTTTTAAGAAGACATTTTTCGAAATGCATTAGAGTAAAAAATAAAGGGACGTTTTAAAATGGCATGTTTCAACCCGCCTTAAAGGTTTAAAAGCATGAAGTGTATAAAGTCCCAAAACGGAATATTTAAAAACCGCGTAAGGGTCAAAAAATATTATATTAATAAAGAACATTTCAAAATGAGATTTTTTATAACGTTAAAGTTTGGTATGTGAAGTAGTTTTGAAATACGGCCAACTGAGTAGAACTATAAACGATTTTGATAAAATTCGATAAGGCGGAATTAGGACATCTTTAACCGATTTTAATAGAATGCGCCACGTGGGCCACGAAGTTTATACAAATTTTTCTTGGTGAATTTCTAGAAAATGCGGTCAACTAGAAAGTACTTCAACCTATGTAGGCGAGTTTGAACACGATTATGATGATGATGAAATTCTGTTGCTTTATGGCTGAAACTACATAGAAAGAAAACAATTGTATTTCCATATTCAGATTACGCAATTTCATTTAAATTCGCGGACGCGATTAGATTTTGAAAAATTCGAGAGCAATGATTAACAGAGAATTTTCCTCGCCGATTGTATATATGTAGAATGATAAATAAATCAATCTATCCTCTATTTATTGTTGTTTACAGCATTTTTTTGATGCTGACAACAACTGGAAGAAAAATTTATGTGTATTGACACGCAATTGACGACAAATTGACAAAAAAAAACTTACAAAAGCTTAAGAGTATATATATAAATATTCTGATGAGATATCTATGCTTACCGGTATATGAAATCAAATTATTTAGACAATTAATAATGTTTTCTAGAAGCCAACATATTTATGTGGTGGGGCAGTCATATATTTTTTTTAATTTTAAAATTTTGTTGTAGTAAAAAGTGAAGTAGCGGTTCGATGGACAATGACAAGCGATCGTAGAGATGTCTACCCTTAACGGCGTATGACATTACGTTATCTGGACTATTTTTGTTGTTTTGTAAAGCCAACATAATTATGCGGTGGGGCAGTGAACGATTTTCTTCAATTTTAAAATTTTGCTATAGTAAAAAGTATAGTGTTCGATGGTCAATGATAAGGCATCGCAGAGATGTCTACGGTTAACGATGTATGCATTACCTTATCTCGAATATTATTGATGTTTTCTGGAAGGAAACATATTTATGCGGTGGGACAGTCATAGATTTTTTCAATTTTAAAATTTTGCTATAGTAAAAAGTGTAGTGGTGGTTCTATGGTCAATGACAAGGCATCGTAGAGATGTTTACGCTTAACGGTGTATGACATTACGTTATCTAGACTATTCTCGATGTTTTCGAGAAGCCAACATTTTTATGCGGGGGGCAGTCATAGATTTTTTCAATTTTAAAATTTTGTTATAGTAAAAAGTGTAGTGATGGTTCTAAAGTCAATGACAAGGCATCGTAGAGATGTCTACGCTTAACGGTGTATGACATTGCGTTACCTGGACTATTTTTGATGTTTTATAGAAGCCAATATATTTATGCGGTGGCGCAGTCATAGATGTGTTTTAATTTTTAAATTTTGCTATGGAAAAAGGGTAGTTGCGGTTCGCAGGCTTAACCGGAAGAGGAGTTCTGATTGTGCATATGTACTTTGTCATAACATTAAGCTGCCTTTATAACATTAAGCTGCCTTTATAACATTAAGCTGCCTTATGTGATATATATATATATCAATTTTCTGGCCGTACATTCGCCTCACTAGTCTAGTTGGCACCTATCACCTTATAATGGGGACTGGTTGCTTATTTGTTTTTAATATTATTGATCGAATGGCCTTTTTGTCGTATGAAAGATTGCCTTTTTGTCGTTGGCGTCTTAAATTTGCCTTATTTTGTGATCGCGCTCAGACCACCCGTTACATACAACGAACGCACACACTGTAAAGGAAACTTTAGTCACGGATAGTAAGTTGAATTCAGAATTATCTTACGTCAGCTATATTCAAAATAACTAAGAAAAGCATCCACCTTTCTCAATCTTCTCTTGTTATGAACAAGAGAGTGCTGATTTTGAAAAAATCAATAATCTATTGGGTAACACTGATTTCACTGAATCAAAATAATGGCATTGAAATTTAGACTGGTAGTTATTACTCAGTATCTAACCCTCGCCAAAAGATCATCTTTCCAATCCCTCCGGGGTACAATAAAAATCTAAGAAGGAAGCGCAACTTTAGAATTAGACATTAGCAACAATTTTTAAAAAGTCAATTGAAGTCAATTTGCTCTAAATTTATAGAGGTGAGGTTAACAACACGTTGGAAGTTCGGTTTCGAACTAATGAAACATTGAATTGTTTTGGATAGGAAAGTTATCAAAAATTTTTCTAAAGACACCAGAATCGACCCACGGGTGATATTTTCATTCTGTGATAATACTTTGAACAATCGGCTATTTCCGTTTATTTTAATCGATTTGGTCACAATAATGATTAAAATCACCATATAGGTTTAAGATGGTTTTGATATATGATTTCGGAGAGAAATTCTGAAATATGCATGATTAGAATTGGACTTGGCCATTTCTTAGTCGTGTTTAAATAGATAAATTTACAGAACTAGAACGTTTTTCAACTGATTTTGATGAACGGTTGGCTTGTTGATTAATAGTTATTAAAATTTATATTATGCCCGCGAAATTACATGTACTAATAAATCAACCTTATAACAAATAAACGCAATTCTTAATAAGAGGAAAACAATTAAATTAAATAAATTTTATGTAACTCAATTTTAAGCCTTCAAGTGAAAATAATTTATGAATGAATTACAAATTGTAATTCCGTTTTGATCCAAACTATTTTAATTAAAATCAGTAGAAAAAATAGAGTTTTTCTATATACCGGAACTGCCAGAAACATTTTTAGAATCTCTTTTTCATCCAACAAAGAAAATGTAATCCAAATGGCCTAATTCCAGAGCTCAAATATTCATTTAAGAATTTCATTCTGTTCTCACGTACTAAATTTTATCAAAATTCTTTAAAAAGCAATATAGTTAGCCGTATTTCAGAACTATTCCTTCCAGAAATGATTTTAGATGCCCACTTTGGTCCCATAAAATTTCATCAAAATCAACATTTTTATTATTAAAATGGAAATATATATTACATATTTAGTATAAAATGTATTTTTAAATATTTATAACCAAAGCAAAGAGCACTTACATTAATATAATATTTTATAGAATATTACAGTGAATTTTCCTTTTAACAGTTGGAGGAAAACCCGTAATCCATTGTATTCTTTTGGAACTACGAAATTACTGTGTTTTGTGTAAAAAGCTTCAGACACAAATGTTTTATATTATACTGCAGAAGAATAATCTGTTTTGCTAACCCTTTTAACTAAAACAAATTAAACTGGATTGAATTTTACACAGACATACTTCCTAAAATAAAAAAAAACTGGTTATATTAAAATGACTAAACTTTAACTATTATCTACTTACAAATAAATGTAACACATTTCAAACGATGATTTTTCATTTATTAAAACTAACGTATTGTTTCCAATCATACTGTATGTAAAAATAAGATAAGAAACATTTCCATGTACAATTTATTGTTGTAATTAAAATAAGCATTATAAACATCAAAATACGCTTTATACAAATAAAATATAATATTATTATTGTAGTAGTTATCCTTTATTAAATTTATTGAGGTAAATATTAAAATTATAATTAATGTTTAATGATCATAAATTATTATTATTTATCTAAACTTTTATGTGTTTCACAAAAACAATTCTCACATATCCAATTACCGCCGGGACATCCAGGACAATATGTAATAATTTTCTGCATGGATTTTTTGTAATTTGGATCTTTGTTCTTTTTTATGCAAACCACACAGAACCCTTTGACTCTAGAGCGATTTATAGTTGATAAGACATGTAAACCAGCTTTTATTGGCTCTATTTTTGCTTTACCGTCAATATTAAGAATTTGCTTCTTCATTTTCTCTGGAAAAGTTGCTCGTTTACCTGTATAAATATATAGAAAACATTTTGTTAATAAAAAATTTGCGTTTGCATCAAATGCTTTCAAAGATATTGCATATACAAATAATTAAATAATAATATGTTGTTCAAATTTATTTATTAAAAATTTAATAAAATAGTAACAGTATATTATAATGTAGCTAAATCATCAGTCCATAAAGTGGGCTTGAAAGATTTTGTCTCTTTTCGCTCGTGACAATGACTGGCTCGTACCACATGTAGAATTTTTCCGATGGTTTTAATCGTTGCTTTACATCCATGTTTGCGGTAGCCGTAACAGCGCCAATATATAATATTTTCTAAGCCATTTACAAGTGTCTTCGAGTATTCAAAACTATCATAAACTAAATGACCTTTTTTATTGTATGAGTAATCATTAGACCCAGTTGGCGGTGTCGTTTGTACCAGAACGGAAAGCTTTGGCTTTGACGAATTGTTTTCAACATAAAGAGATGGATTCACGTCGCTATAAACAAATTTTAATTCTAAAAAAAAAAAAAAAAAATCAGTTTAACGAAATCTTTAAATTATTTTTTGCAATTTTTGTTAAACAAGCAAAATTATAAAATAATAAAGGTCCGGACAAATGAGTTCGTGATTATTGATTTTTTATGGTTGAATTATTCATTAAATTGCATTACGAGATTAGGGTTGTATTATTTTCGACATTAATTAGGTATATTAATATCGGAAATAATACAAATGCTCGCACAGCAAGTGGTGCGAAGCAATTAGGCAAAGTTTAAAAAACGAATAAAATAAGTATATCTAGTCCTACGGCCGAAACACTACTTTATTTATTAAATAATTATAGATTTTAGTCCCTAGGGACTAAAGCAGCTGGACTATAGATTTCTAATTATTGAAATTGGGTAATTTTCATACGAAATTGTTTTAAAAAAAACTATTTTCAACGAAAACTCGATAACACATGTTCTTAAACTCTACATTGTTAGTATGACGTATGTGCTTAACAATGAATTTATTACTAACGATAATGAATGAATTTACATATGTATGAAAATAAATAATAAAATGTATCATAATACGTAAGACAGGAAACCAATTTTGTTTCCCTTCAATATGAAAATATTTATTAAACTATCCGTAAACTTGGAGTATTAAAATTTTAAATTATTATCATTTCTCAATTGTACGCAAATAGTATATTGTATAATTAGGAGGAAAAGTACTGCATTCCCGGACGATAGTGGAAATTGGCAACCACGGGAGCCCGGGATTGCACTTTTCCTCCGAATTGTACATACTATTTTTTCTACGATCGGACTTTAAAAAAATATAAACCCAAAATAATTTTTAGTATTATTCAATAATTATCATATTAAGAAATCAAAACAAAGTAAAAAATCGAAAATAATATAAAATTATTGCTTAGTTAGCCACGACATCATAAGACATAAATACATTTTGTTTTTCAAAAGTTGTGAAGTTTGTGTACCTATATGATTTATAAAAAACGTGTGAACGAAATTTAAGGGATATGGACAGTGAAAGCGGCTGACGCTAGTGGAAGCAGCTAATTCAGCAATTAAACAATTATTAAACAATTAAAAATCCATACGGGAATATATTCCCGGCCTAGGCCAGAAAAAATATTCTCGTACTATTATTACTTGTTGCTTAGCAACAAATACAACATACTGGAATCATGAGGTTTTCGTTTCGAAAAAACAACGGAAAGATATATTTTTTCTTACGATCGGAGAAAAATATTTTTATCGCACTCATTGTCCACGTAAAAATGTTCATTAAAAAAATTATTTAGCTTAGGTATTGAAGTTAAGGAATATGTTTTTCGACTGATTGTAGCATATTTACTACTTTGACAGGTAGAACGGCAGTTTCGAGTAGAGTTGAGAATGATGTTTGTAACAATCTTAAATGGAGTTTACGAGCGACAAAAAACACGTAGCCGTCATAACTGCTGCGTTTTTGCCACTGCTAAAATAGCAATGCTAAACGCAAATGACAGCTGTAACATCGGTATAAACGCGACATACTCATAGCTCAGCTAAAATCGCATTGCTGCGTAGGTAACATTACATTAAAGCCTTTTTCATATAAAACAAAGTTGTTTCTGGAAAGTTTAATAAAAACATAAACATACACTAAAAAAATAAGGTGGTGGTCCTTGCTATCTCTATTACGATCCAAAACAACAATAAAAAAAATAAGATTTATACATTAAAATAAAATCTCTTGGTCAATTATTGAACAGTTATTTATTAATTCTAATTCACATTTAATATTTAATTACAAGTTATTATGTTGAATTTGTCGATGTATTATAACTTAAGATAACTTCTTAAAGCTATATTTAGGTGCCAATCCGTCTCCAAAAGTCAAAAAATTTTATTTCTTAATTAAACAATAATTAAAAAAGATCCCTCGCAATTTTCATCTAGCACTTAGTTAAAATAATTGTAATAAATCAAAAATAAGACATAAACAACAACGGAAAATTTAGTAATGCGAATAAACTACATATTTGAAGCAAAAACTTAGAATTAGGTCTGAATTATTTTATTTAATACGGCTATGTATAGACCCAAACAATTTTATATAATATTGAAATATATATTTTTTATTAATAGCCACGTACATTGAAAATTAGTTTAGGAAAAATACAAAATAAAAAAACTAGTAAAATATTAATGTATTAGTTAAATATTAACATACAAAATATTTTTTTTAAATAAAAAAATTCACGTCACAAAGAAAAAGATATCACGTCACAAATTTCGATTTTATTATTAGGTCAAAGAAAACGAATCTGTACGTCTATACGGAGAATCATGGTTGCGGAATAAAAGTCCGTTTCTTTCCCTTTAACCTATAAAATCTTTTTTTTGTGGTGTACAAAACTCGGTTTTATAGGTAAAGGAGAAAGAAGCGAAGTTTTGATACCACAATCATGATTCCCCGTGTGGACGCACAGAATAGAAACAACATTACCAAACAAATTTGTGAACTGAATCCCTTTCTTTGCGACTTTTTATTTAAAATAAAATATTTTGTACGTAATTCATACCATGTTTACACCAAAGCTACTTTAATAGTATAATACTTTTTTGCTAATAAAGTATAATACCCGGCCAGTTTACATCACAAGTGGTGTAAACCCATACTATAATACTTCATTGCTTTTTTTTTGTAGGCAATTATACAATTTTTTGTTTAATATCACAAATGGAAATGTATACCCAAACAAAAAATGTCTTTACCGGTCACTTGAAGAAAATAATAAACAAAATTAAAGTATTATAATATTAAAGTAGAGTTTACACCTCGACTATATTACCAATATTTTTTGGTAGATTTTATACTTTAATAGCAAAATAGTACGTGATAAAGTATTAAAGTATTTTAGTTTGAGTTTACACCAACATACTATTTTGCTACATACTTTTATTCTACTGGTGTAAACGGGTATCAGTTTCATTATCATTTTACTGATTACGTATGTCATATTTTAGTTTAATAATTTTTGTATTATTTCTTAAACAATATTTAATGTACATGATTTTAGAAAGTCTATTAAGTAAAGGTGATGTGAAACACCGAAATGTTGAGTTATAACAAAAAAATATAATTTACAAGATTATTTAAAATTGTTTTGGTATAGACCCAAAAGCCATAAGAAATATTCTGTAAAAATCATTTAAAATTTTTATCTTTAAACGAATCGACGAAAATCATTTCTTGGTTTACATAAAATTATTTTATTCATCAATATTTTTAGTTTTAGTTTTTAGTTGTTTTTGTAGCATTTTCAAATCACCGGGTTTTCGACGTTCTGTTAATACTTGGTGATTATGATCTTTATGTACAACGACGAGCTTTTTACCATTTTCGATAGTATGGACACGAGCCTTACAACTTTATAGAAGAAATAAAAGAATAGTTTAACAATCAATCAAATAACATTATTTAAAATAATAAATCTCATCCTCCGATGTGTTAGAATAAACAGAAATAACAACAATGAATGAGATTAATTATTTAATTTTGTTTTTTTATACCCAAATGGTTTATTGTTAACACATTTCCAGTAAACTTTATCATTACTGTATTTTTCACGTGTAAACGGATATCCATCTAAACATAGTTGAAGTTGACCGCGTATGCTGCATAAATATTCGACCGTATTTGGTTTCCAATCTAAAAATAAAAAAATAAAAATTAAAAAATTGTTTATGCATTATAAAACAATTTATAAAGTATGTAATTTGAAATAGTTATTTATATCATAAAAGCTGGAACATTAAAATATGGGGTTGTTATGAAGAAATTGTTGTTGTAAATAATTGGCATGAAAACGTGATTTATACGATATGATTAAATAAACCAAATCTCGAATTTGGTTCAGCGTTTCCAACATTAGCGTTATGAGATCGCACGGTATAAGTTAAATCTCAAATTATGTGCTTTTATCAAATTTACCCAAAATTTGGATGTTATTACTTTAAGCCAATTGGCGATACTTTTGTAGCATAATCTATTGTTTCTAAGAAAAAATCATCCGATCATGTGTTATCAGTGCTCTAAATATTAGCTGTGTTTCTTGATGCTTGATCTGATCCGATTCAGTTCACATAATCGATTTACACGGCTTTATTTATAAAACAGCAATCTTGAATTAAAAAAATTATAATCCGTTAATCATGTGAAGATAGATGTTTTGAGATCGATCATAAAGGGTTGTCCAATTGATACGTAGGAAACTAAAACAAACTAAAACTATAAATATTATTTTTGAATCAGTTGAGTACTTTATTTTGAAGGTTTATCGATGTCATTTATGTATGAAAAATGATATCACTCAAATATTCACCATGGCTGGATTTACAGATGTCGGCTCGATGGCCAAAATTGTTGTCTCGATAATGATGTTGTTTTTTAGGTCTTGGATAATGGCTGGACTATCAACGTACTTTGCTTTTCAAAAATCCCCATAAAAAGTAATCTGATGACATTAAATTGCATGATCCATGGCCTACAAGGCCAATTCACATTTCCGCGACATGAAATTAAGCAATTTTCGAAGAACCTTTGCAATTCATCCATATTAGCACGTGTCGTATGGCTAGTTGCACCGTCTTATTGAAAATAAACATCACCCAAGCCGAGTCCATCAAGCTGGGGCTAAAAATAGTCCGTTATCATTGTTTTGGATTTTCTTTCACACTTTGCCTCACAACAGCGATATTATCTGGTGTGCGAACAATTTTTGAACGGCCAGATTTTCTCTATAGAACCCGTAGTCTTGAAGTCACGCACCAAACGACCGATGGTTGTTTCATTTGGGCGTTAATCGCCCCAAAATATTCACGAATTTTCGCCATTTTAGTAGTGCTCTTGAATAACTTTAACGCAATCTTCAATGAAATATGACTCCATAGCGATAAATGTCAAACTATTCAACTAACAAAATCATATGAAATGACAGAAAACAAACATGGCATCTTTGCAAAATTATTTTTTATTTTCTTGCGCCTCCTTTGGACAACCCATAAGAATTTTAATTGTCCCCGGGTCGATTATATAAGTATTACGAGTTCGACTTACGGTTTGGGGACAATCTAGCAGAACAATAAACGGTCACAATAGTCACAATTGCCCAAAATGCCTTTTGACGTCATTTGTCGACCAACCGATAATACTTATAAGTAAGTTAAGCTAAACTATCGACTGGAACACTAAAAAACGTATTTCATTAGTAAATCACCTACAAATTTTTTTTTTAAAATTTAACAACAAAAATGAATAATTAATTTGAAAAATTTTGAATTTTAATTTTGCCACCGCTTGAGAAAAGAGGATAATATAAAAAAATGTTTTTATAAATATAAAAGCAGATTACCCCCTTATAGGTTAGTGTGAATGCGGTTAAACAACTTATATAATATAAACGAAAAATATTAGATTTTATCACTAGAATTGCTGAATTGAAGTCCTACAGGAGAGAATACCGACAAGCTTTCCAATTAAATTAATTATAACATTGTGAATAATCATAGTAGCGTCAAAATCAAACGGCAAATTTTAAATACTCCGAAATTTTCTGATTAGTTATAGCTACTCATAGGTTGGAAAAAAATGAACCTTTATTTATTAAAACTGTTACTAAATATAATTGTATTTTAAATTGAAAATTTAAGAGAAATATCGTTTTCTTAAAATAGAAAATTTTCTATTAAAAATATAAAATCACTAAACAATATGACATTGTTATTATTGTTTAGTTAAATTTATTTTAAGTGGTATCCATAGACAAGCACATTTCCTGGTATTAAAAGGTGAACCTTGTCGATTGTATTCACCTTTAATCAACTGTACCAAATGTTATTACACAGTATATTATATATACGCAACAAGGTGAACATTATTGTGGTTAATCGGATTATAAAATATGCACGCTTGAAAATAGACGACTTCTCTTAGGCGCGGCTTTTATTGGTAACGTTTTGCTTGGTCGCATTGATTCAGCTTGCATTTTGGAAAACATATCAATTCATGTACCTTGCAGAACATTTCTAAACCATGAGGTTCTAGCACTAGAACACCGTTAATAGATTGTCTAAATCATTCAACGAACTATTTGATTCAATTTATCAAAGAACAACTTCAAAATATCCCGAAGAATTGTTTTTAAAACTTTTAAATGTTAAATCAAAATTTGATTTATATTTTTTTATGCCTTTAAGTTTTTTGTTTGAATTGTTTTTTTTAACATAATTTTTGTTTTAAACTAAATAATCTGAAATCATACATGTAAATCACAGAATAGATTTCTTTAAATAAATAAACAATCGTGATATTTTTTCATACAGAAAAAGTCATCTCATATAATATACTTTCGTAATTGGAAAATATTTAATGAGGCAGTAATAGTAATAAAATGAATAGTACGAAAGTAAATAGAACGTTTATATTGGTTTTTGGCTCGTTTTTATTATTATAATAATTAATTGCTAAGCTTTCGATGTTATTTGTTGTCTTAAAAATGAAAATTATAAGCATGCAGCAAAACAAAACTACATTAGCAAAACTACATGTAGCAAAACAAAACTACAAGTTAAAAGATATCAACAGCATACTATAAAATTAGGGAATCGGACTGTTTGTTTTCGTTTACTAACGTGTAGATAACGTACCGCTCCACACAGTGCGGCAACACGATGCGTTTTTCTTCGTCTCTCACCTCTTCGCCTATAAATAAAATTCTAAAATAGGTGTTTTTTACAGCACATTTGCTGTAATAATTTTATGTGTAACTCGTGTTGTACTACTGTGGGCAAAAAGTAGTAAGACTATTTAATTTAAATTAAAAAATATTTTAAAACGCGGAAAACCATTCGTCGAAATATTTTTTTTCTATATTGGTATGACTGTCAGTGACATCTGTGCCAAATGTCACATCAAAATAATCATTAGTGTTTAGTATACGCTTGTCTATCTGAAGTACAAAAAGTGGATTCGGAAATTTTTACAATGAGTGAAATTATTCAACCAAGAAGTTCCATTAAATTTTGTGTGCGGAATGAATTTTGTGGTGCCGAAACGTTCAGAATGGTGCAAAAGGCCTTCGGTGATAATTGTATGTCGCGAGCAAGTGTTTTTGGTTGGTACAAATTGTTCAAAGAGGGTCGAGAACGTGTTGACGACGAACCACGTCTAGGACGGCCATCAACATCAACTGATGATCAACACGTTAATAAAATCAAGGAATTGGAGCTTGAGAATCGATGATTAACAGTCAGAGACCTTACTGGCATCGTTGAAATATCGGAAGGATCAGTGAAAACGATTGGTTCCAAAATCACTCAATTTTTTCGAAAAACAGCGTCGCGTTGACGTCTGTGAAACATTGCTTTCCAGTCGGTAGTCACCAGGATGTCATGCAACGTATTATAACTGGCGATGAGTCTTGGATCTATGCTTACGGCCCGGAAACCGACAATCAATCGGCCGAATATAATGCCAAAGGTGAGCCGAAGCCAGAAAAATCACGTCAAAGTAAGTCAAAAATCAAGGTTATGTTGACAGTTTTCTTCGATTATCGAGGTGTGGTGCACTCCGAATTCCTTCCGACCGGCCAAACTGTCAACAAGGAATACTATTTGAGTGTTATGCATCATTTGCGCGAAGCTATTCGTAGAGGCCGGAATTATGGGTCAACAACTCTTGGTTTTTGCACCACGATAATGCACCTTCTCATACTGCATTGGTTTTACGTGATTTTTTCGCCGAAAAATTCCACCCATATCGTTCCGCAACCACCGTATTCGCCTGATTTAGCTCCGTGTGACTTTTGGCTGTTCAGCAAACTCAAATGATCGCTCCGGGGAAACCGTTTTGAGTCAATTGAAGACATTAAACGTGAATCGCTACGCGCATTGGAGGCTATTCCTTAAATTGACTTTAACAACTGTTTCGAGGATTGGAGAAATCGTTGGCACAAGTGTATTGAGGCCGGGGGGATTACTTTGAGGGGGACGAAATAGATTTGGAGAAATACAAACGAAACACAAACACACTCACAAATACAAACGAAACAATAAAAATAAAAATTTAGGGTCAACATTTTTTTTGTTTTTACGTGATTAGCATGAAATTGAATTTTGTCAAAAAATAAACTCCTTACCAAATGAGAATTTTACAACGTGCTTCAATACCTACTAGATTTTTTAAATTTTATTTTTGGATTTTCCTATTCGATTTGATCAAGCGTCCAATATAGAATGAAACTAATTTTACACATGCATAGATACGTGCCGCACTTGAATCGTGCATGGAAAGGCAAGGGCTGCTTGAGTTTCGTTTGAAAAATACAGTGTGTGAACTGGCTAATTGGTAGTAATCGAAAAGTGTTTTTACATTTTCTGGTTTGCACGCAACCATCTTTAACGCAATATGATTTCTTAGACGAGGAAACACTATACGACAATAAGCCTATTGGGGTAAATTAGCTGAATATATTACATCACTTTACCTCAATTAATTCAAAATATTTATTTAATTCACTTAAATCGAATAGGCCTTGATAGTAAATATGCAGCTATAATTTTGGCAAACAAACGCGATTAGTATGAAAATGAATTTTGGTAGAAAATAAACGGCTTGTTTCAATCTACTAGATTTTTCAAAATATTTTTTTGTTTTTTCAATCCGTTTCGCTCAAACAATCAATATAAAATGAAAGTAATTTCACACATCAGGCACGAGCAGCGCTTGAGTTTTGAGTGGAAAGGTAACGGCAGCTTAAGTTTTGTTGCAAAACGCAGTGTGTGGAAAGGCTAATTTAGACTTTCCACACACTGCGTTTTGCAACAAAACTCAAGCTGCCGTTACCTTTCCACTCAAAACTCATGTACAGCTCGTGTCTATTTGTGTGTTAATTTATTATCAGTTTTTATTATATCCTTGAGCGAAACGGATAGAAAAAACGAAACATAAAATTTCAAAATCTAGTAGGTATTGAAACAAAATGTAAAATTCTTCACATTTCCTCAAGCGTTTATTTTCTACCAAAATTCATTTTCATACTAATCACGTGAAAACTAAAAAAAAATTCTGACTAATTTTTTTTTGTTTTTTCGATTGTGTTGAGTATAGAGGCTTTCTACACGAGTATGTAGTACATGACAACAGTGCATGACATCATTACATCATTCGCGTTTAGACGTAAACTAAAAAACTGTTGGCACCAATTGCAACTTGTGTTTGTATGCGTAAAATTATTTTTATTTCGTATGTTGCATAGGGACGAATAGTCAAATTACAAATGAACATCAAAAAACAAAAACAAAAAATCGAACCAAAAATTTTTTTTATTGCTTTTTCATTGTATTAGTGTATAACAACTCGTTCCGCAATAAAAATTGTTGAGGAAAAAATGCAAACCGATGCAACACAAATATCCCCACTCCAAAATAAGTTTATAGGCGAAGAGGTAAGAGGCGAGGAAAATACATCATGTAGTGGATACACGTCTAAATAGGCCCATACACAATAAAAATGTTTGAGTATGCACATAAAATTAGTGCTGGAAACGTGTTGCAAAATATCCCACTTTAAAATTTAGTTTATAGGCGAAGAGGTAAGAGACGAAGATTTCTCTATTTTATAATTAATTAATTCTTAAACTAAAATTATTTGCAAATGCGGATTCACACTAATAATAATTTCACTATTCAATTTTAGCTCAGTAGTCCAAAGTAACCTGTATTGCTTTTAGGTGCATCAGTTTTGTGGTTTTTTGTATACGTTATAAATGTTTCGATTAATTCTACAAGTACAAAATAACTAGAAAGTTCAAGTGGCTCAAGTTCACATTGTCTTATAGAGAAAAATATTGATTATTTTAAGATATATTACTATTAATTCATTCATAGCTAATTTTTTGTCCTGGTTTTCGCCGTCCCATCTATATTTTATGATTATGATCCTTATTAACAATTACTAATTTTTTGACACGAAATTTGGTCCTTATCCTGGCAGGGCATCTATATTGTTTCAAATATTAGTAAATTATATAATTATTATTTTTTCAAATAAAGCTTAGAAAAACGAACTTTAATCTTCGTTATACACATCGCCAATATGCAGATTCATTATGAACGTCTTGTTTCTCAAAAGGATAGCCATCCAAACATAATAATAAACCACCTCTCATACTGTTTTTTTACTCTACATTGAGTGTTTGGGATGGTGCTATAAAAATAAATAAAAACATAATATTAAAAGTTTTGCATTTAAAAAACTGTTAAAATAATAAGATTTGAATAAATTTTATTTTATCTGAAATCCGTATTTGTGAGGAGACTGGGTGACATTAAGAATGTTAAATTAAGCTATCTAAAATATTTAGATTCATACTACTTACAAAAAGCTTGATCTGTAAAATTGTTAATCATATGCCATACTTGGCATATTTATCCGTAGTAATTTAATTCAAATTAAGTTTATGTAAATTTAAAAAAAATTTATATAGATCGATTTGCATGATAATTACAATTGCTAAAGAAGCCAATTATGATCAACAATTTTCTTTTGCTATTATAAATTCAGAAATAACACAATTCTAAAGTGGCTTATTTCTCAACAAAATACAGATTTTCTCCGATATTCTCCGATATATATATATATATATATATATATATATATATATTTATATATATACATACATATATATATATATATATATATATATATATATATATATATATATATATATATATATATATTTATATGTATATATATATATATATATATATATATATATATATATATATATATATATATATATATATATATATACATATATATATATATATATATATATATATATATATATATATATATATATATATATATATATAGAGAGAGATACATATATATATATAAATAGATATAGATATATATATATATATATATATATATATATATATATATATATATATATATATATATATATATATATATATATATATATATATATAGATATAAATATATATATATATATATATATATATATATATATATATATATATATATATATATATATATACAAGGTTATCCAATTCAAGCTTGATAAAGTAAACTTAAAAAAAACACACAAAATATTCGGAATGTATTGTAATTTTTATTTCATTTTACAGATTGATCCTTGCCATTTTTAGTTAAACAAGATATCATTCAAATGTCCTCCACGGGACTTCTTACAGGCCTTGATTCTTTTGCGGTAATTTTCAATGACTTTTCGGCACATTTCGGGCGGTATCTCGGCCATTACCTTACGAATATTAGTTTTCAATTCGTCAAGAGTTTGAGGATTGTTTGCGTAAACACGATCTTTCGCGTAGCCCCACAAAAAGAAATCCAAAGGCGTTAAATCACAGGATCTTGGAGGCCAATTGACATCAGCCAATCGCGAAATCAAACGTCTAGGAAATTTCTCTTGCAAAAGATCTCGATTTGCTCGTGTTACGTGACTGGTTGCTCCATCCTGCTGGAACCACATATCGTCAAGATCATAATCTTCGATTTTCGTAAAAAAATAATCGGTTAACATGCGGCCATAGCGCTCAGAATTGACGGTAACGGTTCGTCCATGGTTGTTGTCAAAAAAATACGGCCCAATCACACCACCAGACCACAATGCGCACCAAACAGTGACTTTTTCCGGGTGTAATGGCTTCTCTACAATCAATTGTGGATTTTCTGAGCCCCAAATTCTACAGTTTTGCTTATTTACGTATCCACCAAGCGAAAAATGATCTTCATCACTGAAGAAAATTTTGTTCGAAAAATCAGCATCGACGGCCTGTTTTTCCAACACCCAATTTGCGTATGTTAAATGCTCCATATTCTTAAATGGCATTCTTTGACAGATGTCGGTATACAGATTTCTACTTTATCAACCTCGAATTGGATATATATATATATATATATATATATATATATATATATATATATATATATATATATATATATATTTTTAGGCCTATCGGACCACGTTTAGGGGTCGCTCAAATTGGTTTTTTGCAAAAAAAACACTAAAACGACCTTTAGTGACGTTTTCTCTTCCCTTTCACTTCAGCTCGTTCAAGTAATGCCGGTTTAATATTTTCTAATTATTTTTGAGTATACCGAATCCAACGAAATGGTATGCCAAATCCAACGAAATGATATAAAAGGTGATTGACATAGTAGAAAATTTGTTTTCGAGCTGTTTCTTTCAAAGAAATTAAAACTTGTGAGTTCCGCGTAACTTTATAAAATAGTGCCTATCATGTTTTACTAAATTTCTATATTTGTGGGTATAGAGCAAAGAATTACGGAAAAAATGAGACATTGCACGTCATCATAACTGAAAAATTAACAATTTTATAGCCTTAAGGGCGACGACCAAAACGGAAAAATTTTAAATAATTGTTTGTCACTTGCTAAATCAATGGTTAGAGTGTATTAATAAAAAATTAAAGAGAAACTTAAATAGATAAAGAAATGTCCATAAATTACTATCCTTGAAAATTAGTTAATGCCTTAATAATTATTCTAAGATATATAGCTTGTCACAGAGAAGTTAGGTTCCATATTTTGAAATTTTGGTTAAAGGCCCCGTAAAAGATTTAAAATTGAAACACATTTCATATGTAATTAACAAGATTTGTATATTTGATATTTTTAATAGTTTTCCTGTTGCACAGCACTTAATATTTGGTTTCGTTGCTAAAGAAATTCTCTTATAGTAGTGATCTTATAGTGATATATGTAAGTAGTTCTCCAAGAAAGAAAAGTGATAAACATTAAAATTCTTTATAATTATCTCGCCCATTATGTATTTTTTTTAAATTGATCATTAATAAAGGTAAAAATATTCTCCTTCTCTTGAGAACTGACAATTTCTTGAACATTTGCGCCATATAAACCGGAGCTTATTTGAGTATGGTTAAAAGAATTCCACTGCCTTTTAAATCTCTGAAAAAGCTGAATATCGGGCCCACTTGATACTTCCTTTAATAAGCTACTAAAAGCAACAGGTTCAATTAATTCATATATACGATGTATGCAAGCAAACATCAATAAATTTCTGCCAAGTCTTTTTTCAAAAAGTTTGCAGACTCCATTTAGCTTATCGGCGTTGCTTGCCGTTGTATCAAAGCGCAATCCCTTAATATTGTCTGTATATATTTCAATCTTCAAGCATTTTATATGCCATTTTACACTGCTCTATGCCTGTCCCATGTATAATTATTGGAACTCCTAACAATTTGGTGTTACCATAACCGGATACTATTACGCACAGTCGGCCACCCATTATTTTCTCTGCTATATATTCTAACATTTTTCGTCAGAATAGAATCAGAACTGAAAGACTTAAATATTTCATCTCTGATCTCTTTCCTGAGCCGTTGTCTATGGCGACGTATGGTCTCTTTGGAAACTAAAATTGATTCTAAATCACGCCCTAATGCATTTGCAGTGGTGGCGATTAGAAGAGCTGCTCCTGAATTGTTTATTTTCGATCGATCCAACGCACCTACTATATTCAATCAATCACGTTCTTCATATGTAGCGATGAGTCAGCAGAAGCGGAATGTTTTGTTTGTTTTAGTTTCTTTTCTACTGGTGCTTGATATTCACTGCCGCTAGAAGACAATGTATGTAAGCTGGTGTACAAAATGATTAAGTTTATATCTTTTTCTTGAGATCTACTTATTGCAGGTCGTGGATCATTAATTGCCAATTGCTCTCATCCATTGATCGTAATGAACGAATGTTAAAAGCATTAATATTTCGTTATTGTTCGAGAAACCACAACTTTGACGGTTCTTCAGTTTTTTCAATATTCAATACCAATGTCAAAAAGTTTCCATCCATCTTGTAAGAAAACTTCTTTTTTACTTGGTTTTTCACTTGTTCTGCAAATATTTTTTTTGAGATTCCGATATGTGTCATGTAATTTAATGATTTTTCTAATAATATTTCTCTTTTTCTGATGACAAATACCAAACTTCTGCCAAACGGTAGCTATCTCATTCGCAACAGTGCTAGCTTGCATACTTATACTAGAATTTGTCATTTTGTGAAGGAATCGTCTAATTACCTCTCGATTCGTTGGAAGAATATCTTTTTGTAGATTTCCAATAGATTCACCTATGAAATTATATAATGACAAATATCAGATATGAGATTAAAAATAATAAGTGACAAAACTTACCAATCAAACAACATGCGGATCTGTACGTTATTTTCCATGATTATTAGCCACCAAAACTACGAGTATTTCAGAAACTTCTTGAAAAACTAATGAAATTTTCATACTTAAAAATCAATATAAAAATAAAACTTATTTTATTATTCGAATAAAGACGATGCTGTTTCAAATTCTAAAAGAATAGTCATTGTTTAAACTAAAATGATCCTAGTTTATACAGAATTTCATCCTTGGTAATAAATACTTTACTCTTCATGAATCATCGGAATGTAATATCATAAAAGTAGGCGTAATATAAAATAAGAGTACATGAGTTTAATAGCACTTTATTTATCTCCACAGAAATACACGTATGCACGTCAAAACGACCTTTTATGCGTTTTTCAACTATAAAATTCTTAATTTTTCAGTTATGATGACGTGTAATGTCTCATTTTTTTCGTAATTCTGTGCTCTATATTCATCTATAGTGAAATTTAGTCAAGCATGATAGGCACTATTTTAAAAATTAGGCGGAACTCACAAGTTTTAATTTTTTGAAAGTAATAGCCCGATAACAAATTTTCTCAACTGTTCTTTTTTATCATTTCGTAGAATTCGGCATACTCAAAAATACTTAGAAAATATCAAACCGGCATTACTTGAACGAGCTGAAGTGAAAGAGAGAAGAAAACGTCACTAAGGGTCGTTTAACTATTTTTTTCCGCAAAAAAACCAATTTGAGCAACCCCTAAACGTGGTTCGATGAACCTGAAAATTTGCATAAGATCATTTCTAATAGAAATGAATATTTTTAGCCCTGAGCCCGATATATATGGGTGCGTCAAGTGGGCCCGATATTCAGCTTTTTCAGAGATTTAAAAGGCAGTGTAATTCTTTTAACTATACCCAAATAAGCTCCGGTTTCGCTGACGCAAATGTTCAAGAAATCTTCAGTTCACCAGAGAAGAAGAATATTATTACCTTTATTAATGATCAACTAGGAAAAATACAAAATGGACGAGATGATTATAAAGAAATTTAATGTTTATAACTTTTGTTTCTTGGAGAACCACTTACATATATTATTATAAGAGACTTCCTTTAGTAACAAAAACAAATATTAAGGCGGCTGTGCAACACTAAAACTAGTAAAAATATCAAATATAAAAATCCTGTTAATTACATATGAAAAGGGTTTCTATTTTAATCTTTTCCGTGGCCTTTCACCAAAATTTCAAAATATGGAACCTAACTTATCTGTGGAAAGCTATATATCTTAAAATCAGTATTAATTAACTTTCAAGGATAGTACTAGTAACATTTCTTTAAATATTTTAGTTTCTCTTTAATTTTTTTATTAATAAACTCTAACCAATGATTTAGCAAGTGGCAAACAATTATTTGAAATTTGTCCCTTTTGGTCGATTAAGGGCTATAAAATTGTTAATTTTTTAGTTTTGGTGACGTGCCTCATATTTTTCATGTTTCATTATTCTATAACCACAAGTAGTGAAAAGTATAATAAAATAAAAGGTACTATTTTAAAAATTCGCTGAAACTTATGAGCTACAATTTTTTTTTACTTCATTGCGTCTGGCATACTCCAAAATACTTAGAAAATACTAAACCAGCATTACTTGAACGAGCTGAAATGAAAGGGAGGAAAAAACGTCACTAAAGGTCGTCAATAGACCTAAAAATTTGCATGAGGTCGTTTCTAATAGAAACGATTATTTTTAGCCCTGAGCCCGGTAGAAAATCAGACATGAGGAAAATGGGTCGCCCTAATATATATACATATATATATATATATATATATATATATATATATATATATATATATATATATATATATATATATATATATATATATATATATATATATATATATATATATATATATATATAAATATAAATATATATATATATATATAAATAAATATATATATTTATATATATATATATATATATATATATATATATATATATATATATATATATATATATATATATATATACATATATATATATATCATATATATATATATATATATATATATATATATATATATATATATATATGTATATATATGTATATATGTATGTATATATATATATATATATATATATATATATATATATATATATATATATATATATATATATATATATATATATATATATATATATATATATATATATATATATATATATATATATATATATATATATATATATAGGGTGGCTGTCACGAAGTGTTGTTAAAACAATAAGTGTTTATTTTTTGATGAATTTTATCGAATCAAAGTAAAAAATGTTCACAAATATTTAAATTTTCGAATTGCATTAGCAGTTTTCGATTTGGCTACCCTTAACCTCGATTATGGCCTTCAAACGGCCGACAAAGCTATTGCATGCAGCAAGAAAGTGGCTCTGCGGTATTTTGGCCCATTCCCGGCGAAACGCATGCTTGAGATGATCGACACTTTGAAATTTTTTTGTCCCAACCTTGCTCTTCAAAATACCCCAAACCCAGAAATCTAGCGGATTTGCATCCGGTGAATTTGGTGGCCATTGTGCAGTGGAAATGAACCGCGGAACGTTGTTTCTCAGCCAATCTTGATTTTTGGCGCGCTTTATGACTCGGCGCCGAGTGCTGTTGAAATGTCCTGGCTCTGCGGTCGAAATGTTTTTGTGCCCAAGGCTTCAGCGCTCCCTCCAGCACATGATCCCGATAAATTTGAGCATTTATCTTAATGCCACGGTCCAAAAAAACGAGCGGTGAACTGCTTTCGGCCGTTACGGCGGCCCAAATCCGTTGTTTCAAATTTTCAGTAGAACAGCTGGGCAAGTAAATCCGGTCGTTTTGCTTGTTCACATATTGCTCAATAACGAACGGTGACTCATCGGAGAAAACCAAATTAGGCAAATCGCCACTTTCGTGCAAGCGTAACAACTCCTTTGCTCTTTCCACTCTAATTTTTTTTAGCATCGGTGAGACCATGTGTTTTATGGAATTTCAATGCCTTTAGTCCAAGATGATCTTTCAATATGTTTTGCATCCGTTCGAGCGAAATTTTCGTCTCACGATCCATTTTTCTGCCGCTACGGCGCGTATTCCGATCTAATTTTGCCTTCACCTTCTGAATGATATCCCGCGATGTTGCAGTGCGTTTCGGTCCACCACCATGGCGTTTTGCAATGCTGCCAGTATCGTTATAATGATTTATGGTGCGATACACAAACATTTTATTCACTTGCAGATGTTTTAACTGAAACTTTTTTTCGGAATATTTCCCACTGAAATGCTTTTGTACGCTTGTAAACAATGTACTGTCATTAGTGTAAATTTGAGCGCTCTGTCATCACTGGTTTGACAGCAATGACAGTCTGAAGTTGGTAACACTTCGTGTCAGTCACCTTTATACATATATATATATATATATATATATATATATATATATATATATATATATATATATATATATATATATATATATACATACATACATACATATATATATATATATATATATATATATATATATATATATATATATATATATATATATATATATATATATATATATATATATATATATATATATATATATATATATATATAGGGCGATTCATTTTTGTATGGAGGAAGTCTTATCGCTAAATAGTCGTTTCTGTGAGAAGTAGCCTTATGCAAATTTTCAGGTTCATCGGACCACGTTTAGAGCTCGCTAAAATTGGTTTTTTGTAAAAAAACAACACTAAAATGACTCACAGTGACGTTTTCTTCTCTCTTTCACTTCAGCTCGTTGAAGTAATGCCGGTTTAATATTGTCTAGAGATTTTTGAGTTTTCCGAATCCTATGAAATGATAAAAAAAGTGGTTGACGTAGTAGAAAATTTGTTTGCGGGCTATATCCTTCAAAAAAATTAAAACTTGTGAGTTCCAGCTAATTTTTAAACCAGTGCCTACCATGTTTGACTAAATTTCACTATTTGTGGCTATAGAGCAAAACGAAAAAAATGAGACATTGCACGTCAACGTAACTAAAAAATTAACAATTTTATAGTTGAAAAACGCCCAAAAGCTCATTTTGTCGTGCATACGTATCTGCGAGAACACATGTATTTTAGTGGATTTGTACTTATTTAGTATTTTTCTGTGGAGATAAATGAAGTGCAATTAAACCCATGTAGTTTTATTTTACGTCTACGCCTAGTTTTATGATATTACTTTCCGATGACTCATGATGAATAACGCATTTATTACGAAGGATTAAATTCTGTATAACATAAGATCAGTTTAGTTTAAACAATGACTATTCTTTTAGAAGTTGAACCAGCAACACATTTATTCGAATAATAAAATAAGTTTTATAAAATATTAAGTGATTTTTGGTTTTTATTTTTGAAAATTTCTTTAATTTTTCAAGAAGTTTCTGAAATAGTTTTGGTGGTTAATAATCATGGAAAATAACGTACAGGCCCACATGTTGGTTGATTGGTAAGTTTTGTCACTTAATATTTTTAATCTCATATCTGATATTTTTCGTTATATAATTTCATAGATGAAACTATTGAAAATCTACAAAAAGATAATCTTCCAACGATTCGAGACTTAGTTAGACGACACAAGCTGATAAATTCTAGTATAAGTATGCAAGCTAGCACTGTTGTGGATGAGATAGCTACCATTTGGCAGAAGTTTGGTATTTGCCACCAGGAAAAGAGGAATATTATTAGAAAAATCATTAAATTACATGACCAACACCACAATTATTAATTTCTGAAACACCGGTTGTTTGGCGAGGACCATTAATCATGTCTGCACTAGAGCGGCTATTAAAGGGAACGTTTTGGGGTGAACTTGATATATTAATCGTGAATACACCACCTAGAACTCGTGATATGTATATTAGCCCAAAAAGTTCCTTTCTTTAGCCCAAAATTTTCCGGTAGCCAGCGTTGTGCTAGTCAGCACGCCACAAACAATAAACAACAACAAACAATAAACATTAAACAACAACAAAACCAATATACAACAACAAATATATGAACACAATTATTGCTCATATTTCAGTTTATTTTTTGTTACTATGTTGTTACGACCAAGAGTATTTGCTCAAAAGATGGAAATTTGTCAACTAAACCTGGATTAAATTGGGTGGGGCTTAGTTGAATATAAAGATTTGATTGGTTAAAGAGGTGTATTAAAAATAATCCCGCTCAGTGAAGGCGCCTTCACGCGTAAATAATATTCGATTTGTTTGTATGCTTATTGGAACTTTTGGAAAAAAAATTATGTATTATTATGTAATAAAAATAACACTTATCTTACGCATCCTTTGGAATCAAAAAAGTTCTACATATTGAAAATTTACACGCAATGCGTATAATGCATTCAAACAACGGTATCAAAATACATATAAACGAAATTGTTATATACGCACCGTACACAAATTAATATAACTATTCAATATGTATAATTTTTCACTTTACTTATTAAAAACACACAATTATTAATATTATTATTAAACAATTATTAATATTATTAATATTATTATTAATTTATATAAGAACACATATATTAGTTAAAAAATCAATTAATTAATTTCAACACATTTAAATTATTTATTTATTTATTTAAAAGAGAGACAAAAAACACGTCTTTCCTCTACGACGTTCAATCTCCCACCCAATTTAAAATTAAAAACTTAATTACTTTTAAATTAAAAAACTTAGATTTAATAGTAATCTATGTATAACCACAAATAACCATTATAATAATGGGAATCAATTTAGGAAGGGAGGAGTTACGTACTATATATAAAAAATGTGCACGAGCAACCACATCAGTCAGTATGTATCAAACAACATATATATATATATATATATATATATATATATATATATATATATATATATATATACATATATATATATATATATATATATATATATATATATATATATATATATATATATATATATATATATATATATATATATATATGACGCAAAATTTACTTCTCTTAAGTGACCAAAACATTTTAATAGTTAAAAATGTGTACATATAACTTTTACACCAGTCTTTTTTATATGCAAAAAAGAGAAAGAACACAATATGTATTAAAGAAGATAAATCTATTCTTGTTTCTAAATTTGATTATGCACTTTATTATTTGTTTTCATGTTACATTTACAGGTGCAAAATAAACAATCACAATATACAGTGTTTTCGCATTTGTAGTCAGTATACGGTATATTCATATTTCCAGTAGCGAATATGAACTTGCTATTTTTTGTTTCGATTCTAATTTCGATTATGTAATTTATTAAGTGTATTCATGTAACCTCTGTAAAATGTTCTTTGACATCAGACAGTGTGTTCACGTTTATAGCTCAAGCATACTGCTTATTCATATTTTCAGTAGTGGGTGGTGAAATCGCTATTTCCGTTTCGTAAAACTGAAATCATGAAGATCAGCATGATAAAATAAGTTGTGTATGCAGAATAAAACTGCGAGTATAGTATTTTATAATTTTCGGGTTACATATGTAATTTAAAAATGGGTATAAAAAAATATAAAGAGCTGACACTAAAAGAAAAAAGTGAAGTTTTAAAATTTCTAGAAAATCGTAGTGAAAGAAAAGCCGCAGAACATTTTAAAGTTAGCAAGACAACCGTGAATAATTTAAAAAAAAGAAAACTTGAATTTTTGGACAGGCTGGGAAATGAAGATGAATCGTCAAAACGAAAAATAAAGACAACCGAAAACGCAGACGTCAATAATGCGACCTATTCTTGGTTTAAAAAACTTCGAAGTATTAATGCCCGTATTACGGGACCAATGATTCAACAAGCGGCGCTAAAATTTGCCAGTGAGTTCAACTGCCCCAATTTTAAAGCGTCTAATGGTTGGTTAAATAAATTGACCAAGAAAAGAGGTACTTTATTTGTTTATTTGATTCATAAAAAGATTAAATTATAATTTTTGTACTTGCTGCTTTAGGTATCTGCTATAAAATGTTATCAGGTGAAGCCAATAGTGTATCACAAGAAATTATCGATAATTTTATAGAACGATTCTCTGACTTTACCGCAGGTTATCAGGAAAAAGATATTTTTAACGCAGACGAAGGCGGATTATTTTATAAAGCAATGGCCGACAGAAGTTTTGTTTCAAAGGGTGATCCGTATAAGAGCGGCAAAATGTCAAAAGAACGACTAACAGTTCTATTATGTAGCAGTTCCGAAGGTGAAAAATTAACACCACTAGTTATTGGTAAATCCAAGAAACCTAGAGCTTTCAAGAACCTAAAAATCGAAAAACCGCCAGTAATTTGGCGACATAATCCGAAGGCATGGATGACGAGTTCTTTATTCGAAGAATGGTTACAATAGGTTGATAAACAAATGCGAAAATCTCGCAGGCACATTTTATTAACAGTTGATAATTGCCCTGCTCATAACGTACACATAAAACTAACCAATATCACAGTAAAATTTTTGCCGCCAAACGCTACATCTGTAATCCAGCCAATGGATCAGGGGATAATCGAAAATTTTAATTTGCACTATAGAAATTTTCTAATGACTTCCATTATCTCCCAATCATTGCTTGTCGATGTATCTCGATTAGCTCTTAAAATAAACGTTCTAGAATCTGTAAATTGGATTGATGCGGCATGAAAAACTGTGAAACCAGAAACGATTACCAACTGTTTCAAGAAGGCTGGTTTTTCCTTAAACAGTGGACGAACTAATTCTGAGTTAGTAGATGACGTATGTGTGGTGCTAGATGAATTTCATAATGATAATTTAATTGAGTACATAAATATTGATGAAGGGTTATGTGTTTTCGAAGAGCCTGATACAAATAATATTTATCAAGAGGTAGTAAAAGAAATACGGGGCAAATCTGCAGAAATTCACGATGCAGAAGAATCCGATTTAGACAGTGATGAGGAAATTATAGATGCAAATAAGGAAATTGTAACAAAAGAGGAAGATGTTGCAATTATGTTGAGAAAAATAAAAAAATTTGCATTAGAACGATGTGCAGAGTTACTTCCATCAGTTAGTGCCTCTGAGGTGGCCTTTGAAAGGTTCTTAGTAGATAGTAGACATAAAACCCACCAAACAACTATCGCTCAATTAAAAAAAAAAAATTAAAAACAGTTGGTTTTTAATGCACACATTATTATACATTATATTATATATTATACATTATTAATGTATACTTAGCCATGCATAATATTTATGTATGTATGTATAAATTGATAAATGAATTATGAATTTCAAAATTTTATATTATAAAAATATGTATATACGAAATAAATTTTAAGATTAAAAAACTCTTTTCATTTGAGTCCGCCTTTAAATTTTAATATTACATTTTTATTTTACCCCTACACTGACCACCTCCATAAATTGACCAAAATCTTTGGGTCCCTTGAGTGGTCACTTCAGAGAAGTTTCACTGTATATATATACCGGGTGTTTCTTTGAAACTGAGACGATCAAATATCTCGAAAAACAGCCACTCTACGGAAAATATGTCCATAATCAAAATTTAATCATACCGCGGGGGAAATACATTAGTGCAAAAAAAATAGTGCCCCATCCCCCGCTTTGTTGATGGGGCGGGGGTAACTTTTAAACTAAGATAGGAAGCCATATTTTTTATTGCAGATACGGATTCTACGACAAAAGTACGTATGATCTGAATGAAATATTTTGTTCGGTTCAGGATAGATGGCGTTGTAATCGACGAAATTCAATTTTTTCAATTTCTCCTTCTTAGAACACACGCATTCGATTCTGCAATACGTTTGAAATAAAAAACATCACGCTTTCATTGGAAATACTCGAAATTCTTCATCAAAACAATTTATTCAGTTTTGTAAATCACATTTAACGTTTGTGTTATTTCTTATCTTCATGTTTTTGGTAATTGCAAAATAAACGATAAAATACTTTAGAACGGAGCGTTTAACTGTGCCAGAGAAAATTGAAATGGTTCTGGTTTATGGAGAAGCTGGCAGAAATCTTGAAAATGCTGTTGCTTTTTACGCTCAACGTTTTCCGGATAGGATTCGTTCACGTGCTTCATTTAACCAGGAATTGCAATGAATAATAGTATTAATAATAAACACCTGATAAACCTCGAAAATTTCTAATCATATTAAAATATTATAATTTATTACTCAAACACTGAATAATTGAATGAAGGAATATAAGAGTGTGTTTCAATTCGTTTAAAAGCCGCATACAAAATTAAAAAGTTAAAAATTGAAGTGAATAAAAATAAACTTTTTATCTGCTTCAAGAGCTGATACAATTTTTATATGGAAAACATTTGGCTGACAAAAATATTTGTTTGTATACATAAATTTATCATGTACAAATTTTGAGACAAATCGCAATGATATAGAATCTAAACTAGGGTACGAATTGGGTTCAATTTGAATTCTAAATAAATTTTAGTTTAGGGGAAGCTAATTTGACTGGGTCATCTCTTAGCGGTGTAACGGAATTATATCCAATTCCATTACCAATCCCAAATATAAACATTTAAAAATTACTTATTGGCATAACCCTCGAGCTAAAACCTCAACATTATATCATAAATATCTACCATGCCGATTTTTCGTATTTTCTTTTGTGTATACCTACTCTACGTAATCACGGTATTTACTCATGCAGTGGTTGAATGAACGTATATTTTAAGTCAATGTAACACGATCGCTATGTTTTGATTATGCAAAGGCAAATGTTTTTGAGGTAAATGGCATGAGTAATGAACTCTGCTATTGAAAATAATCAAAAATTGCAAGCATCGTGCAATCTATTTGAAAAAAAAAACTCGTGGATCGATTTCGCAAAATTGATGTCACGTTATTAGACATTACCTTTATATATTTTTGCGATGAAAGCACAAAAAATCGTTAGAGGGTATAAATTTGTTTCACGGATAGTTAAGTTTTTAGGACAGTGAGCCCCGTTAACACCCGGGGTTATAAGTTAGAAGTTGTGTTTTCTTTTGTTAAAGTTCGGGTTTTTGAAAATAAATTTATTTTGTCTTAGAAGAATTAAAGATTGACTGTGTTTGTGTTAAGTGATAAAAGTGGTGAACGATCAGTAAGTAGAGTGATGTGGTATGCCTGCGACTGAGAACCAATCAATGGCGAGGTCTCTTTGTTGCTCTAAGCAAAAGCAAAGAGCGGGAGCTTCGGAAGTAACCCTGCCCATAGACGGGACACTCCCTTTCTGCAAAGGTCCTCCTCCAACTGGATTGATACGCAGGGCATACCCTGCGAATTTTTTTTTTTAATTTTTCTCTTTAAACATGGTAGGTCTTTAGGGATTATGACACCCTAAAGAACCTAAATAAACAACCACGAGTGTAAGCCGTTTCTCATGATGGTTTGAGACCGCCAATTTTGGATCCGATATTCCACTCAACCCTTTTTCTTTTTCTTTCGTTTTGTAATCAGTTTTTTATTTCTCGCGATAAGCTAGGCCGTTATCTGGGTATCCTAAAACCCACACCGTTTCCCTCTACCAGACTGAGCTGCGGGAACCAATGCCGCATGGGGTACCAGGCAGAAAATGGCAATTCTGTGAAACTGCGTTGGCTTTAGCTGTAGCTAAAGTTTAATCAACTCGTTTCAACGGATTAAGGCCAAGTTTGGTTCGGCTGAATGATGTTCCTCCATTCGGTGAATGGAGGAACTGGATAATTGGCCGATTATTTTCAAATTTATTTTGTAGAAAAATCCAGAACTTCATCCGGGATTTATGTTGGAATCTCGATTCAGCTCAACATACCAGATTCGAGCATAATTAGTTATGAAATTGCCTAGCACGGCCGAACTCCAGCTCTAACATACATTCTTAAATCGCCACCCAATTCTGAATACCTGATTTAACAATTTATTTGTCTGATATGGTCAAGTTTCATTCAAAATGTTCTACACAATTCTACACTTCATCAAAAAGACACGTTGAAATCCCAATACAAGCTGACCTTTTTATTATAATCCTACCTCAGCTCTGCAACCTAAATTGGAAAGTTATCGGTTAGGAAATGGCATGGTTCCATTCATTATAGCCGAATCCCAAAACTTTGTCAAATTCGGCTTTGCTTTAATTTGACCATCATTTGATGAGAGATGGCCTACCAATTATACTTGGTAATAAAACGAATATCCTTTGGTGTCCAAAATTAATAAAACATTTGAAATTTTGGCGAAATAAGCTAAATATTTGAAATAACCAATCCGGTAGTTAATCTGGCATTGAATAACATTGATAGTTTTTTGGGAACCATTGCCTTTGGGACGTCTCACATATTTTTTAAATTTTTTGAAAGATATTTCGTGGTTGCCAATTCAAGGGTTAAATTTTCAAGAGTTTCAGGAAATAATATTGTAAGTTGTGGAATAGCAGAAGGATTAAATTAATAAATGTTTATATTATTTAGAAAGTCTGCAAATATTAACTTAGAATTAAATTTCAGGAAATCTACAGATGCTATGAAATAATATTTCTTTGAAATATTAATTGTTGATTGTGTTGTCATTGTGTGTCACAACTATCGACTTTATCTAGGTGTCTGTAACCGGGCCGATTCAATCAATTAATTTTGTTTAGGAAGCCGAAAATTATTAATTTACCGGGTGGGTGACTGACACGAAGTGTTACCAACTTCAGACTGTCATTGCTGTCAAACCAGTGATGACAGAGCGCTCAAATTTACACTAATGTACACTAATTCATTCCATTGTTTACAAGCGTACAAAGTGCATTTTAGTGGGAAATATTCAGAAAAAAAGTTCCGCAATGGAATTCAAGCATAATAGTGTGATTGCTCTATATTTGGCTGGAAAACCACAGCTGCAGATTGTTAACCAGTTAAAACATCTGCATGTGAATAAAATGTTTGTGTATCGCACCATAAATCTTTATAACGATACTGGCAGCATTGCCAGAAGGTGGTAGACCGAAACGCACTGAAACATCGCCGAATATCATTCGGAAGATGAAGGCCAAATTGGCTCGGAATCCGCGCCGTAGCGGCAGAAAAATGGCTCGTGAGGCGAAAATTTCGCTCGAACGAATGCAGCACATATTGAAAGATCATCTTGGACTAAAGGCATTGAAATTCCATAAAACGTATGGTCTCACCGATGCTCAAAAAAACTTAGAGTGGAAAGAGCAAAGGAGTTGTTACGCTTGCACGAAATTGGCGATTTGCCTAATTTGGTTTTCTCCGATGAGTCACCGTTCGTTATTGAGCAATATGTGAACAAGCAAAACGACCGGATTTACTTGCCCGACCGTTCCACTGAAAATTTGAACCAACGGATTGCCACTCGAAACCAAGCGCCGCCGATAGTGATGGTTTGGGCCGCCGTAACGGCCGAAAGACGTTCACCGCTCGTTTTTTTGGACTGTGGCATCAAGATAAATGCTCAAATTTATCGGGATCATGTGTTGGAGGGAGCGTTGAAGCCTTTAGCACAAAAACATTTCGGCCGCAGAGCCTGGGCCTTTCAACAGGACTCGGCGCCGAGTCATAAAGCGCGCGTGAATCAAGATTGGCTGAGAAACAGCATTCCTCGGTTCATTTCCACTGTCCAATGGCCACCAAATTCACCGGATGCAAATCCGCTAGATTTCTGGGTTTGGGGTATTTTGAAGAGCAAGGTTGGGATAAAAAAATACCAAAGTGTCGATCATCTGAAGCAAACGCTTCGCCGGGAATGGGCAAAAATACCGCAGAGCCACTTTCTTGCTGCATGCAATAGCTTTGTCGACCATTTGAAGGCCATAATCGCGGCTAAGAGTGGCCAAATAGAAAACTGTTAATGCAATTCGAAAATTTAAATATTTGTGAACATTTTCTTTGATTCAATAAAATTCATTAAAAAATAAAAATTCTGTGGCGTTTTGTTTTGGTAACACTTTGTGTCAGCCACCCTGTAGAATTAAATTTCAAGAAATTTCCAGATATACGTGAAATAATAAATTTATTTTCTCAGGTTGCTGATTTAGAGAAGCAATTGTTGAAGACCAGTATCATCGTTATCCATTAAACCTACTAAGCTTGTTTCCTTCCTCTAGTAGATTAGAATTGTGTTGTGCTGTACGATCGCTAGGTGTCTGAAACCGGGTCGTTCTGTCCCAAAAAAAACCTTTCCTATCCTTCCTATTGTTATGTGTAAACAGGCTATAGGAATAGGCCCGGCGTTATCTGGGACACTTATCCAGTTCTTAGTCCTACAGTCCAATCAATAAATCATTCAATCAAATCGCAATATAGATCTAAACTGACCATACTCGAGTAATCTATTTTTAAATATTATTTATTTTACATATTTTCTTATTTAAATTTGTTATATACGTTCACAATTACACATAAAATAAGCAACCATGTTATTGTCAAAATTTTACCCAATTGAAACAGATAAAACGTTAAAAAATATTTACCAAGAATAAATTTTTAACTTTTTATGCGATATTTAAACCAGTTGAAACACGCACCTATTAAAATTAGTTAATCTCTGAAATCAAATTATGGTAGGAATCATTTTTATAAATAATCACAGTAAACTGTTCCAAGAAAAATGTGTAATGTTTATCCGGGAGTACTCGATACTCGCTTTTCTAGAATAAAAAACCAAACAAACTGCAACACATATACATAGATATTTCCAAAACGATCAAAATAGACGATTCGAATCTTCTCTCTGTGAAACCTCTGCTATTTACCGAGCGATCTCCTGCTAACATTACAAATCGACAAAATGTATGCTTTACAAAGCTGCGATGAATCCATGCCAGATTATAAACGTATCGTGATAACCCCATAGATCAAAAATTTCAGCGTACGACTGATCATTCTAAAATTTCAAAAATGATTCTGCTTCCGCAAAATTAGCGATAAACTTTAACAAAAACATGAATAATATTCAGCAAAGAGACTAGTTTGGACATACAAATCTGAACCTCAGACATGGATTCTATATATAAACCTACAAATTTGCCTTCTTGTATTAGTAATTGATAACTATAACAACTCCTAAACAAATCAATTTAAAATAACCAAAAATAGCTTCTAAATATAGGTAACAATAGACGAATACAACCTTCCGTAAGTTGAGAAACATATTGTACAATGAACAACCATCACAAACCTCAGAAACCAACCTAAAACCCATTCAAAGTACACTAAATATCAAAAAAAAAATATTGCAATACAGTTCCATCATATCCTCGCCGCCACTGTGTATTTTGATCACAAATATAGGCCAAAACCCAATGTAGTTAGAGAAAAAGTGTATCTCTTTCCCAATCGCTAAAAATATAACAAATAAATATGCCCATCGCAATCCCCTCATGGAAGATTCACAAAAATAAGCTGATGAAATTGAGGGAATTAAAATAAAACACTTTCAAAATCATCGGTCATGCGGAAGTTCGTAAAATATTCATATGTCCGTAAAATGTTATATGGAAGGTTATGAATATCAGCAAGACATTGCGAAATAAAATAAAATATTACCACCAAGAATTGAAAAACATTATATTACATCGTCTGAAAAGTTCCCGGTCTGACACAAAGATGGTCCCTGAAATTTAAAACCCATATGATCTTTAAATTCTACCACCACCAAATGATGCCTGTAAAATTGCATGATATTTCGATCCTTCGTTTCGATATCGTTTACAAGTTATAGTTGTTTTAGAGACGCCACTTTTGTTGATTTCAAAACAATGAAAAAAACAGAATTTCGTGTGTTGATTAAACACTGTTTTTGAAGTGAAAAAAACCCGTTTAAGCAAAGCAGTGGCTTGATAAGTGCTATCCCGATTCTGCACAAGGAAAATGAATCATCATTGACTGGTATTCTGGATTTAAACGTGGTCGTACAATCACCGATGATGCACTACGCTCTGGAAGCCCAAATGAGGCTGTGACTCCAGAAAACATAAAAAAAATCCACGAAAATGTTTTGAAAGACTGTAAAGTGAAGTTGCATGAGATAGTTGTCAGCTACTTGTAGATATCAACAGAACGTGTTGTTCGAAATGGGTACCGCGTGAGTACGGCGATTATTATTTGTTTGTGACCTCAAAACCCTGGCTCCAGGGAAAGAGATTTGGCTCCAATGAAAAAGTGATTGCCGAAACTGAAGCTATTTTAGACGCTTATTATAAATCGTTCTACAAAAAAAGCATCGAAATGTTAAAGAGTTGTTGGACTGATTGTATCGCCCTAGAAGGAAATTATGTAAATGAATAAAATGTATTTTTCCCAAAAAATTGTGTTATTTTGTTAGACCAGGAACTTTAAGTTAATTGCGTTAATTTTCCATTAAATAACAAATAACCGAGTTCGCAGAACTATACACGTGTATTGAGTTACTCATGCATGCAATGCCGTGTAACCTGGCCAATGCGGTGTAACCTGACACAAAAAATAATTTATTACACACCTAGATAAGGTTGAACTGCCCTTCACAAGGTCTAAGGAGTAACATTTGACCAAATATCTGATGGTGGTCTAATGCAATAAATTCTTAAAGGTGGTAAAATCGACTTATAAATTACATTCAAATATGTACCTTTACCGTTTGGAGCTAATTCCGGTAACCTGACACAAAAATAATTTATTACACACCTGGATAAGGTTGACCTGCCCTCCGCAAGGTTTATGTAGTAACATTTGATTTAATACCTGGTGCTAAATCTTCTGATGCTAATTCCTTCTAATATAACACGAAAATAATTTATTAAATTATTTATTTTATAGTGCAACATTTCTAGTGCAACATTTCTAGTGCAACATTTGGCCCAAAATCTTCTTGTATAATAAACTACTTAAGTTGGTTAAATTGACGTTTTTAGTTATAGAGATGGTCTTGAACTAACTAATTCAATGTAATTAATTTGTAATAAATTCAGGCCCAAGAACCATCATGATATCATAGCTACATCAAAAGTTTCATTTTTAGAGATGCAGGGTTAATTATAAGCTAAACCAACCGCTCGTTAATCGAAAACGATAACTGTAATAAAATCGAGATTTGTTGTAGGGGTTTCATTGAGGCGCGCTAATTTGGTCGGTGCTGGTTTAAGAAACTATTTCAGGAAAAAAATGAACACAATTATTGGAATACAACTGAAGATTGGTTATGTTATATTTCCATCTGTTTCAAAGGTCCGACGAAACTTATATCATATTCGTTCGAACTGTCGGGTAACAAAAATTTACCCGGATTCAGGGTAAAAAACTTACACTAGATGAGCTGTCAGGGTAACATTTTGACATAACATGTTCGTTCGAAAAAAAACTTACCCGGAAAAGTTACCCAGTGTAACTTTAAAAAATCGCGACATTTTGTCAGATTTTATATAAAATTTACACATTTATACAAAAGTAAACGTCAAAACATAAATATCAAAACAAAGGCCATTTCTACAATTTAATTTTAAATTTATTTTTGCTTTTAATAGATTTATTAAAATTGTAAGGATAATTTGTAATTTTGTTTGTGCGACGTATTTTCGAAATATCTTGTGTACTAAAATATTGTGTTTATGTGCGAAATTATATAATTTCTTATGTTTTTAATTGAAAATTATTGATATTGAATGGTAAATAAATTAATAAAATTAAGAAATGGGAGACACTATATTGAACATTTTAATTCTTTGCTTTATAATTTTTTATTATACCGATGCTAACAAGCTAAAATAATAAACCTGGCATTTATAATAAACAATTTTTTGTCTTTCTTCTCACCAATACTAATACAAAAGTCGGGTAAATTTTTTCATGTTCATTTACACAGAAATCGGGTAACTTTTTTCAAAAAGTCGAACGAATTTGATATTAATTTGTCCTCGAAAAAACTAATACATATAGTCTTATTTTTTTGTTCACCATTTCACCATGATATTCTTTACAAATCTCTAATACATTATCTCCTCCAACATACTATAGTTATTTTACATACCGCATTAATTCGATTACCAAATTACGCATCAATTATTATTGATAATAAATTATCAAATATCGACAGAAATCTTCGTTCATTTGCCGCTACAATCATTCACCTTACCTTAGGTGAGACACAAGCGGTAATGATTATTTTTCTTGTTTTAATTGAAAATTTGTCAAAATTAGTTTGAGTCGCCAGTCGTACTCGTAATGCTTAAATAATCAGCCCCTAGATCCACCAAAAATCGACCGTCTCCTCAAGCTTGATTATTTTCTACGAATGAACTAAGAGATCACCCAATTATCATTACTATTAAATTTCCGTAGTAATTTTTTTCTATAATATAAATTTGGAGTTGTTTCTAGTAATTCCACATAGGGACACTTCGAACGATTTTAGATTTTACTTCTATAGTACAATAATATTGTTGTATTTGATAATGTATTGCTTGCGATCGATAATTAAAAAACGTGTCTTCGATTGCGTTTAGATCGGGAGGTACCGGGTTCGAATTCCGATAGGGGCGAGGCAGGATGCAGAAAGGATTTTTCATCATCTGATTACGATTAGTGATGGAAATGCACACAACTATGACCCCCTTTCGAAGGAGTGCACAACTTATGGGCCGACCAATCTTCCATGCCAGTATGGAGCTATGCAATGTGCAGATGATTCTACGTAAATCGGACCTATTGCCGTACACCATCGATTTGGCAGGAAGGGAATGCGTAAGGTAGGACGTGAAAAGCGAACCACGAAAGAGATGGGGGTTCTTCGGCCCTAGAACAGATTGCAAAGATTAAATCACAAAAAAAATTATAATTTTGTGTAGCTACTGTCTATATAAAATACTTTTTAGGAAAACTACTATTGATTAAAAAGCCATTAAATTTAGACTTAGTTAACATTAAGTAATAGAGTTACTTTGCACAGTACTACGTACTTACTGTTTTATATTATTATTATTGTATAAACACCGTGTTTTTAATACAACGAAATTTCGAAAATAAATAATATTTAAAACCATTACATAGAGTAGGTTGTCATTTGGTATTTCAAGATTTGACCAACTTTACTCTTATGTTAAGTAAGGTGTTCCTAAAAAATGTAAAATCGAACCTTCGAACCCTGCAGATGGTGTAATCATTGAAAATTTAGATTGTAGAGGAGGATCCAATAGTTTAATTACAACATAAAATTGTTCAATGATTGAGCACGATAATCGCTATATTAAATGAAATAGGTATAAATCAAATAAGTTACGTCAATAAACTATGACGTATTTCTGTAAATTTTCTATGACCGTAGAGATAGATAAAGAGTAAAATGGTCCGAATCCAAATTTTTTCCTTTTATTAATTTCACGAAGCGTTAACTTGAAATTAACCTATTTTTCTGGACGATATAAGGACGACCATAATATTTATTTAGACATTGGGGTATCCTTTTGGTAAAAGCTCGAAATACAAATCTCGTGGCACAAGAAGTAGTAGAAGTAAAGTTTTAATCAATAAAATTCTACCACAACGTACCTGTGCCAGTGAATATTGGGGACCCTGCTTATAAATTGTAATTAAATTAATTATTATTATAGTAATTAATTGAAATTTTAGCAGACATGCCACTGACTAATCTTTATAGTAAGTTTGATAAAAGAAAATTCGATCCTTATTCTAATAGTATGAAAGTAATAAATACTAATTTTTTAATTGTTGGAAATTAATTTCCTTGAAACTGGTTTCCGCCGACCTACTTGTCTTTTGTGATTATGTTCCTTATTAACAATTGCTAATTTTTTGCCATTTAAATTATTTCAAATAATTATGTGATATGTAATCAAATTATTTAACATTTACAAATAGAAATACGCACCTTAAACTTCGTTGTACACACCGCCAATATGCTGAATCATTATGAACACGTTGCTTTTCAAATGAAAATCCATCTAAACATAATAATAAACCACCTTTCATAATGCTAATGTACTTCACATTCAGTTGCTAATATGTACCTATAAAAATAAATAGATTAACATATTAGAATTTTGCAAGTGTGCTCATTCAAAATAACTTTTTGGTTAAGAATATAAAATTCTCAAAATTCTATAACTAAACTGTGGAGTATTCTACAAACTTACCATGTAACATCATATGTACAAAACAGACAAAAGCAGACAAAACACTAAATTATCTAATTGAAAAAATGACTAAAGGAAAATGCAGTTTTGTATGTATTATCTCTTCATTTTTATACCATAGAATGCGAGAAAAAGAGAGATAATGCAACAATTACACCACCAACGACAAACAACCGCTGCTTGCGTTAGTACATATTTCGATGACCGCATGGCCAGAAACAGACTGCCCCTTCCAGCAGCCCCGGGAACTTGGCTAGGATTCAATGAAAGAATCACATTAATTCTAAATTAACATGATTATATAACCTTAGAAATAAAGCGGCTAAATCCCTATATGGAATGTAGCGATAGCAAATCAAAAATTAATTTTCTTTTTAAAACTGAAAAATATCATTTAATGTAACTCCGGAATTTTGAAAAATGCACAAAAAGTAAATATGAAATGACTAATAGTAAAAATATGGTGGGTGCAGGGGAGGTTGTGGTCAACATTCGACTTTATTTTACAACGAACATAAATCGTAAAAACAAAATAAAAAAATTAAATTTGAAAACAAATTTTTCTAAAGTAAACATAAAACTTTATAGAGCTAAGTTTTATGTTTACTTTAGAAAACCTTAATTAGTTAAAAAAAACAAATTTAATTTATATTCTTACTAAATGGTACATTGATAATTAACTGTTTAGAATATACGATCTAGAGTAAGCAAAGATCCCGGATTAGCCGGGCCTGCTGCACATCCTTTTACACATAATAAGTTGGAGGATCGAAATGGTTGTTACATATGATAGAGGTGACCTGGTTAAAGACACCGAAGTAGTCAATAGTTAGTAAAATGTTAGTTCGATAAATGTTTGACAATTATTAATACAACAAAACCGTTACATTCTGAAGAAAAATGTAGAAACTGCTTCCTAGATACTCAGGCTCTATATAAATTTAAATAAGTAGAAACAGCTTTCGATAAATCATGTTTATTAATCAAATGAACAATTTATAAAATGTCTGCATTACAACCTCCAACACCAATCATTACGATTAAGAAAATAATAATGAATAGGAAGGATAAGGAGAAAAATATAAATCTAAAAACTTAAATAATTTAAAATAATGTGAATTTATAATGCGGAAATATTACGGCTTAACGTTCTAATTTAAAATTCACTGCCAAATCTGAAATAATAAATATTTCCTTGGAACTATTAAATAGTTTCAAATTAGTTAACCTATGAACTCCCATTAAAAGATTATTATTTTTATTTAAATTTAGCCTATATTTCTATTTAATGAAAGCGTACCTTAAACAAGAAATAAAATTCGTCGTTATTACACCATTACAATAAAATTTAATAAAATCCGCCAATCATTTATCGATTATATTATTGTCACCATGTTGCCATTAAAATTTTAAATTAAACATATTTTGTAGAAATAAATACATAAATAAAAATTATTTATGGCAACTTAAAATTATTTAATGAGCTTTTATATTATAAATTAAAGTTAACAGTATTTAGCTCAATTTTAAAAAGTAACTTTATTATTTCTTTAGCTTTCGGAACCTTTTCGGTTCCATTCTGAGAATGGAACCGAAAAGGTTCCGAAAGCTAAAGAAATAATAAAGTTAGTTTTTAAAATTGAGCTAAATACTGTTAACTTTAATTTTTAATTTATTTATGGCAACACACGAATTTCGAACACAACCGAAATTAATGATAATACAAAAATTTTCTTGTCTCAACATTGAAATTACTTAATCGTATATACTAAAACACTGCCGTAATCTTAGTAAAGGGTGTTTTTTTTAGAGGTTCACATCTTTAAGTGGACTGTTTTGTTTGATAACCGATTTGACAGCTGACATTTGCTTTGTCATTAGTTTGATTTACCATTTCATAATGAATAAACTCACGCCAGAGCAACGCTTGCAATTGCTGAAAGTTTTTATCAAAATAATGATTCTGTTCGCCAAACTCATCGTGCATTACGTCCATTTTACGGTCGTCATAACCGACAATTAGAGCGAGTAATTCGGTTAACTATGACGCTGTACAGCGTAGCGCCCAAATTAATCAAATCAACGTCGTTCTCAGCAACTGGAGATGTGTCCACCCACTTTATGGAAGAGTTTATCTAAGGATATTGGTTTACGTGCTTACAAAATTTAACTTGTCCAGGAATTAACGCCATCCGACCATCGCACACGCCACCAATTCGGCCAATGGGCTGAAGCACAAATTGATATTGATGTTGATTTTCAAAATAAAATTTTCTTCAGCGACGAAGCTCATTTTTGGTTGAATGGGTACGTCAATAAACAGAATTGTTGAATTTGGAGTGGATATAATCTACAAGCCTTTGCCGAAACACCATTACATCCAGATAAAATCACTGTTTGGTGCGCTTTATGGGCCGGCAGAATCATTGATCCATGTCTTCAAAATTGATGATGGGCGAAACATTACAGTCAACGGTGAACGGTATAAAGACATGATTTCTAACTTTTTTGTACCCCAATTGGCTGGCATAAATCTTGTTGATATATGGTTCCAACAGGACGGTACCACATGCCACACAGCGCGGAATACAATTAATTTACTCAAAGAAACATTTGATGAAAGACTAATTTCATGTAATGGTCCTGTTAATTGGACACCGAGACCGAGTGATCTAACTCCATTACATTATTTTGTTTGGAGATATGTTAAGTCACTTGTTTACACCGATAAACAAGAGAGTAATAACTCTCTGATAAGCGAGATATAGCCGCAATTGCTGCGAACAGTGATCGAAAATTATATAATATCAGCCGCGGCGGCCACATTTCTCAAATCGTATTCAAGCGTTAATTAATGGCATAAAATTATTTATCCCTGAACCTTTTACATGCATATATGTACTCCCAACATTGAAATCACTTAATCGGTTATCCCGAAACGCTCATCTTAGTACATGGATATATTTACATACACGTATGTAAATAGAAAAGGAGTAAATGTATAAGACACATCACATCTCGGCATAAAGAGAGCGTGTATAACATCAGCGAATGAGTACAAGTCCTCACCTATGATTAATAGGCGTCCAGATGGGAATTTAAGGATTTTTAACCAAATAAGTAAAATAACATTATAAATAATAAAATTGTTAAGTAGAAAAGTGCGCTGTTCGAGTTATTTTATCTCACGCAGTATCCTTATGATGATTATGTTCCTTATTAGTAATTAGGCAATGATATGATATGATAGAGGCGTACAGGCCAACCATAACGGCGATCTTAGGTACGTTACCATAATCCTGAAATAACAGCAATCAAACAACAAATTATATCTAAATGCAAATTATATTTCAGCATCATGCGGGCCTAGGCCCTGCATCCTTAACAGATAAGATTAGTTAGGAAAGGATGTCAGTCACAGAAACAACTAAGGCGAACCGCAGCAAAGTCATTTTCTAACTACTTAAATATATTAAAATGTTAGTCTCAATTATATTCACACTTTAGATTAGGTTTTGTTAGTTTATTAATTTGGGTTAGTTGTGGTTGCGGTAAAAGATACCAATATTCATCATATGTATTCGGCATCAGTCATAATAGACTGATTAGGTTATTTAATTCACATCTACGGGTCATCTCATCATATACTACTTGTAACCTTATTTTCCCTATCTTCCCATCCAGCACCATCTAACCGAGGAACTTCACGATCATAATGACTCGGCAGTATTATCATGCAGATGATGACCTAAATATTCCGTTGGTATAAAAAAAAATTAAATTCAGTATTGTCATTCAGCTACCTATATTTAAATTCATCCAACTAAAAGCAGGGTTAATTTATATCTAACGTTCCCACAATTTCACTAAAACATAACCTGAATTCAACCAGAAAGATCGTCGAAAAACAACATTCCATAGCAAAAAGTCTTTGGATTGTTAACATATTTGATTGTATTAAGTTTATGCTCAAAGAGTAATTAATTAAATAGACCTCCTGATCAAGAATGTTGCAATCACAATCTTCCCTGACCTTCCGGTATGTTCAAATTTTTTTTTTAATAATAATAAAAATAAATTGAATTATATTTGCCGACAACTTTATTCTTTTAAGTCGGGACTTTCGACAAAATTTCAATTTATAGAATTGTTTAAAGTAAGAAACGAAAAATATATTTTTAAAAAATTTAAAATTATTAAAATAACTATAAATAAAAACAATCAATTGTTGGATTAGAATGTACGGCCAAGACTAACCAAGGATCCCGGTATTGTTACACATAACAAGATGGAGGGATAGGAAAGGTTATTAGATATGATAGACTTGACCCGGTTACAGACACCTAAGTAATCAATAGTTAGTAAAGCACAAGACCGCACCATCATTTTGTTTTCTGGATATAAATAATCAGCAATCAAGATCCTAAAAAAATTTTAATTGGTAAATTTTCTGAAATAAAACTTCATTATTATGAGTGATTAACCATTTTCCCACCTCTTTATTAACAATTGGGCATTCGATAATTATTCGTCAACAATTAATAACATGATGCGAGAAAATGTTTCTTTTAATTTTTATAACATATGTAAACCACCACGCGCAATCTGCTCCCAAACACTCCCAACTCCCCTGGTTTTCCCGGGGAATTTAAGAAATATTGAGCTAAGGACTGGTAATAGATTTTCAAGGAAAAATGACTATTAATTTGTATAGTCGACACTGCGCATTACTGCTTTTTTATAAGCACTTAGACATCAACCCAGCATTTTTTCCTGCGAAAATCAAGCGATTAGCAAATTACAATTTTCACGTGACAGATCGACAAATAAATATAAAAATGCAAAATTATACAGGATTTTTTAGAAAATGTTGCTATAAAATATATTCTACTCAAGTATTTTTTGTTGTCATAACATTGATTTAAAGAACAGATTTTAAACTTGAATTATTTTAAAATCTACAAATTACTACTTCTGATTTTGTACTTTTCCTTTATATTGATAACACTTGCCAAAAAATTCAATAGAGCGAAATTTATCTCTTTTTCCTGTAAACATTTGCAGGCAAAATATGTTGGTGTGTCTAAATCGGCAATCGGCATTAAACGATATTTCAAAAACATCGAAATTACAGTTCCCCGCAAAAAACATGCAGGGAAAATTAAGGTCGAAACGTCTATAAAAGGAATTATACTTTCCCGATAAAAAATTCCCAAATTGTAGAATACACTTTAGAGATTAAAAAATTCTACACAACTACAAAAACGTTACAAATATTCAATTCTTGTTTAGTTGAGAAAGCTATAATAGGACCATAGATGTAATAATGAACATTACTTCATGAATTGGTTACAGCTAAGCGGAAAAGTAGCTCAACCAAGAACCCTGGTAATTACAAATCCAGTAAATTTAATTTATACACGTTATTTTTTAATTGTTTTTACTAAGTGCATTTTTTTTCTAGATTGTTTGCAGTTTGCCAGGCATTTTGCTTTTTCACACGAGTATTGAGCACAACACATTATGCCAACAAAAAAGATGAATTAAACGAGTGTTCGCAAGTGGTATATTTTTTTCTAAATTGCTTTTCACTAAATTGCATTTACTTGACACATGTTTTGTGGAATGCTATGACAAACTACAAACACACTCGTTTGAATGTACGTTTTTTCTTGTCATGATGTACTTAATACAAGTGTGAAAAGGCCCATTGAACATATTACATGCATAAATTACACATCGCCTACTTAACATAGGACACATTCGATTTTTTGAAGAAAAAACAAGAGAAAATTTAGAAAAAAAAACTATTACCATTTCGGATACTCGTATACAAATTCATTTTTTTTCGTCATGATGGGTTGTCCTCAATACTTGTGTGGATGGGCATATTTAGCCGGTTAACATACTAACAAAAGTCAAGCGGTGCTTGCTTCTTCACGCAAAACACTTCAAACTTAACTTTCAACTTTTAAAGCTTTCACTATTTTCTCATAAATGCTAGATGAAAAGTCAATTGATTGCTTTTCGATTACTTTTTTATTTTAAAGTACACTTACTTAGAAAATTTTAAAATAGGCTTTGTTAATATAATTTTTTATAAATGTATAGAGCTTTCCAATAAGAGTGATATGATTTCTTTAAAAAAAATTGTTGCACATGCTGTGTGGCACGTAGCTCCGTCTTGTTGGAATCAAATGTTGTCAAGATCAACTTCTTCCAATTTCGGCCATAAAAAATTGGTTATCATCGATCTATGCCGATCTCCATTGACAGTAACGGTGTTACCAGCTTCATTTCGAAAAAAATACGGACCGATGATTCCACCAGACCAAAAACCAAACTGTCAATTTAGGTGAATGTAATGGTTTTACATGAATAATTTGTGGATTTTCTGCGCACCCGAAACGACAGTTTTGTTTATTTACCGCACCACTCAGATAACAGTGAGCATCATCGGAGAAGATGATTTTCTTAAAAAAATCGTTATCGTTTTCAAGTTGTTCCAACGAAAAATCAGCAAATTCACGACGTTTACGGTGGTCCAACGGCTTCAGTTTTTGAGTGAGAACAATTTTATACGGATGCAAACCCAAATCCTTTCTCAAAATCCGCCAGGTTGAGGTTTGAGATAGTACCAATTCTTGAGAACGTCTTGGAATCGACAAATTGCGGTCTTCAGCAACACTTGCCTGAACGGCAGCAATATTTGCATTACTTCGAGCGAATCTTTGTCTTATTGGCACTTTAACATTATGTAAAGAAAAAGTACGCTCAAAATTTTCAACAATTCGACGAATAGCGAGCACACTTGGGCGATTATTACGACTATAAAATGGCAAAAGCGCGCGAAAAGTTGCAATTGGAGAACGATTATTTTGATAATAAAGCTGAATAATTTGTAAACGTTGTTCTTGCGTATATCTCACCATGGTGAAATTGTAAACATTACTGAATACAATGAAACAAAAAATGACAGATCATGACAGATCATGACATATTACAATTGGCCGAAACGTCACTTAAAATTCATATCATTCCTAGTGGAAAATCCTATATATAACTTAACTTTTCGTTACTATCTATAAACATTTTACCGTATTGTCTATGAAACACGAATGACAAGTTTAGTTGGATATTAGGTAAATACAATTGAATAATCTTATTCTAGTTACAGCTATTTAAACATTGCATGAACTACTGAGTATATATAAAATAAATATAATATACAAATTAATAAATGTATTTATAATTACAATATACCAATCATAAAACTAACAGAAAATTAAGAAAAAATATATTTCCTTGGAAATGTTTGTCCTGACTTCTATCAATATCTTCCGATACTTACACCCTAATTCTGTAGGACAGTCACAAACTGAAAAATGGTCTAAGGTAAATTTTTTTGTCTAGTTGGCAAACAATTAATAAGCAGCAATATCTTACATTTTTGAATGAAACCCTATTTGTTTGTTATTTTTGTGCTAATTTCTATTTTGTGTGCCTATCCAAAAATATATTTTTGCTGTGTATTACTATAATACTAGATAAACATATGCAGCCAATTACATAAATTTATCGTAACTTATTAAACATTAACTTAAATAATTGGAAATAATTTAATTTTTCCTAAAATTAAATATGGTAATTATTATTTGACAGGTCTTCGGAGAGTTTCCTCAACATAATTTTAAGACGGCTTTGCCAGACTATCAATTATTAAGCGATGACGCTCAAGCCATCGCTCGGGCATAAAAATCTAAAACGGAAAATATACAAGACACAAATGTAGAAAATATGGAAAAAACAATAAGAATAATAAAAATAAATATCATCCAGGTGATATTCGATCAAAAAAAGGAATAGAAGATATCGTAAGAGACGAAAAGTAAAATTCTCTTAATTTTGGAAAATTATTATCAATCAAGCCGTTTGGTAAAATCAAAGTTAAAGTGAATACTACAACTAATCAAATTAGTATTAAAAAAGGAACTGAAGAAGAAATACATTTTCGAAATCGATCTTCCTAATAATAAAATCAATAATATTGTCACTCTAAGGAAAATTGTTTACAAGTGTTTTACTAAAACAATTCAAATTCAATCTTCATTGGAACCAAATCTCTTTCTATGGAGCTTTTCTTTGAGGTCTGCAAACAAATAATAATCGCTGGGGGACACCTTTACAATGCCAGCTATCTCATGCAACCGTCTTTCAAAACAATTTTGTGGATTTTTTTTATGGTTTCTGGAATCACAGCCTCATTTTGCGCCCATCAAAAAACAGTGTTTAATCAACACACGAAATTCTTTTTTTTTCATTGTTTTGAAATTAACAAAAGTAGCGTCACTAAAACAACTATAACCTGTAAACTAATGGTCGAAATGTAATACAATTTTGACACTTATCGTTTGCAGGTTGGTAAAATTTAAAAAACATATGGGTTTTAAATTTATGGCGCCATAACCGGAAACTTTTCAGGCGATGTAATATACAAATCCTTGTACAAATTCAAGATATTGACAAAATAGTAACAACATCAAGTAAACAATTTCAGAAATTAAATAATATAGATGAATAATTTTTTAAATATCATGCAGATAATTATAAGAAGTTTGAAACAAAGTAAAGACGAGTTGGATCGATATATTAATAAAAAAAAATAGATATCACATTTATAAGGAAAAAACATGGACAAATAACAACCATGGAATAAAATTCAAAAACCGGCAGTTATTTCTAAAACACAGATCAGATAACTAGGGGGGGGGGGGGGAGGAGGAGTATGATTGATAATTGATAACAATATAAATTCACGAGAAATTAAACCTAACGCATAATATCAACCAATTATATATATATATATATATATATATATATATATTATCGCTGGTAGCCATTATTTTTTATTTGTCCTGTAACCTTCAAAAACTTTATTCGTACTACATTACATTCATCACCTAAAAATTTTAGGCGATCGTTTTTTACACATCACTCTTTCACATCGCTCTCACGGCGAGAATCATAATACAAAAATATATATACGGCGACTCACCGTCGCCTAGTGACGCGTAGGCGAAAACCATAATAGGGGCAATAATTGGCACTTACATACCACCTAACCTAATATAAAAAATAACATAATAAAAAATAAACTTAAACTATTAATAAATGATAATAATAGCATTAACAATTATAAATAATAATAATTGGAGATATCAACGCTCATCACTCCATTTGGGAAAATGACAGCAAAGACAATAAATAGAGCAAAATTATTAGTTAACATAATTCAACATCAAACTATATAATATTAAATACGAATTACATTAGAAAGCCAACACACGCATATGGTACAATCATTGATAACAACCAACTCCAAAAAAGCCACAGATAAAATAATATATTTAAATCCAACACACACATTCGACTTAATCGATTATGAAACCGGATTACAGAATATAATAGAAAAAAAAACACAATAATAATAACCAAAATTAATAAGTATATACCAAAAGATTGGTGGACAGAAAAAATTAGAAATCTATGGGAAAATGAAAAACAAAAATTATACAACAATACAAGAAACATATACTTAGAAATAGAACTTAAAAGAACGTAGAGCAAATTAGATTGGAAATAAGATAAGAAAAAAGAAATCTTGGAAAGAATTCATCAATGTCGTAAACCCAACTCTCAACACCAAAGATTTAAGGAATAAAATAAGAATTTTTAACAACATGAAAGGAAATGGAAATAATTTATTGAATAATAAAGACAACATGAAACAATTTTTAGACCACAACATAATAAATGAATTAATAGAAAAAGAAAAACAATTAAAATTGCCAATAATATACACAAAAAAAGTTGAATTCTTCTCTGACGAAATATCTCAAATAATACACAACAGTAAAAACACAACCCCAGGAATAAACAAAATGTGCATATTTTAAAACGGCATTTTAAAAAACGGTATTTCCCAAAACTGCATATTTCAAAACGGCATAAAGTAAAAAATAGCATTTTGCAAAATAGAAACAACATAGGTACCAAACGGCATTTTTCAAAACGGCATAAACGAAATATTTAGATTCTCTTTAATACATACATGTATAAATAAAATTTAACTTAATACTAATTACATACCAAAAGCATATATTTCCAGCAATTGCTTTCAAAAAGCCAAATTTGCTGTATTCTGTTTTTTTAATTAAAATTAAGTTTATGTTTTTTCATTAATAATATATCCAGGTTTTTTAACAAAGTTAAACCTTTAAAGATCTCATCGGTAATTTTTTTGTTGGCGTACCATTTTTTTATATTTTTTTTAAATAGAACAAACAAATAATATTCGAGTACAAAAAATATAATGCGCGACTACAAATGAAAAATAGAGAAAGATGAGAATTTAATTTTGTCGGTTAAGGGAAATTGGTAAAATTAAATAATTTTGGGATGCGGCAACAATAACAATTAATTATAAGTTTGAAACGCAGTAAATATTAATGTTCGTTGCTGCTGAAATATTCGATACACTTTAGTAGATATTTCCGTTGCCTTCGCCCACTGTTTCTAAGTAACATCATATTAATAAAACTATTACAAACCGTTTTTAACATAATATATATACCAGGTGTCATCGAAGCACAGGTATATATTTATACATATATATACCTGAGCTTCGATGTAGTATACACGATATTCTTATGTAAATGATATGCTATACACCATATTATATAGGTGCGATAAACATAAAATTGTTGTGATTTCTTAAAAATGTACTATCTTGGGCAGGACCATAAATAGGAAAAACCCTCAAACAAAAATTGTAGTGGCGACATACGTTAATAACGTTACATATCTTGAAACTAATATCTTTGAATCGAATTTTTCGATAAACCCGATAAATTAAGAAAATACTTGCATGAGATGTATTCCAATATGGAATAATCCGCTACGACCATAGAATTGTAGTAACTAACTAGAACTTCGAAGCTCTATATAAAATTTTAGGTGAAGGAGAATATTATATGTATACTATATGCATCCTAGAATTGATCTACGAATCGTTCAAAAATTTCATTCATGGCAAATTTCATCGTGTTCCGTTAATAAATAACCGTACCTGTTGGTCATATTCCAGAAATTAATGAAAAGATAATTTTAGATTCATAATCGATTAAAATATTTCATTCTATCTTGTGCAGTTTTGAAAAATGTAGTTTTGAGAAATGCAATTTTGAAAAATGCCGTTTTTTACCTATGCCGTTTCGAAATATGCAGTTTTGAAAAATGCTGTTTTGAAAAATGTCATTTTGGAAAATGCCGTTTGGGTCAAATGATTAAATTAAAGACATAAATTTAAATCTAAATCCGAATAAAACATCATTCATCATTATAAAAAAGAAAGAACAAATCAATCACTAAAAATAAAAATAAACACGGAAATCCCAGAAAGTAGCCTGATAAAATCATTAGGATTTAACATGGTCAGTAAATTAAATTTCTATTCTCATCATAAACTGTTAAAAAATTGAATCGTTGCGACAAGCAGTGCTCCAATAACAGCAGTAAAAACAGAAGCTGGGGATCTGCTTATTCACCTAAAAATTGATCTATTCAACTATACATATACTGCAAAACAGTTATATAACGCAATATTAGGGCAAACACTCGGAGAATACAAAGGCTATGGAATCATACAAGAAAATGTGGGGTAAAGGGCATCTGTCTAGAAAGTCAATATATCAGCCCAAATGTCAACCTCACCTGCACCTGGTGTACCCTACTAATTAACCAACGAGACTCTGGTGACCGAGAAACGGAGGGATAACTGAAGAGAACCTAGCAAATGATGTTCTCTCCACTGGTCCACTGCCAATTTCACTGGTTCGGTTGGTAGCTGCTTCAATAACCAGCCCTTAAAGCAATGAGTTTACAACAAAAAGGAAGGATTACCCCAGGTAGTACACCAACTGATTAGTTTGATAATCCACCCTCTGGGGTGGACGCCTTACCTCATCAACACCAGCAACAAGAACAACACAAGGTTGCAATAAAGACTAAGGCACACCGCCAATTAAAGTGATAGGCTTTACAGATTGCGACTATCCAAGCTCGAATGAAATCGGTGTCCACAAACGACTATAGAGTAGTAATACTAAACTATGTGTGTAAGATAAACACAAGAGATGCCGATATATACAGACCATTAGTCACAAAGATCAATGAAGAAGATAAAGACTGGTATACCTATGAAGACAAAAATAACCGACAAAGATTATGACCAGAGGATTTCATCCCACCTGCAAGAAGGAGGATATCACAGAATGCCTCAAATTGAAAGAACTGTAATTTGAAGACGCGTAAGCATCCTTTAACGGGAGAATATTGAACATATCAAGGAACCAAGATTATTAAAGGAGATCTCGCTCTGTTCACGCTCACATTCAACAAAAGCGAAAAAATTGAAAATATATTTAATATCAAAGCAATCCTCAATATGAGAGTTAAAATAGAACCACCGAATGCCAAGGTTATCACTACACCCAAAGATATTGCGGGTGATATGTTAGGTGCGTAAGACGAAAGACTGCTCTGTTAGCCGAACCAAACCTGCAAGGTGTATAAACTGTAAAGGGTAACACCCAGCCTAACTATAGACGATGGGAAGTAGCGGTACAACTGCAAAGATTAAGAAATAAAACACGCCAATCGACTCAAAACACTAACGTTACAAGAGAAGGGAATCTAACTACAAGTAGAGTTCCGCCACAAACACAGACCTTATTACCAGAGAGGATATCCCACTCGCAGATAACGCAGCAGTAAACTAATACTATTACAGAAAAACATCTGGAAATAATATTCCGAAGAATAGAAAATATAAATGCACGCCTAGCAATACAAGAACGTGGCCTAGAAGCTATATGATAATTTGGACGACTGAATAGACAAGAAACTACGAATGAGATTACATCTATGCTATACTAATCAAATGAGAACATTTAGAATTGTAATTTGGAACGAGAATGGATTGTGATAATCCATTCAAAATAATATTAAACATTATGAAATGCTCTGCATTGAAACAGGGATCTTAGTATCTCCTCTATTTGCTGTCCCCCACGCCATCAATTAAAAAAAGAAGACTACAGTCGACTTCATAAACAAATAACTAGGAACAAATATTGTTATAGGCGGGGATTTTAATACAAAGAATACCTATTGGAGTCTAGATTTACAATTTCTAAAGGAAAAGTTATTTAATACAGCTCGTTTACTTGAGAACTGCTAGGACCAGCTCAAATGTCAAGAAATACAGCTAACCTAATCTGAAACTCGATCAATGAAAAAATAACATTTTAGTTTACGAAACATGACCGATGACTAAAATTAATTAATTCTATGCAGTACAAAACAAGAAAATACAGAAAATAACAATTTTTCGGTTTTAAAATACATCAATTTTTACTATTTACAGAGCACTTCGTCCTTTCAGAATCTTATTTCGGACGAATGTACTGCAATCGGTTAGGAATACTGTAAGTAGTTATCGTTTTGCCTCGGTTACAATATACATTCTTAAAACCATATTATAGATGAAACATTTAATTGTACGCTATCCTATTTTGTATATATAATTTTATTATATATTTTATAGGTCGATAACATTTTGTCTGACATAATAATTTAATTTCGAAAAACTAAATTTGTAATTATATACCATTGTGAAAGGATCCTGAATAAAACCTAAAAATACACTTAATTAAATGTTTATGTTCATAGATATTAATTTGAATTATCTTTAATTATATATAACATATTAATATCTGATACTATTTGTTTTTGTCGTTATATTGGTATTTTATGATTATGTTCCTTATTAACAATTTCCAATTTCTTGCCGTTAAATCTGGTCCTAATCTTAGCCGGGCATCTAATGTTACAAATATTTATGTTATTTATAATTAATTTCTGAAATATATATACTTTAATATAATCGAACCTTAATTTTCGTTGTACACATCGCCAATAAGCTGACCCATTTCGGACCAGACGCTTTTCAAAAGGAAATCCATCCAAACATAATAGCAAACCACCTTTTTTACTGCTAATGTATTCCAAATTGAGTGGTTCAGCTGTACCTATAAAAATAAATATAGATAGAATGTTAATATTGTGCGTAGAATATGTATTCATTAAACGTAACATTCTGGAAAAACGCCACTTTTAAATTTAATTTATAAAATTCTGTTACTACATACAATGATGTGTTTGCCGTATTTTTAGAACTTACCTAATGTTAATATGTACAAGTGAAACGTTGTGAAAAAGAAAAAAATTTAATACGAAATAATTTGTACAACTCAAAGGTTCTTCTTTATTTCATGAAACAATTTACTTAATGTATTTAAAAATTCAACAACGAATTCTTAAATAAATAAATTTTTATAAATTAAATTACATAATATGTGCTATGCTTTTGGTGTTACCTATTATCATCTAAACTTTGAAAATGAGTCGGATATTGATAATACCGCTTCACGTATTGTTTATGACAACTATTAACTAAAAAAAATCGGAAAAATTATTTTCTTGAGACGGGCCTTCGCCGTCCTATTTGTATTTTATGATTATGTTCCTTATTAACAATTTCCAATTTCTTGCCATTTAATCTGGTTCTAATTCTGGCCGGACATCTACTTTGTTTTGAAAATTAATGTAACATTTATTAAGTACATATAAAATTCAGTAAAACAAACCCATGATATCTTCGCTGTACACAGCGCCAATATGATGTGTCATTATGAACGCGTTGCTTTTCAAAGGGAAACCCATCCAAACATAATAGTAAACCACCTTTGACACTGCTGATGTACTCCACATTCAGCGGTTGGTATGTATCTATAAAAATAAATATCGTTTTATTGTTAAAATGATAAAAAAGAAATTTTAAATTAAATTATCTTTCTATCGAGGTTAAAATTGTTGTAACTTGTGAGTAATGTTGACAAATTTTAAATCTATTCAATTTTGAAAAAGATTATGTGTTAAATGTACCAACATTTAATAAACTTACCTTAGTTATTTGTGATCAGTTGCTTTCGAATACGTAACAACAATTGCAAATAATAATAAATAATATTATTTTTAAGCCAAGGAGGAATGGACTTTCGAAAATCCATAGAACCTCTTCGAGATAATTGGGGCAAGTTACTCTGGGCAATATTGCTCTGTTGACCTCCCCCCCTCTCTCCCCGGGGGCCCCGGGTTCGATTCCTGGTGGGTGACCAGTAAAAAAGCTGCGAATGGGGGTTTTTAACATGTCATATGTTATTTATATATGTTCTTCCATTTTTAGATTTTCAGCCATAGTAGTTTCGCATTTGTCCTTAATAGTTTAGTTTCAGAAATATTAGTGAAAAGGAACGACAATTTAATTAGTTTATACTTCTTAATTCAATTATATTTAGATTCAGAAATTAATATTTTAAAAATTATACAGAATAACTATATTGATATTTAATATGCGTTACAAACTGTGATTGGAATAGATAATTCAGACTATATTATTTTAACTTAATCATATAATTTTTCAAAACCATCTTGATCTCACTATTTATTTTTTTACCGTATTCGAACTTTATGTTTTAGTTTTCAATGGCCTCGAATGGTTGTGATCTCTCTTAATAATTACAAGTTTTTTTCCATTCTGTACAGTATGCACACGTGCACGGCAACTAAAATAGAAAGATAAATATAAAATACCTAAGTATGAGGGGGCCTGTAACATTAATATTTGCATACCTTGATAGTTGATTAATGCAACGCCAATACACTATTTTTGAGGAACTTTTCTCACGTGCAAATGAATATCCATCTAAACATAGTAGTATTGCTCTCTTATTATTACAAATATATTCTACTTGGTCTGTATGGCGATCTAAAATTAAGAATAAATAAAAATCATGTGTTAGTACAGCAAAAAAATAACAAATTTAATTTAAATTTAAACTAATCAAGAAATATTATATTGAATCATTGGTTATTTATTGTTATTAAGGGCTTAAACTTATATAATTTCATTATGAACTTTATTCTTTAACGCTTTCAAAGTTCCTTTTTTTCTTCTCTCCGTTTGGATCTTATGATTGTGTTCTCGATCAACTATTTCCAATTGTTTGCCATTGCCTTTAGTTCTAACTCTAGCGTGACATCTTTTAATAGAACAAAACGAAAAAACCGGTTAAACATTTTTAATATATTCATATATTTTACTCATAAATTACCTACCGCAATGGTTTATGTTGAACACATCTCCAATAAGTTGTATCATTGCGATGGCGGTGTCGAGTAAATGGAAATCCATCTAAACACAATTGAAAGCCCCCTTTTATACTGCAAATGTACTCGACAGTTTTTGGTTGCCAATCACCTATAACTAAATTTGAAATAATTTATGTTAAATACTTTTATGAATAAATTTTATACATAAAATAATATCATAATTATAAAAATATAAAAAAGTTAGTTTAAATAATGTTTAGGTATAATTTTATTTCATAACTATTAATTATATGTATTTGTTATATAAAAAATTGGTTTGCAGAAATCCCATTAATTTAAATTTTTTTTAAGTGCTAAATTTAATCGCTTTTGCAATAAATCTTTAAATTGTTTTCCCTCTAGTAATGGTTTTGTCTCTGCTTGTGTAGCTCTATTAGGAGATGGCGACGGTGTTCTTGACCGACGATCAATTTTTATATTCAACGTTTCTTGCGGTATATGAGGAACATTTTTCTCATCCACATTCAAAAACACAATTTTTGGCGCTTTATCTACATCAAATGTAAAATTCTCGATAGATTTTATTATATCCGAACGAGCTTTTTGTTTATGATTATGTTGTCCCTCGAATAAATAAACTCGACGAGCTTTAGAAACAACTATACCGGGACATTTTGTTAGATCAAAATTGTCACAACGCCAAAAGGTAACACCGGATTTTGTAAAATAATGCGAATAATGGTTATCGTCGTACTCAACTTTCATACCGCCAACTCGAGTCGGGACTAATTTTATGGGAACTGATGGCCCCTGTAAAACATTTTCGATTTCAATCATTGGTTTTTTTGATCCAGACCGTAGCTCACGAGGTCTCCGATTTAAACTATTGAGCTGAACTGAAACATAAGTCAAAAAAATAGTTCAATTAGAAATTAAATGAAATATAATTAAAAATTTTAAAATAAAAATAAACAAATAAAAACCAACAAAATAAATTCAAAATACAATTTATTTAAAAAAAATATGCGACGTTAATTAAGAAGGATCTAATAGATTTATTTTATGCAAACGTTCTAAAAACATAAATAGTAAAAATTATAAATGAACTCAAATTCAAATGTATATGTATAAGGTAATTTCCCCCAATTACATTAACAGGTAATTTCCCCCAATTACATTAACAAACCAATGTTTCCTTAATTACGTAATTATAATTACTGAAAATAGAAAAACAAATATTATGTTAATCATTTAGGCAAAATAAATTGTAAGTACCTCTAATACTTGGGTTATTTCGTGTTTTAGTGCTTTATCTATAAATAAATAAAATTGTCAGTTTTAAAATTACAACGTATTGATTAAATCTTACCGGAAAATGAATTTTTTTCCTAGTACCCAAAAATCAATTAAAAATAAAACCAGAAGTAACATCAATATTAATTAAAGTTCTTATCAAACAATCGTTTATTGAATTATATTATTGATTGTTAAAAGTTTATAGTATTACAGTGTAAAATTAAATTGCCTTTGAATTTTTTTTATCATACGTGATGTTGGACCATGATTATGTACAGGTTGTGTTACTGTAATTTGATATAAATTATTTTCAACTTTTTTTAATGTATGCAACCGTGCATTACACACTTTTCCATATTTTCGTGTACGACAACACCAATATGTTGTTTCACCGACGGTATTGTTCTTTGCAAAAGTGAATCCATTATATAAAAGAAGCTCTTTCTGTCGCTGACCTTTGATAAACGTTAACTCCTGGTTATCTAAAATAGTATCGACGTATTTAACTGATTTTCGTGTTGTTATATATTTCAACTCGTTCTCGGATACCGATTCAATGTAATCTAAAATATATAAAAGAACACAACAATTAGTTTAAACATTTATGAATATAGTTAAATTAAATCGTTGAAAAAAAACACAATTATATTTATTTCATTTAGATAATTTATTATTTACATACAAAGCAATTTATCTTTTTATTACTACTTTTCTTTAACAAATTCTTGATAATGATTATGTTGGATGTTCTTAGTTGTTAGTGATGTACCAGTATCATCGGTTATAATTCTAGCTTTACACTTTTTGCTACGTTGCTTGGCACATACCCAATACTTTTTATTATGTAAACTTTTTGCACATATATACGAGAATCCATCGTATAATAATTTAGGTCGTCCACGTTGTCCCAAAACAAAGGAAAGTTTTGGATTTGTTAAGTGTAATATTGAGGTAGTTGGTAGCCAAATATTAATCGAATCTAGAAAAACAAATTATTTTAAAAATTTAGGCAAAAACAACTAAAAACAAAATAAAAGTTAAAAATCATACACAAAGAAATAATATAAAATAAATAATATTGAAAAATATTTATTGCTGTACTAATTAATGTATTTACAATTCATTTTTTAACATAATTATCAATAAATTGGCTGTAGTCTGGAGGGTGATTATGCATTGAATATGTAAGGGATATTTTATTATCTGACTTATTAGTTACAACTTTGGCTTTACATTTTTTCGTTCGCATTTTAGAGCAACGCCAGTATGTCGTATTGAAATTTCCCTTATTCCTAACGAATGAAAATCCACCAAGAACTAATTTTGGTGTTCCACGCTGTCCTGGGACAAACGTTAAATTTTTTACGTATCTTGTAATGTACGCTATAAGAATATAAAAAAAAGTTGATTAGTATAAGATATTATGATTAAAGAATAAATTAATACATATCTGAATAAAAATATATTTAAACGCTAAATTTCATTTTTATTTACAAAATTTTATTCTATATTAATATTACGAAAATCTATCTTACAAAATACTATTTTAATTTATATATTTGGAAAAAACAAATATTGGCCTCCAGTTTTGCGATCTTCTTTATATTCACATGGATGATTATGATTTTGATTTTTTATTATGATATCTTCACTATCTACTTTTGTAATTAAACGGGCACGACATTTTAAATACCGATTACGTGAACATAACCAGTATGTTTTATCACTATTTGAATTATTACGAAAATATGCAAATCCACCCATTAATAATTTCGGTTTACCTTTAATACCTCGTTCAAACCGTAAATCTGTCGTACCAATTTTTATTAATACACCTAGAAAAGATAAACAGAAAAAAAGAAATTATAATTTTTAATGAATAAATTAAACATATGTATTTTTTTATTGTTTTAAATTTTTAAATAAGTTTTTTTTTAAAATAAACAAATATTATTAAGGTTAAACATTTTATTTGACGATATAATCAATTTTTGTATAAACATTTTTCCACTGAGTTTCAGTGTACATAAGTTTTTAAATCCTAAAATTAAAAACAAAAATTACTATAAAAATTAAAGTAATAATTTTAAAATATACTTCCCCTTTTCCTTAACAATTAGACAATCAAGGGAGTATTTGAACAGGCCCGTATTAAAAATGACCATCAAAAGCTTTTTACACGTAAAAGGACGCATTTTTTATGCTAATTAAACTCAAAACATTTTTTTTTAAAACTATTATTAAATACCTAAAAATAACTAAGTAATTTGTTAAATTTTATTTTTTTATATTTCCTTTTGACAATACATTATGAGTATGATATGGATAAGACAATTTGACTTTTTCAATTCCATTAATTGCTCTAGTAATTGCACGTGCTCGACATTTAAGACGTTTAAATAAAGAACACCGCCAATTTGTCGTGTCAAGAAATTGACGGTCTTTCACAAAAGAATATCCTTTATCAATCAACATTCTACAACCTCTTTGTGATATTCCAAACGTTGCAATATCAATAAAATCTGAAATATAAAGAAAATTATATATATGTATAATACAGGAAAATGATATAAACAGAACGATTTATTTTAATTTTCCGTGTATCAGAGAAAACAACATTTTTTAAATTAAAACTAAAAACGATTGTTTTTTTATTTATATTACAATTTAATAGTAAAGTTACGATTAATATTGAATTAGTTTAAATTCTTTTTCTAGCTCCCCGAAAGAATTTAACGATTCACGTGGATGTGTGTGAATCCCTGACGCGCGAATTGGAAATGTGTTTGGACACTTTGAAACAACAACTGTAGCACGACATAAATGCTTTACATAACGAGCACATCGCCAAAATGTGTTTTTACTGCTTTGCCGATTTTCAACATATTTGTAACCATCATAAATTAACATACGACCACCACGTTGTGTAAGAGAATATTGAAACAAGGAGGGCAACACAAATCCGGCGTCATCTACAATTGTAAAGGAATACAAATATGAAACCGTTAATTGGTTTATCACTATGTATATAAACATACAATATTATTACCTGGACCGGGACCAAGGATAATCTCATCTCCTGGAATTAAACAAAACAAAAAATTGAACAAGCGTTATTAAAGAAAAATACTAATTCAAATTAATGAAATTGTGCCTTACACAGTTAAACACTATAAAAATAAAACATTTTATTGTATTTTACGTAATTTTATTAATTATTTTCAATTCTTTACAAAATGATTAATTAAATTTATTGCATTATTATATTGTGTTGATATTACCATTTTTGCTGCTTTCTTATCCCGTAAATAATCGGGAGCATGATTATGACCAATTTTACGTAGTATAACTTTATCCGAAGAATGTGCCCGACCACGACATTTTAAATTTGCTGAAGTATATTTTGTACATCGCCAATATATTCGATTGTGTAAAACTTTCTCTTGCACATACGTATATCCGTTGTCCCACAAAAGAACTTTACCTTTTTGACTATAGATAAATTTGAATTGGTCTGAAATGTATATACACATAAAAATAATAATTATTGCAAATATAATTATAATAAATAAAAACAATTAAATTTAAAATTAAACGAATAGTCTCAATAGTGTAATCATATTAGATTCTTTTTATTATAATTTAACATCATCAATACAATATTCTGTGTTGCTTAAATATTTCCCGCGTTTCAATTCAGCATGCATATGAATTGACTTGTTTACAATAAATTTTGGTGGATTCTCCTTGAGCATAATAATGCGAGCAGGGCATTTCAATTTTTTTGTTGCCATAGAGCTACATCGCCATAAAATTTTACTTTTATTTTGGCTCATCACCAAAAATCTCACGCCATTTGCAATAATCGCAGGACGTCCACGAGCCGATCGTGAAAAATATACGTCCAATCCTATAAAACGAAATGTAAAAAAAAGAAAAATGAATTAATAATTATTAGGTAATTATAATTATTTGAAAAGGTGAATCCTTCATTTCAAATTAAAATACTACATTAAACATATTTTGTATGGACTTTTTATTAAATGTATTTTTTATTAAATTTTATCAGTACAATCGCTGAAACAGCAGTACAGCTTAGAATTGGGTCATGTTTCCAAAATAGTTTTATTTCAGTTTTTTTTCGAATTGATTGATTTACCATAATTTATACCTAGAAATGAAATATAATCATTAAATTATCGATTATAATTAAAAAATACACTTTAAAAATCAATTACGTCGTTTTATTACAATTATGTATGCAAACATTTATGTGTAAACAATTATATATTTAATTCAAATAAGTTTTTATTTATTTAACATAAAGCTGAGATTTTTGTTTTTGTTTTATATCTCTTCATTTTTTCCTTTCTTAACACCAAAATCCTCATTTTTCATTGAATCGCAATTATCAATTTTTTTTATACAGTTACTGTGCTGGTGTTCATGAAATATTTTCATTGAAGATGTTGTCTCATCCATTATAACTATAGTTGGACATTTGGTTTTATAGTATTGGCTACATTTCCAATATTGTTTCGAACCACGTTTTCGATTTCGAAAGAATCGTACACCGTTGATCACTAACAAATGACCGCCATTACGTTTAGATGTTTTATATTCAATTTTATATCCTTAAAAATAAAAATAAAAATTGTTTTGTTTTAATAAATAAACTACAATAGTTATGATTTATTAATTTCAATTTAAAATAATAAAACAAAACATTTATTCATTTTGGAAATTATGTATATTACTTTGTTACAGTTTATGGTTTAGTTGGAAAATAAAAAGAAATCTAAATAAAGAATAAATTTAATTTATATTGTTTATAAAAGTTTATATTCTTGTGACCGCTCCTCATCATGATTATGCACGTTTTTCAAAATGCACGCAGATGAATCAAAAATTGAAGTTATTGCACGTGCTTTACATCCACCGTGCCATTTGGTACATTTCCAATATATATTCGGCCCATGTTCATTATTTTTAATAAAACGATTTCCTTTGTAATTAAGAAGTTTATTCCGTCGCCCAGACATTTCGTAGCTTAAATTTATATCAGTATCTGGTAATAGGGTCTTATTTTCATTTTTCACTTTTATATGTTTTTTCTTTGCTTTATTAACCGCTTCTTTTCCTTCTCGCTTTCCTGTTGGCAGTATAGTGATAATAGTCAAAGGCGAATCATCATCTGTTTTCACAAAGTACCGTGCTGATTCTAAAAGTAAAATTGTAAACACATTGTTAAAGTAAAAAAAAATAAATACTTTATCAATTTTACATGTTAATTTTTTAATAAAACATTATTATCGTTTTTTCCTTTTTAATTTTATTGTAGTAATTTAAAATATAATAAAAATAATAAATTTATTTATTTGCCGCACTCTTGTCCTTACATCTTCGTTCCGTTTTTACTGGATGATTGTGGATTTTAGAAGTTGACATTACTTTTTGTAACCCCTCTACTATATTAGTTACAACACGAGCTTTACATCCTGTACTTCCCTAAATTGACGAAATAATGTAGCATATAAAATTGTGAATTCGCAAAATATTAGTGAAATAATTTGGAACGCTATTATGAAATAACGATACCATAATAATAAATGATACGATGAACATCATTGAAACATTTGTAAACCCTCGGATTTATTGTATTTTACGAAACCGAGAAAATTTCATGATAGCCGTTCCCCTAATAGCAATATTTACCTTTTTTGCACAAATCCAATATGTTTTGTAGCCAGCTCGTCGATTCTTAACATAGCTGTAATTATTTAATGATAATCGTACACAACCCCTTTGACCTAGGGTAAACTCCACTTGTTCTGATTTTAACAAATTATTAGTATCTGAAAAATATGAAAGATTGTAATTAAAATAAATGGGATTAAGCTAGAATTATTAATTTACCGTAATGTGAATAACAATAAAATACGTGTTTTATATACAATGGTAATTTTAAATCATTATAATTTTCGTTTATTTACATTTTTAATACAAAATATAATAAATAATTTAATCTATTTAGATATAAAAGAACTGTATGGTTTTATATATCTTACTTGTTTGAGAAATAATATGACGATTAGAATATACTAGTTTTAAAGAAGGCAGAAGTATAAAATCAATAGTACTACTTAGAATCAGTTGTTTTGTATTTCACATTAATGTTGTTCCAAATAAAAATTCCATATTAATCTCATTTTGTTAACAAACCAATGCATTTTAAATATCTGATAAAAAATAAGAATTTTTTTTTTGAAAAATAAATATGTAAGGCCTTAATTTACTAAGCAATAGTCTGTGCTTTATACTATATTAAAATTAAATTATAAAAACAATATGATATATGTACATTTAAACACGACATATGTATATTTAAATATGATTATTGATAACATATTTTTATAAGATGACTCTTTTTACGAAAGAATATTATGTATTAAATTTTAATTTATCGTAATGTTTCAACTTAATAAACCATGGCAAATCCATAATTTTTCCATAAATTCCCAAGGTTTGATCCAGTTTAACTATAATTTGCATTTTATTGTTGTTGTAGTGTTTGTTTGATTTAATAGTTTAAAAGCTTTACAATGCAACTGCATTGTATGAGATATTACTGTGGATACTGTTTTTGTTTATTTTATTTCTATTTTCTTCAGGAGTTGGATGATTATGACATTGATTCCGAGATGTTGATAATATTTTATGTAATCCGTGAACTATTGTAGTAACAACGCGTGCTTTACATTTGGTGCTGCCCTGTTTAAAGTATGTAATAAAAATCCGATAGCAATTTACTTATTACAAAAACTAATTTTGTTTATGTAAAAATAACTTACAACTTTAGCACATATCCAATAAGTCCGACCTCCAGACGGTTTTCTATTTTTAACATAATAATGATTATTTAATAATAATTGAACACAGCCCCGCTGACCGGTTGTAAATACAGCAGCTTCCTCATCGAATTTGTGAACTGAAAAATGTTAATATTTTATATTAATATTAAGGTACAACGGAATTTTTAAAACGCTTGTTTAAAAAATTACCGTTTCATCGTTAAAAAAAACTACGATTTATGATTTCTTCAAAAAGGAATTTTATTTAAAAAAAAAACTTTATAAATTATTTTATTTGATTTGTACATAGTGGTAACATTTTATTTCTTTAGTTAAAATGGATCATGATTATGTTCTCGTGATTTAATTAATATATAATGCTCGTTCCCTTCGACACTTGTAACAACTCGTGCCTTGCAACGAAACTGTGATGCTCGGGCACATGACCAATAAATTTTTCGATTTACAACTTTGTTTTTTGTAAACGAAAAATCGCCAATTTTTAATTTTCTACTTCCTCTAAATCCCGTAATATAACTAAAATATCCTGTAAAAAATTAAAATATATGTAATAGTAGTTGTTTACATTTAAATATACTAGTTAACTAAATTGATTATTATGAAATAAAATAACTTTGGTTTTTTAATTTAATTTTATTTTTAATATTATGAAATTTCAATTTAACACGTTTTCCACTCAATTATTATGTTTTATAAAATTCATTGTCATTAATCCAATTGATATCTTGTGGTTTAATGCGATTATGAACCTCACGAATTTTCTCTTTAATTTCTTTCAAAGAGCCGTATTTTCTTGTTTGCGTAATTACTCCATGATTGTGGTTTGCATTTAAAATAGTCATGAGTTTGCTGGTCGATTTAATACGAGCTTTACAGCGAAATACTGGAAATTGTGAACATCGCCAATAAATAATATCCGAACGTACAACATGGCGATTGAACAAATGTTTTTTATATAGCAATTGTTTTGTCCCGTATTTGCTGAATACAAATGTTGGTATTAAAGTTTTCATATCTGAAATACAAAAAATGTCATATTATTAATAATAAAATGCCTTAAAGATAACTCTATGATTCTGGAAGACAAATTAAACAAATAATAAAACAAAATTATTATGTATCTCAGTTTATTTTTATTAAACAGTCATAACAATGATTTTGACATAAACGCACAGATCCCCCTTTTAGTTCATTTATCATTACCATTCCGTTACATGGATTATTCGCGCATTTATAGTAGCTGCGGTAAGCTCGACCAATAACTTTTCGAAATAATTTTCCCTCGTATTTCAGTAAATATTCGTTTGGTTTAGTTTTATCATAATGAAATTTAGTTGAGTTTAATCCGTATATTAAATCAATTGCTGTAAATTTAAATAAAATTAAAAAATTAAAATGGTTAATAGTTAGATTATTCATTGTAAAAATTATATCAATAATAACAAATAATGTGCCAGCTCTGAAAAAGTAAAGATTGAATGCATTTAAAAAATAAAAATAATCAAGCCCCAATAAGATATTTTAAATATTACCTTTATATTAAAAATATACAATATATATAATAGTATATAATAAATAAAAATTAACTTTACATATTCGATTTCATTATACCAAGATTCTTTGACTAATTGACTTATATAAATTATTAGTGTATTCGATACATTTGGGAATCAAACTATTGGGTATTGTAATAATCCGTGTTTTTCACTTTAAAGCTTTTGATGTATCAATAGCGATTAGGTATATTTTATTTTAAATTTTGTATGTTTAGTCAAAGCTAATTACGCCGACGACAACTGAAGAATTCATGTTATAATAAGTGCTAACATTATTTGGTAATTGCTGAAACAAATAAACGCTATATACATTAAAGAAAACAAACACATCAGTTTTGAAAATATAATTTCTTTATTTATTTGCTTTTGGAATAAGTTTTAATTCGGGTAATTTTTCGTTTAAGATATGTCATAACTTGTTGCTCGTCAATTGATGTACCACGCCGATCAAAGACTTGAACGACGTGTGCTAAAATAAAAATATTTTCATTTTATATACTATAAATTATAAAAAAAATTGCACAACTCAAACACTGAAATTATTTTACATACTTAGGACCGATTTTAATTTAGTTTTGTCAAGTGTTAAGAGAACATTTGCGTTCCGTGATTTTGTTCCCGTTGTTTCCATTAAGTCTTTTCGACCAAATACTAAAACAGCAAGCCGCCCAGTGTAAACAGCTGGATTACCTGTATAGATTCGTATCAAGTCACTTTTAGGAACATAAACCGAGCTTCCAGCATGAAGTGGTATTAAATCACTTGTAGAAAAATTTGCCCCATCTTCATCATTAAACTCATTATCAACGTTATCTTCTATATCTTCGTCGATGTAAATATCCTCCGGTTTATATTCTGAAATATTAATTTGAAGATTTTGATTTATTTCAGTAGATGTACATCTCTCATTTTTTTAATTATACTAAATATTATATACAAATAATAAATTAAAATGTTTATCTTTATAAAAGAGTTTGTTTTATTGATAATAAGTCAACTTAATATTCGTCTAAAGATACATTCAATTTTAATGGATTGTGGATTCTTTTTGTATATGCCTTTTTAACAGTTCTTTGTTTCCTTTTTATAATTTCCTCATGCGTGTGATATTTATTTAATGGTGTAATACGATCGCCAATCGTAAAAACACGCGCACGGCATTTTTGACTCCACCATTGGTTACATCTCCATATTTTTTTTGTCAAACCCGTGCCACCTGATGATTTAACACTCTTTTCAAATATAAAAGGTTGTCCTAAATACAGTAATTGTTCCTTTCCTCGCATTGTATGTGTAAAGATAGCAATATCATCTGTAAACAAAATAGAAAAAATGGTAAACATATTAAAACAATCCATTTTAAATTATAAACTTACCATAAAAATATAAAATGATTTAAGTAACAAACTAAATAACATTATAAATAATTAAACTGAAAATAAATGTCCAAATGAAAAAGTAATTTTTTATTTTGATTTGACAAGTTTATAATTTACAATGTTAAAAGATATACAAATAAATAAAAATTAAATAAGTTTACTATGATTGTGTTTATGTTTTCCTAATTTTATGGAACCGTCAGGTTTCGTGACACATCTTGCTAAACATTTCCTTTCCTTGAGACGTTTACCATTACCTTTATTACATACCCAATTAAATGAAGTGGCAAACGATGCTTCTTTACAATAAGTATATCCATTAAATAACAAATTTTGTCCTTTTTTCTGATTAACAACAAATTTTATATCAGCGTTTTGTATCCAGACGCCAAGTGGATAATCTGAAAATTTTAAACGATTTCTATAGATTTACTTGAAAGTTAAAAGAGAACTTATAACTAAGTTAAATTTTAAGAATAGCCCAATTAAATAATAAAATAATTTGGCCTACCTTCAAAATTTAACAATGAATAAAAACTAAATCACATAAAGTGTGCACAGCCACATGGTGAGAACCAGATCCATGAAACGGATTCTCGCATCTGTGCTTTTTTGTGAAACGACCAATGCCGTAATTATTACTAAGGTATCAAAAATGCATACTGTCCCAGCAGAATTAATTTTATTAAAATTATAAATTTATTCATATAAGTAGTAATAATAAAATCGATTCACTTTAAATCTTCTATTTTTTGTTTATTTTTTTCTCCATCTATTGCTAGGAAAAACAGATTCGAAGAAATAAATGCAATAAGTTTAAACGGCCTGATACCCCCGTTTACACCAGTAGAATAAAAGTATGTAGCAAAAAAGTATGTTGGTGTAAACTCAACTAAAATACTTTACCACGTACTATGTTGTTATTAAAGTATAATAGCTATCAAAAACATATTGGTATTATAGTCGTGGTGTAAGCTCTACTTTAATATTATAATACTTTAATTTTGTTTATTTTTTTCAAGAAACCGGTAAACACATTTTTTGTTTGGGTATACATTTCCATTTGTGATATTAAACAAAAAAAAGTAATAAAGTATTATAGTATGGGTTTACACCAGTTGTGATGTAAACTGGCCGGGTATTATACTTTATTAGCAAAAAAGTATTATACTATTAAAGTAGCTTTGGTGTAAACATGGTATGATAGGAAGGTTAAATTGCAGAACTTTTTTGAAATAACCCAATGTATAACAAAACGGAAAAAAATATTAATGCACTAGATTTTTTCCGAAAATATGACGTAATAGTCGGAAAAGGTTGGACATTTTGGGTTTATAGTGTATTCGTGTGTGTTGAGAATAGAATACTGTATATAAAAACACAGTATTGCTTCTGCTTGCGCCGCCATTAAGTACAGCATAATTTTTGTGAAGTGAACAATTTATTGTTATTTTAAATATAGTGAATAATGAAAATGTTAGTGTTATAACTTTTTAAAATAAATCGTTATAAAAGTAAATAATAATTTCTGTTGATAAAATGTGTATTGTAATACTAAATATTAAATTACATATTAAAAAATAAATTTCAAATAAAATTTTTTTAAAATTAACACATATATTATTTTATTTTATTTCCCTTAAAAAGTATAATGGCGCCATAATATTTTATTCACATGCCCCGCCTCTTTTAAAGCACGTGCGCAGTCACACATACACAAATTTTTGTTTACTCAAAATCATCATTTGTCCGACTTTTGGTGACAACGTTCACAGAAAATATTTCGGACACTTTTGCGTACAAAAGTCGGTGATGATTTCATCAAAATGTCAGGAAATTGCTGACATTTTCGGAAATAAAAATACTTGGGAATATATGTATTTCTTTCGGATCATATCATGTTTCGTAAAACAACACAAAGGCGCTTACTAGATTTAAAATGAATATTTGTGATCCAGAACAACATTTTAGATCAAATTTTCCATAAAAAATTTGAACTGGTCCGGATCAATGGATGTCATGAAATTCAGAAATTAATAAGATAGAAGAAAACGAAAACATCAGATTTACATATCATCGGGCCGAATATCAGTAAGAATTTAATTTATGGCAACTATTTAATAAAATAAATTAAATAATCAACTTGCCACAAAATATCAATAAGCATTGATCTTTAATATATCTACTAATAAGTCTCAATAATTTATGATGAACAAGCTTCAATTCTAGGTAAAATAATATTCAAATTTCAAGTTGAGAATTAAAATAAAAACAATTTTATATACATTTACACAAACAAATTTATTCATTTAATACAATATGTTTCTGTTGTTACATGTAATTTTTCATGCCCATTCTCGCTTCTATTTATAATAAAATTTATTGAAATTTTGGTGGATGTGTATGTAATTTTGAAACCCTTATTTCATTCAAATTATTTGTAATGCAGCGTGCTGGACAAGGCGATGATTGTGATACATTTGCGCACACCCAATTAACACTTTTCGAAAATTTTTGCTTGAAACGATATTGGTATCCGTTATAATATAAATTACGGCCACCTTTTCGATTTCTCACCCATGTATAAATTTCTAAAAAAGAAAAAATGATGTTAATATGAAAATATTTGTTGTTAAAAATAAAAGTTGGAAAGGAATAATAAAACAAATTTGAACGATTTTTTATAAAACTTAATTTTATTGATGTTACAAAATTTCACAAAACCATATATATACATATATCGACCGCTTTGTGACAATAAATCCTTGTAAACATTCTATGTTTCCTCTGTTTCTGGTGGAATTCAACGATTCGATTTAATTTGTTTTTCTTGTTTTACGAACTTATTATAATTATTTGTAAGTGTGCGTCTAATTTTGCCTCAGTCTTTCTTCTCAAAAGCTCATTCTCATAAACTCTCAGATAGGAGGTATTGTCACGAAGCGGGCGATATATATATATATATATATATATATATATATATATATATATATATATATATATAATATATATATATATATATATATATATATATATATATATATATATATATATATATATATATATATATATATATATATAATATATATATATATATATATATATATATATATATATATATATATATATATATACATATATATATATATATATATATATATATATATAATATATATATATACATATATATATATATATATATATATATATATATATATATATATTATATATATATATATATATATATATATATATATATATATAATATATATATATATATATATATATATATATATATATATATATATATATATATATATATATACATATATATATATAATATATATATATATATAATATATATATATATATATATATACATATATTATATATATATATATATATATATATATATATATATATATATATATATATATATATATATATATATATATATATATATATATATATATATATATATATATATATATATATATATATATATATATATATATATATATATATATATATATATATATATATTACATATAGTATTATTCAGTATTCATTTAAAATAAAAATCACACAATTCAATCCAACAATTTTTGTTCATCATTCATCAATTCATGTTCATCATTTTGTTCAGGAGAAAGCACTGCTGATGATAAACAATAATTTTGTTGTATTG
>OY829913.1:158393293-158433293 GCA_963691935.1 Nephrotoma guestfalica
GGTTATTCGTTTAGTTTCGTTTTCCAGTTTGTTCTAGTTTTGTCTCTTCGCCTCGTTATCTTAAAATCGAAATAAATTTCGTCATAGAAAATTACAAAACAATAAAATTATTATTTATTTCTCCAGTTGTTACCGGACAAGTGGTGCAGTGGTTAAAACTTCGGCACTTGGACCGGGAGGTGCTGGGTTTCGAATCCCATCAGAGGCTAGATGCAAATCGAATTTTCATCATCGATTACGATCGATCGGTGATGCTAATAAATACAACTAAGACCCTCTGATGGAATGCAGAATTCCGTGTCACGCGCCGACCCACCTTCCATGTCAATGTGTACAGGGTGACATGGAGCTTGCAATGTGCAGGTGGTATAGTTGTGTGAGTAGGTGAAGGATGGGTTAATGATGTGGAGTGAATGAGTGGTATCACAATGGGCCTAAAAATTGGCAGTAAGCAACCACTAAAACCTAACCACCTTCTCCAGTTGTTTTGTAATCTTATTAGTGTCTTACAAACTGTTGAAGCCGAAGGATATGCGTTTTCTAATTTTTTTAGTAATGCATGTACATTTTTATTTCAGAATTTGGCATTTTGATTTAACATACGTGGATTTCTAGTATCATCCAACTCGAAATTACTGTAATTGGTAAACAAGAACGAATATCAAATAAATTACAGAAAAATGCGTTCTACGGCTTCGATTAATTGTGTGACACTAAATGAGTGGTTCCACGCGGGGCTTCATCTTTGTTTCTTTCTCCCTTTACCTATAAAACCGGTTTTTATTGCCACTCATTTTTCACCAAAATTGATTTACAAAAGAGAAGTAATAAAACAATACAATACAAAAAATTGCAAACAAGCAAATCCATAATTATTTATTTATTTTACACACAATAATTTTTATATAAATTTTACAACTTATTAAAAATATTTTGCTTCAATTTTATTTTCATTTATTGTAAATTATTTTCACTGTATACCACAATACGACTAAACACGATTTCTTTTCGTTAAATACCACAATGGCGACAAAACATGATTTTGTTTGTTTATAATGATAAATACAAAGCAAAATTATGTTTATTCGAAAACAAATGTTTTTGCACTTACACATAAATTTATAATTATTTTTATTTATTGAAACCAAATAATAAATAATATATAAATTTATAATTATTTATATTTATAATATGTGTAAATTTTGCAAATTTGAGTATACGAAGACTTTTTAAAAATCTTTTTTTGACAATTTTTCCATACTTCCACATTATTGATGACGACTTATTTTGAAGCCAGAAGCCGGGTTCAAAATTAAACCCAGTGTGGAACCATTGAGTGGTTATCACGATATACAGAATTAATAGGTATGCTCAAGCGCATCTATTTCTATTTAAAATAATATAGTTTTTATTTGAAACAATTATTTTAATGTCTATATAATATGGTGTTGCAGTGAGCAGTTGCAATAGCAAGAATAGTAAACAATTAAAACGAAATGATGGAAGCGGTATAAAACGGTTCAGTTGTGGAAAATAAAATGTAAACGCCCGGACAATTTTAATATAGAAAATGCTCGTATCTGTGACAAACATTTTGTGCCAGACGATTATGTGAGAAGTTTTAAACAGATTGCTCGAATATAGTCGAAAATCATCCCGGAAATTGAAAGATGACGCGGTTCCCAGTTTAAATTTATCAAAAGAAGAATGCAGTCTTAATATTATTCCTTGTAACAGTCGCCAATTGAGAATGGATGTAAAACATTGAAAAACAATGATAAATGAATTACTGTAAGTAAATTATATCAAACTTTTTAAACGTTCACTTTTTTAACGTACATATTTTATTATTTTCATAGTGCGGAAACTGTACCTGTGCCAGATGGAGACTTGGATTGTAATGTATCTGCAACAGAAATTATAATTGAAACTGTTGAATCTGGATGTCAAAACAAATAAAGTTCTGGATTTATTTACAAAATATTTTTATTGATTTATTTAAATTTTTAGACTTTCTACCGAAAACCATCACTTCGCTTGAGCTGGGAACCAGCACAACTAAAATCAGAAAATGAAACATTGGAGCAATTAAATAAAAAACTGAAAACAGAAAATGAGAGGTTGAATATAGAAAATGACGGGCTTAAAAAGGATAAATTATTACAAAAATTAGAAAATAATGAAATACAAAAAATATTTATCACGACGCAAATTAACAAATTGAAAAACCTCCCTAAAGAAGGTATTCAAATGGGAAGTGGTGAATGACATTGTAAAAACTATTGCTTTACATACTGCTGGACCTCGAGCATATCGTTTTTTAAGAAAAAATAACCACTGTGGGCTGGTAAAATAAACATTGAACCAGGTTTCCTCGGTATAATTTTTAAACTTCTCGAGAATGTCGACTTGACTGAATATGAGCAGGTATGCGTAATAGCAGCAGATGAGATGAAGGTGTAAAGGCTTTACGAATATGAAAAGAAAAATGATACAGTTCTATCACCATCAAATTATGTCCAGGTTATAATGGCACGCGGCATTTTCAAAAATTGGAAACAACCAATATTTTATGACTACGATTGTCAATTGACGAAATGACAGTTGTAAATAAACTTGGAGTCAGTAGGATGTCATGTAGTAGCCTTAGTAACTGATATGGGTGGTGGTAACAGAGGTCTGTGGAAGCAGTTAAACGTTACTGTAGAAACACCATACTTTAAAAATCCAGCCAACGACAAAGACGTGTGGATGCCAAAAATCATGTTTGGCAATCCAATATTTCCCAATTCAAGAATTAACACACACGCGACGAATAAATGCATAAGAGGTGAATACCTCAAAAATCGCTCGCAGTATTTGCAAATGTAAAATTATTGAATAAGTATGTTAAGCGTGTCGCGTTTCTTTCTTTTCAATTTTCATTCTTACGACATTGCCACAATGTAAAAAAACAATCGTTTACATTCACGGTCAATGTCGTCTTAACTAATTTCTATATATAGTTACAGTCTCATAATTGCCAACTTAGATAAACGATTCAATCACTTTCTCATGGAAAGCGCTGATCGTTCAAAATACTTTATTCAACCATATTCAAAGATAAACGCTTCAATCACATTCTCACGGAAAATGCTGATCATTCAAAATATTATATTCAATGGAATGCAATCAACCGCACATCAACGTGATCGAGGAGTCATATATCGTTCAACATCATACGATGTAAAATACTGAGTGGTTGAATCTGTAACTTTAGTTTTAAGAAAACCAAAATAGAATAGTTAGTTGTAAATTAGACTTTAAGCAAATAACATGTAATAAAAATTGAACGTAAATTAAATAAAATTGTTTTTTTAAATTTACATGAAGTCACGACTCATAATTGGCGCAGCCTCGCGGTAAAGTGTTAGTGTTTTGTGAAGTGCTATAGTGCAAAGGATTGCCAAATAAAAAGTAATCCAAAGTGAATTCCGTTACGGAAGTGAATTGAATTTGTGTACGTTGTAAGAATTGTGTATAATGATAAATACAAAGCAAAATTATGTTTATTCGAAAACAAATGTTTTTGCACTTACACATAAATTTATAATTATTTTTATTTATTGAAACCAAATAATAAATAATATATAAATTTATAATTATTTATATTTATAATATGTGTAAATTTTGCAAATTTGAGTATACGAAGACTTTTTAAAAATCTTTTTTTGACAATTTTTCCATACTTCCACATTATTGATGACGACTTATTTTGAAGCCAGAAGCCGGGTTCAAAATTAAGCCCAGTGTGGAACCATTGAGTGGTTATCACGATATACAGAATTAATAGGTATGCTCAAGCGCATCTATTTCTATTTAAAATAATATAGTTTTTATTTGAAACAATTATTTTAATGTCTATATAATATGGTGTTGCAGTGAGCAGTTGCAATAGCAAGAATAGTAAACAATTAAAACGAAATGATGGAAGCGGTATAAAACGGTTCAGTTGTGGAAAATAAAATGTAAACGCCCGGACAATTTTAATATAGAAAATGCTCGTATCTGTGACAAACATTTTGTGCCAGACGATTATGTGAGAAGTTTTAAACACAGATTGCTCGAATATAGTCGAAAATCATCCCGGAAATTGAAAGATGACGCGGTTCCCAGTTTAAATTTATCAAAAGAAGAATGCAGTCTTAATATTATTCCTTGTAACAGTCGCCAATTGAGAATGGATGTAAAACATTGAAAAACAATGATAAATGAATTACTGTAAGTAAATTATATCAAACTTTTTAAACGTTCACTTTTTTAACGTACATATTTTATTATTTTCATAGTGCGGAAACTGTACCTGTGCCAGATGGAGACTTGGATTGTAATGTATCTGCAACAGAAATTATAATTGAAACTGTTGAATCTGGATGTCAAAACAAATAAAGTTCTGGATTTATTTACAAAATATTTTTATTGATTTATTTAAATTTTTAGACTTTCTACCGAAAACCATCACTTCGCTTGAGCTGGGAACCAGCACAACTAAAATCAGAAAATGAAACATTGGAGCAATTAAATAAAAAACTGAAAACAGAAAATGAGAGGTTGAATATAGAAAATGACGGGCTTAAAAAGGATAAATTATTACAAAAATTAGAAAATAATGAAATACAAAAAATATTTATCACGACGCAAATTAACAAATTGAAAAACCTCCCTAAAGAAGGTATTCAAATGGGAAGTGGTGAATGACATTGTAAAAACTATTGCTTTACATACTGCTGGACCTCGAGCATATCGTTTTTTAAGAAAAAATAACCACTGTGGGCTGGTAAAATAAACATTGAACCAGGTTTCCTCGGTATAATTTTTAAACTTCTCGAGAATGTCGACTTGACTGAATATGAGCAGGTATGCGTAATAGCAGCAGATGAGATGAAGGTGTAAAGGCTTTACGAATATGAAAAGAAAAATGATACAGTTCTATCACCATCAAATTATGTCCAGGTTATAATGGCACGCGGCATTTTCAAAAATTGGAAACAACCAATATTTTATGACTACGATTGTCAATTGACGAAATGACAGTTGTAAATAAACTTGGAGTCAGTAGGATGTCATGTAGTAGCCTTAGTAACTGATATGGGTGGTGGTAACAGAGGTCTGTGGAAGCAGTTAAACGTTACTGTAGAAACACCATACTTTAAAAATCCAGCCAACGACAAAGACGTGTGGATGCCAAAAATCATGTTTGGCAATCCAATATTTCCCAATTCAAGAATTAACACACACGCGACGAATAAATGCATAAGAGGTGAATACCTCAAAAATCGCTCGCAGTATTTGCAAATGTAAAATTATTGAATAAGTATGTTAAGCGTGTCGCGTTTCTTTCTTTTCAATTTTCATTCTTACGACATTGCCACAATGTAAAAAAACAATCGTTTACATTCACGGTCAATGTCGTCTTAACTAATTTCTATATATAGTTACAGTCTCATAATTGCCAACTTAGATAAACGATTCAATCACTTTCTCATGGAAAGCGCTGATCGTTCAAAATACTTTATTCAACCATATTCAAAGATAAACGCTTCAATCACATTCTCACGGAAAATGCTGATCATTCAAAATATTATATTCAATGGAATGCAATCAACCGCACGTCAACGTGATCGAGGAGTCATATATCGTTCAACATCATACGATGTAAAATACTGAGTGGTTGAATCTGTAACTTTAGTTTTAAGAAAACCAAAATAGAATAGTTAGTTGTAAATTAGACTTTAAGCAAATAACATGTAATAAAAATTGAACGTAAATTAAATAAAATTGTTTTTTTAAATTTACATGAAGTCACGACTCATAATTGGCGCAGCCTCGCGGTAAAGTGTTAGTGTTTTGTGAAGTGCTATAGTGCAAAGGATTGCCAAATAAAAAGTAATCCAAAGTGAATTCCGTTACGGAAGTGAATTGAATTTGTGTACGTTGTAAGAATTGTGTATAATGATAAATACAAAGCAAAATTATGTTTATTCGAAAACAAATGTTTTTGCACTTACACATAAATTTATAATTATTTTTATTTATTGAAACCAAATAATAAATAATATATAAATTTATAATTATTTATATTTATAATATGTGTAAATTTTGCAAATTTGAGTATACGAAGACTTTTTAAAAATCTTTTTTTGACAATTTTTCCATACTTCCACATTATTGATGACGACTTATTTTGAAGCCAGAAGCCGGGTTCAAAATTAAGCCCAGTGTGGAACCATTGAGTGGTTATCACGATATACAGAATTAATAGGTATGCTCAAGCGCATCTATTTCTATTTAAAATAATATAGTTTTTATTTGAAACAATTATTTTAATGTCTATATAATATGGTGTTGCAGTGAGCAGTTGCAATAGCAAGAATAGTAAACAATTAAAACGAAATGATGGAAGCGGTATAAAACGGTTCAGTTGTGGAAAATAAAATGTAAACGCCCGGACAATTTTAATATAGAAAATGCTCGTATCTGTGACAAACATTTTGTGCCAGACGATTATGTGAGAAGTTTTAAACACAGATTGCTCGAATATAGTCGAAAATCATCCCGGAAATTGAAAGATGACGCGGTTCCCAGTTTAAATTTATCAAAAGAAGAATGCAGTCTTAATATTATTCCTTGTAACAGTCGCCAATTGAGAATGGATGTAAAACATTGAAAAACAATGATAAATGAATTACTGTAAGTAAATTATATCAAACTTTTTAAACGTTCACTTTTTTAACGTACATATTTTATTATTTTCATAGTGCGGAAACTGTACCTGTGCCAGATGGAGACTTGGATTGTAATGTATCTGCAACAGAAATTATAATTGAAACTGTTGAATCTGGATGTCAAAACAAATAAAGTTCTGGATTTATTTACAAAATATTTTTATTGATTTATTTAAATTTTTAGACTTTCTACCGAAAACCATCACTTCGCTTGAGCTGGGAACCAGCACAACTAAAATCAGAAAATGAAACATTGGAGCAATTAAATAAAAAACTGAAAACAGAAAATGAGAGGTTGAATATAGAAAATGACGGGCTTAAAAAGGATAAATTATTACAAAAATTAGAAAATAATGAAATACAAAAAATATTTATCACGACGCAAATTAACAAATTGAAAAACCTCCCTAAAGAAGGTATTCAAATGGGAAGTGGTGAATGACATTGTAAAAACTATTGCTTTACATACTGCTGGACCTCGAGCATATCGTTTTTTAAGAAAAAATAACCACTGTGGGCTGGTAAAATAAACATTGAACCAGGTTTCCTCGGTATAATTTTTAAACTTCTCGAGAATGTCGACTTGACTGAATATGAGCAGGTATGCGTAATAGCAGCAGATGAGATGAAGGTGTAAAGGCTTTACGAATATGAAAAGAAAAATGATACAGTTCTATCACCATCAAATTATGTCCAGGTTATAATGGCACGCGGCATTTTCAAAAATTGGAAACAACCAATATTTTATGACTACGATTGTCAATTGACGAAATGACAGTTGTAAATAAACTTGGAGTCAGTAGGATGTCATGTAGTAGCCTTAGTAACTGATATGGGTGGTGGTAACAGAGGTCTGTGGAAGCAGTTAAACGTTACTGTAGAAACACCATACTTTAAAAATCCAGCCAACGACAAAGACGTGTGGATGCCAAAAATCATGTTTGGCAATCCAATATTTCCCAATTCAAGAATTAACACACACGCGACGAATAAATGCATAAGAGGTGAATACCTCAAAAATCGCTCGCAGTATTTGCAAATGTAAAATTATTGAATAAGTATGTTAAGCGTGTCGCGTTTCTTTCTTTTCAATTTTCATTCTTACGACATTGCCACAATGTAAAAAAACAATCGTTTACATTCACGGTCAATGTCGTCTTAACTAATTTCTATATATAGTTACAGTCTCATAATTGCCAACTTAGATAAACGATTCAATCACTTTCTCATGGAAAGCGCTGATCGTTCAAAATACTTTATTCAACCATATTCAAAGATAAACGCTTCAATCACATTCTCACGGAAAATGCTGATCATTCAAAATATTATATTCAATGGAATGCAATCAACCGCACATCAACGTGATCGAGGAGTCATATATCGTTCAACATCATACGATGTAAAATACTGAGTGGTTGAATCTGTAACTTTAGTTTTAAGAAAACCAAAATAGAATAGTTAGTTGTAAATTAGACTTTAAGCAAATAACATGTAATAAAAATTGAACGTAAATTAAATAAAATTGTTTTTTTAAATTTACATGAAGTCACGACTCATAATTGGCGCAGCCTCGCGGTAAAGTGTTAGTGTTTTGTGAAGTGCTATAGTGCAAAGGATTGCCAAATAAAAAGTAATCCAAAGTGAATTCCGTTACGGAAGTGAATTGAATTTGTGTACGTTGTAAGAATTGTGTAGTCGGAGAATCCTTTCTAAAGGGAGTAGAATATACTCGCTCCACCTACACTACACTTACATTAAATCGATTATTATAGCCAGAGAAGCCTTTCGAAAGGGAGTAGAATATACTCGCTCTGCGCTATAATTAAAACAAGTGCCACATTCTTTTTACCCCGTAACATCTCCGGCTGAAGGTTCTAAACCGCCAAGAAGATTTGAGGATTCCGCCAAACACCAGGACATCAACACTACAACCCGCTCCCAACGACAGCAGTACGAGCAATCGTATAAAAAGGTAAGACTTTTGAATTTTATTTCTTAGTGTTTAAAGTTTTAAAGTTTAAATCTTGCCAAAATTTGACCTTTTTCTTTCGCGCACTACAAGATAGACGCGATAAGATAAAGTCTGGTCATTAATGTCCTACGTACACTACAAGATAGATACGTAGAACAAAAAATTAGGGCATATAGTAACCATCGTGCACTATCAGATAGACACGAAAAGCTAAAGTAAAAAATTTTACGTTAACCATCACTAAACGTGAACGACGAAAAATTTTGTCAAAGAGAATCACGATTTCGCGAATTAACGGAAATTTTTTTTATATAATTGTTTAACTCGTTAACCGTCGAAACAGACATACGATTTGTAACAGATTCCATATTATCATATGAATAAGAAGAAGAATATTGAGACCTTCATTGCAAATAGAAATTTGGGCCCAATAGACACCTTAATTAATAGTAATATGGAGGAAATTACAGAACAATTAAAAGTCATTTCTGACCAACTAGCTAAGTTAGGTCAAAAACAAAACGAACACGACCTGGTATTGACATACCTAAATGGAAAAGTTGAAGCGACGGAACCCGCTCAACGTCAGGAAGTTAGGGAAAACCTAAATAATTTCGATCTATTTAAGATCCCCGACCCCATAAAATCCAACCCGCAGTTCGATGGAAATAGAAAGCAGTTGTCAGCATGGCTGACAACAGCAGAAGACACTCTAAGAGTGTTCGAGCCGTTAGTTACTCAACAACAGTTTGGATTGTACATTCAGGCAGTTCATAATAAAATTGGGGGCAAAGCCAAAGACGTATTGTGCTTAGCCGGTAATCCCAGAACTTTTTTAGAAATAAAACGAACGCTTTTAGAGGCATTAGGTGATAGACAAGAGCTATCATTGTATAAATCTCAATTATGGGCCACAAAACAAGATGATTAATCAGTGCACAACTATTTCAACAAGGTGAAAGAAATAGTGCAAAACATTAAATCACTGGCAAAACAGAACATCTTATATAATCAAGCTTGGCCAGCTATTACGACATTTATTGAGGAAGACGCCCTGGCAGCGTTCATCTCAGGGCTAAGGAAGCCATATTTTGGTTATGCGCAAGCCGCAAAACCCAAAAGCTTGGAGGAAGCTTACGCTTTCCTTTGCAAGTTCAGCTCGAACGAAACTATATCGAGTAACTCAAAAAGAGTACCGCCGAAATATAATCCCCAAACACGAAATTCAGAGCAAAGTAATTTTAAAAAGACATCTTGGTCCGACCAGGAAAAAAACGAAATCACACCAATGGATGTCGATCCATCTTTCAGATCTAGAAAAACATTCAACAAAAAAACTATAAATACCCACGAAATTGTCTCACAAAATAAAGACGCCGAAGCGGAAAACCCAATTCCTCTGGAATCTCAAGAAACTCCAGACATGGGAAATTTTTGGGAGGGTCAGAATTCCGATTCGGAAGACTAAACTTCCTCCCATATCTCAAGATAAAAAACACATTAACGAACCAAATAATAAAAATCCTAATCGACACAGGGGCTAATAAAAATATTATTAAACCCGGAATAATACCAAGTTACCTGCTAGTGCCAGAACGAGCATCAGTAAAAAATGTATTAGGAACACAAATTGTATCAAATAAAGGCAAAATTAATTTTTTCGGAAACAATTTGCCTGCTCAAACATATTACGAACTCAATTTTCATGAATACTTCAGTGGAATACTAGGTTCCCAGTCTATGGCACGATTATCAATCGAATACAATTTCTCTTAACAATAAAGTTCTAAAATTTCTCAGATATTACCCGTACAAAAATTTTTACAATCATACAACAACGTTCGATACAAAAACGGACGGCGACTGGTTAGTCACCGAACACACAAAATTAAATGATGCAATCGTAATTCAACCGGGGTTATATAGATCCAAGGACTACAAAACCACGGTGAATATCTTAACAAGTACCCCGGAACCACCAACCAAGTTACCTAAATTAGGTTTAAATGTAAATAATTTCGAAACAATTGAGCCAGTTCAGGCTTACGGTCATACACCCATATCCAAAACAATTATTAAAGATCTAATTCGCATGGACCACTTATGCGAAAATGAGAAAACCGCTCTATTAAATGCAATTTACGACCAACAGAAAGTCTTATTGAAAGCAAACGAGAAGCTTTCGGCAACAACAGTAATCAAGCATAAGATACTGACCAAAGACGAAACTCCTGTCTATACAAAGACATACAGGTATCCTCACCACTTTAAAAGTGACGTGGAGGACCACATACAGGAGATGTTGAATAGCGGGATCATTAGAAACTCTAGTAGCCCCTATTCATCACCCATTTGGGTGGTACCAAAAAAACCCGATGCTTCAGGTACACGCAAAATTAGGGTAGTTATTGACTACCGGAAACTGAATGACAAGACGATCGATGATAAATTTCCGATACCGCAAATAGAGGAAATTTTAGACAATCTGGGAAAATCCACTTATTTTACTACACTAGACCTAAAGTCAGGATTCCATCAAATCCCTATGGATAAAAGCTCTCAGGCAAAAACCGCATTCTCAACTGAAAAAGGACACTTTGAGTTTACTCGAATGCCGTTCGGGCTCAAAAATGGTCCAGCGACGTTTCAACGAGCTATGAACAATGTCCTTAACGGACTAATCGGTAAAATTTGCTACGTATACCTCGATGACATTATCATTGTAGGTTGCAATCTAGAAAATCACATTGCAAATCTTAAGGAGGTTCTACCCTATCTCATTTTAATCTCAAAATCCAGCTCGACAAATGTGAATTCCTTAAAAAGGAAACAGAATTCCTGGGACATGTAATCACACAAAACGGGGTAAAACCTAGTCCAGACAAGATCGATAAAATCCTTGGGTGGCAATTACCAACCACCCAAAAACAAATTAAGCAATTCCTTGGGCTAGCAGGCTATTATCGTCGCTTTATCAAAGACTATTCCCAAATAACAAAGCCAATGACCAAATTTCTAAAAAAAGGAATGGCTATTAACATCAAAGATCCAAAATATAATAAGGCTTTCGAAACAGTAAAGAAAATTATATCCACTGATCAAATTCTAGCCTACCCAGACTTTTCAAAACCCTTCATTCTAACGACAGACGCATCCGAATTTGCACTAGGTGCTGTCCTTTCCCAGATACAAGACAATGTGGAAAGACCAATCGCTTTTTCGTCTAGGACGTTAAACACTACCGAAACGAAATACGCGACAAACGAAAGAGAAGCTTTAGCCATAATTTGGGCCGTAAAAAAATACAAACCTTACCTGTACGGTAACAAGTTTACACTTCTCACAGACCACAAACCCTTGACGTTCATCAAAACTTCAGAAAAAAATTCAAAAATATTAAGATGGCGTTTAGAACTTGAAAACTTCGATTATGACGTCGTTTACAAACAAGGCAAAACAAACGTAGTTGCTGATGCCCTCAGCAGAATGCCAAAGACGGAATCAGGGGAAGTAAACTATCACAGGATTAATGATTCAGACAACGATTCAATCGTAAGGCAAACTTCAAGCGAATCGGAAACAATACACTCGACTGACACCTCTAACGATTATTACATACACTTCGCCAATCGCCCAATAAATTATTACCGAAACCAGATAATTTTTAGATTATCAAAAATCGACACGATAATAAACGAAGAAATGTTTCCCAATTTCAAACGAACCACTATTGTAAAAGAATCTTTTGAAAAAAGCGAAATTACAAAATATCTAAAAAATTTTCATAATGGCAAACAGTCAGCAATCTTGGCACCAGAAAATCTTTTTCAGAAGATTCAAGAAGCGTTCAGGGAAAATTTCTCCCAAAAGGGCCACTTCGTCCTTGTAACGATGATGGTAGAGGACGTAACGAGTGAAAAACGTCAAGACATAATAGTTATGAAAGAGCACGACAGGGCCCATAGAGGTATTAAAGAGGTCGAAAGTCAAATTCGGCGATCATATTTCTTTCCCAATATAACAAAAAAAGTTAAAAGTTACACAAATTCTTGCATAGTTTGCAATACACAAATATGACAGAAAACCCTATAACGTAAAGGTATCACCAAGACCGAACACCAGTAAACCACTAGAGCGGGTACACATCGATATATTCAGCATCGATAAATCAAGCTATCTGTCAGTCGTCGACGCCTTTTCAAAACACCTTCAGATGATAAGACTCGAATCGAAAAATTTAATCGACGTTAAAAACGCGATAACAAGATATTTCACATCCTTCGGAATACCCAATAGCATAGTTTCAGATCATGAAACAACCTTTAAATCGATCCAATTTCAAGAATTTCTAAGTAAACTAAATATGAAAATAGAATACGCATCGTCGTCAGAATCCAACGGTCAAGTTGAAAGAACCCACAGTACCATAATCGAAATATTTAATCTGAACAAAAATAAATTCCCAGACACCACTACAACGGAGATTATAGAGTTGTCAGTAGCACTTTATAATTCAGTTCATTCGGCAACCGGTTTCACACCGAATGAAATTATTTTTAATCAGAACAATACCACGAACTCCGGCGAAATAGTAGAAAAGGCAAACTTAATATTCAATGAGATCAGTAGAAATTTGGAAAAATCGGTAAGCAGGATGCTAAAAGAAAATAACAATAAAGAGGAACCCCCGGAATTAACGGAAAATCAAGTAGTGTTTTTGAAACCCAATATAAGGTCAAAAACGAAACCAAGGGGAATTAAAGTTAGCGCAAGAAATATGGGACTTAGGACATTCATAATAAACAAAGACATTAAGAGAAATAAAAACAAAATCAAAAGATTAAAAAAATATTAATTGTAATTTTTTTTGTCATTTCAGAAATGTTTATTATACCATATTCAATCATTTTAATTTTTTTCAATCATATTAATGTTAATGCTCAAAGATTAGAGATCAAAAACTTAAATGAAGATCCAATATTAATACAAAAAATAAATGAATGTAGGATTCAAACAGGAATCATTAGAGTTATCCACCCAATAAATATAACCAATCTAGAATTTACCATAGAATTAATTATGAAAAATGTAGTAGATAAATTAGATAAAGATAAGTTAGAACTTTATACTATAGTCAAAGAAAAATGTAAAAGTTTACAGAACAACCTACTTCAAATAAAACCACCAAAACGACTCAGGCAAAGAAGATGGGACGCATTGGGATCAGGATGGAAATGGTTGGCAGGGAGCCCAGATGCGGACGATTTAAGGATAATCAACGCCACATTGGATGGACTAATAAACGAGAACAACCAGCAATACCAAGTCAATGAACAAATCAACAACAGAATTAAACTATTAACAAACACCATAAACGAAGTTTTAACCAACACGGCAGTCGCCAACAAAATTGTCCTTAACGAACTAGAGGTCATGATGGCAAATATACACATCGATACCATTAACAAAATTATAGAAGACATACAAGACGCAATCGTGAGAACAAAAATAGCATTACCAAGCAATAAAGTACTTTCGTTAAAAGAAATCATCGGCCTGAAAAACCTATTGACAGAACAAGGTGTAAATATAACAGTTCCGCATGAAGCACTTAAATTTGTCAAGCCCAAAATCGCTATATGTAATGAAACACTTCTGTACATATTAGAGGTACCAAAATTGGAAAACGAAACATCAACAACAATAAGGATTACTCCACTAGTTGTCAACAACACCATTATCAATAACTACCCTCAATACATCATTAAAAATAAGCAGAAATTATTCATTACTACAAATTACGACAATTATGTCCAAAGATACTCGGACATAAAAGAATTCAAAGACCAATGCATACAGCCTCTAGTTATGGGAAAACAGAGCAACTGTAACGTTACATCAGAGACAAACACGGCAATACGATGGATCTCTGAGGGTAAAATACTAATCAACAATGGCAAGAACGTCAAACTGTCTACTGATTGTGGGCCGGACGATAGGAACGTGACGGGAAACCTTCTAATAACAATCGAAAACTGCACAGCTACGATTAACAGCGAAATATTCCAGGCTTTCGAAATAAAAACAGAAAACGAAGAAATACAAGGAGCCCTACATAGTATCCAGATAGTACGCAAGATGAAATCAATCCAGAACATGACAGCAATCGAGCAAGATACCATCAAAAACAGAAACCTGTTAGAAAAAGTCTCTTTGAAACAGTACCACCATCAGAAATGGATATGGTCACTCTCGGGAGGGCTGTCTTTCTCATCAATATGTGTACTCGTGGCACTGTCATACATATTCCTGGGGAAATGCTCAATAATAAAAAAAGTTCGCAATCCAAGTAAGCTAGAGGACACAAAAGTGGCATACACCGACCTACTAAGAAAAGCTGGTGTAATATTAAAAGTCGAGGACGACTTTTCCCTACCCCAGGGAGGAGTTACAGTCTCATAATTGGCAACTTAGATAAACGATTCAATCACTTTCTCATGGAAAGCGCTGATCGTTCAAAATACTTTATTCAACCATATTCAAAGATAAACGCTTCAATTACATTCTCACGGAAAATGCTGATCATTCAAAATATTATATTCAATGGAATTCAATCAACCGCACATCAACGTGATCGAGGAGTCATATATCGTTCAACATCATACGATGTAAAATACTGAGTGGTTGCATCTGTAACTTTAGTTTTAAGAAAACCAAAATAGAATAGTTAGTTGTAAATTAGACTTTAAGCAAATAACATGTAATAAAAATTGAACGTAAATTAAATAAAATGGTTTTTTTAAATTTACATGAAGTCACGACTCATAATTATATGTTTATTTTACATATTCTTTCTTTCACTAACAATTTCGAAATACCAATTTGTTGAACTCGCATATTGTGAGTTCACGAAATTATAATTATAAGTTAATAAAATAAACTTGGGTGATAAGAGTCGAGCAATGTACACGCCGATAAATAATTAGATAAATATAAATACAATAGATAAATATAAATAAAAATAAAAATAAATTACAAATATAAACTACGTAATTTATAGATGTTTTTGTTTTTGCAGATGTTCCACATCTAATAAAACTAATTAAAACTCATTCTATAGATTCACGTTTTATTATTGACGGAATAAATACATTTCTTATAAAACAACCCTTTGTCGAGCTACTCCAAAAGACTTCTTGTTATGAACTTAATATGGCTCATAAATTAACACAACTACACCTCACAGTAAAAAATACAGGCTGCCTAAAAGATTGCTTAAAAGATTAAGTTGGTTACACAGCTGTTCTCAAATACATTATCAGCCGCAATAACAAGGATTGGGATAAAAGCGCCAAATTATTAAAACAGGTTCACATATTAAATTTTGATTAATTGATTGATTGATTGATTTTGAATGTACGACCAAGTTCTTAGGCTTGAGTTCCCGGATGACGCCGGGTCCACCGTACACCCTTTTTTACACATAACAAAACCGAAGGATTGGATAGGTTAGTTAAGTGGGACAGAATCGGCCCGGTTACAGACACCTAGGTATAGCCGATAGTTAGTAACACAAAGACAACACAATTCTAATCTACTAGATGAAAGATAAAGGCTTAATAGGTTAATGGATAACGATGGTATTGGTCTTCAACAATTGCTTCTTTAAAACGGCAACCTAAGAAAAAATATTATTATTTCACATGCATCTGGAATTTTCCTGAAATTTAATTCTATTAATACTTTTCGGCTTCCTAACCAAAATTGGTTGACTCGACCCGTTACAGACACCTATGTAAAGTCGTTAGTAATAAAATGACAACACAATTCTAAAGTACACAATCAGCAATTACAATGAAGCATTAATTCACAAGCATCTGTAAATTTCCTGAAATTTAATTCTAAAATTCATATTTTCCGGCTTCCTAAATAATTGAAACATTTATTAATTTAATCATTCTGCAACTCCGCAACTTACACAGTAGAATTTCCTGAAACCAAAGTTATTTGAACTATATTCAAAATAACTCTAAAATTCATTAGTATTTAACCGTTGAGAATTGGGCGAACACGAAACAGCAAAAAAAAAAAAAAACCAGATTAACTAGATTAACTACCGGATTGCATTCAAATATCCCTTAAAATATCCATCCATTAAAATATCCTAAATAATTTAGAATTCGCAAAAATTTCGTATGTTTACTAAAATAAATTTTTTTATAAAACTGATGAATTTTTCCCGACGCCCATCCTTTTTCACAAGGAAACAAATACTTTTATCACTACTTTTGCACTAGTTCTGGAACTTCTTCTACGTTTGTTGGGGATATATCACATACAATTAATCTCAGACATGACACATGCGACTCGTCTATGACTTGTCACCTCGTATTAGACTTGTCATAAACGATTCATCTCAGACTGGTAACAAACGTAAATTAGTAATTAGTGTGTCATCAATGGCTTTCCTGCTGGAAGGTAATATTTAAGTAAAGGCAACTAGATAAAATTTGAAAAAATTATTCTAAAATGAATGATAAATAAGTTTATTTTATAATTTTTATAATTAAATATAAATCGTACCAGTATCTTAAAAGAGGGATAATATGTACTCATATATTAAATATATTTGAATGAGATTTCCTGAGAACCGAATAATTTTAATATAATAGCTCGGCACTGTACATGTAGATTAATATTTAGGGTTGATTTGAAATTGGGAATTAATAATTATAATTCTTGTACTAAAACAGTCAAAATTGGCAACGTTGCATTTTATGACAAACATCCAGTCGTTGGTGTATTGAAGTATACAAACCTTCTCTTTCTTTTGAATAATTATATTAATTATATCAAATATTTCTAGCTTTTCAGTTACATAGATATAACGAAGTTGCCGATAAACAATTCTTTATGTTAAGATTGTTAAAATCCCAAATCCAATGCAAATAATATTTCTTTTTATAAAGCAAAAATATCGCTAATAAGCTGTGAGAAAATACTAGTAACCCATTGAGTGTCACAAAAAGGCAATTTTGCGGTAAATAATAGGATTGGTTACCAACTCCAACATAGTTGCAATTAATCTTGCAAAAATGATGGATTATGAAGGAAATACAATATAGAAAACAGCTAATCATAAATTACCTACACAATATTCTCAATGCACAGAAGAAATACGGAAACGGAAAATTCTATCGCTAATCAAACCAAAATAAAAATATAATAATTTATTACACAAACGCTGAATAATAGAATGAAGGAACATCACCAAAATAGCTCTCTCCGAAAATCTCCGAAATCAAAGCGTGGAAGAAACCACCTCTACAAACAATCGTAGTATAATGTACCAAGAGAATTATGCAATGTCCATCCAGGAGCTAAAATTACCTCGAAACGATCCCAACAGACGGCATGAATCTTCCCACCATGAAACCACTACCATCCACCAAGCGACCTCCTGCCAACACCACCATTCAACAAAAACCACGCTTCACAAAGCCGTGACGAATCCATGACAGATCACAAACGAACCATGGCAACCCTACAGCCCAAAAACTTCAGCGTACGACCGATCATACCAAAACTCCCAAAATGATTCAGCCCCCGCCAAATCGACGGCAAACTCAAACCAATTTGGACATACAAATCCAACATTCAGGCAATGATTCAATACAAAACTGCAAATCCGCCCTCATACACTAACAAATGAGAACTACCTCAGGTCCTAAACAAAACAACTCAAAACAGTCAAAAATACCTTATAAATACAGGTAACGACAGAATACACATGAACACAACTCTCCGCAAGTTGAGAAACACAACGTTCAACGAACAACCACCACAAACCGCAGACACCGAGCCATTACTCACCATGAACGAAACCCATTCAAATCACTCCAAATATCAAAAAAGGTTCACTGCAATACAGCTGCAGCACATCCTCGCCGCACATCCTGTGTAAACCAATCACACACATACACCACTCGTCAAAATCTAATCCAGTTTTCGCACCACAGAGAAAAAGTATAACCCCCTCCCAATCGCCAAAAATATACATTCCTTTATATGTAACATATTAAATTTTGATTAATTAGCAATTTATTATTAATATGCAACTTTTTATTAAATTTTAGGTGAATGATTGGTTCGACGCTTTCAAGGCAAATTGCAAATGATTCAAGAGAAACGATGACAGCTTATGGCGTAGCCATAGATGTTCAAAATGCAATATTAAATGAATTTAAACATTTAATGAATAATATTAGTCGGAAAGATTAATACAATATTGCCCTTTCAACATGGGGTTCAAGTCCAGTATCAGTGCTCTTCCAGCAAACGTTGATCAGATCGAAGAACCAGGGGAGAATATTTTCGGATGTTTGACATCATTACCAGAAACTTCTTGCATACCTTTAACATCAACAATTTTTAAAGATTTTAATATCGAAAAAAATCTCTTCAACAATAGAAACAATCCAAGCGGAGGAACACGACAGAATTAGAAAGCGATGGTCTGGAGCATTTAGCCGGATTTATTGCACTTAAATTAAAACATGAAAATCTGAGTGTTCCAGAAGAATTGAATCGTCATTTTATACCTGGATAAACCATTTATCAGAAGTACAAGCCCATTGACTCATTCCTGAATGATATCAAAAAATTGAACGACGTTTTCATAAATGATAATGGAGATGGAATAAAAATCGACAAATTTTTTTAACTAATTTAGTTATCTATTCCGAACATATTGATTTAAGTAAGGCTGTAAAAATGTTATTTTTAAATCTAAAATGTGTAATTCCGAATGTGACTTTTAAATAAACAAATTACAGAAAATATTTTTCATAAAAAAAAAAAAAATACTAACAAAGGATACTTTGATAATTTTAAGTTTTATTTCCATTGTATTTTAATTAATAACATCTCCAATTAACACAACCATATTACTTACGTTGCTGCGAATAAAATTTTGTAGTTTGCAGTGTTCTCCTACAATTAAATATGGGCATGTAGGAAGAGTAAACTTTAAAAGCTGAATGCATTTATGATTTATTATTTTACGCTAAGTACATGATAGGTACTTAAAACTAAATAAACATTTGTATGTTCAATACTTTATAATAATTTTGTCACTTATACCAGTATCAATTTCATACATGAAAACTAATTAAATTAATTAAAAAAGACGTGTTTTATCACCGAATGACATCATGCGCAAAACTGAACGAATTTAATACAGTTGTCAATCATACCTAATAATTCTGTATATCGTGGTGAGTGGTTACATACTTTATTTTTGTGTTTGTTTTATTTTTTGATTTGCTTACCCGTGATGACGTGTTATATATTAACAAAAACAGATAAATAATGCTGTTACGAGTTGGACCAACATTTTTGAAATTGCTGTTCGAAATGGCATAAATTTACTATATGTACTATTAATAAATATTATTATTCATTGTTTTACTGGAAATTAAAATTTGAAGTAATTACTTTCTAGATGATTAAAAATAATTTAAAGTTGTAAAAATTAAATTTAACTTTAATTTTACATTTTAATTGAAACTATTAAGTAAGCCATTTCCTAAGCACTCCCTGCACTTTCGCGGTTCATTTTCCCGTCTTACTTTACACAATTACTGCCAAATCGAAGACGTACGACTATAGGACCGATTTAAGTTATCATCTGCGCATTGCATAGCTCCATATGCCAGCCTATAGTACTGGACATGGAAGATGGGTCGGCCCATGAGTGTTGCACGCCGATAGGAGTCGTTGTTGTGCTCCTTTTAATCACATATCGTAATATGTTGATGAAAATTTCCTTTTGTATCCTACTCCTATTCGAACCCGGTACCTCCCAAACTCCAAAGCATTAACCACTGTGTCATTTGGTCGGTAATTTTCAAGAATTGTTTTTTAAATTTTTTGAGTTGTTTAATTTTAAACTTCGACCTCGGCGCAATGTGGGGGCAAAGTGTAAATATATCTTAACATTATTATGGTGCCCTCTAGGTTTAGACATAAATTGACGTCATACGCAAAAAACAGAGCAGTAAGAGGCCAGCAGTTTAGAAGGCATTGATAGAATTTATACATAATTTATATTATTATTTTCGTATATAATCTGACATCGACGCATGATTGTATATTTGCACATTTATTTCTAAATTATTATGTACATATACAAAGTTTGAACGTGAAACTAACGGATTTAAAACAACAGTGTGAATTTTATTTAAATTATTATATTTTATAATATATTTCTTTGCAAATACTTATATGTATACTTAAACATAGTAAAAACAATACGTGCTCTCTTCTGTTTTCGATATATCCACTTGTCTGGATATATGAACGTTTAATTTGTAACTTTTGCCACAGTCACTTTTTCAACAAATCAAGTTAATGATAACATTAGTTATAATTTAACAGTCTCTTCATTTAAAAAAAAATCCAATCAATAATATAAGTATCATTACAGTTCAATCTTCTCGATAGTTGGCATCAATATTTTTAAACATGTTAATACGCAAACCCTTAAAAATATCGAATTAAGAAAGTGACTTATGCCACTTTCAAAATAAAATAAACGGCTCATATATGTGATGTTATTTAAAGTTGGAATGAGAGAGAATGGTTGGTGTGTGTTTGGAGCTGTATTTGATTTTGTTTTGTATTATTCTCTTTAAATTTCTACAATGCCTGTGTATGTTTACAAAGAAAAAACCTTACGTACAAATTCCATGGAATTCAGTTTTGTTAATTTTATTTTATTTATTAACGGAGATACGTATATCTCCGTAAATGTGACAGAAAAATAAATTTTCATGCTCCTGAGCTTTGTTTATTTATTTATATTTTGAAAATTGTTTTTCATTATTAAGGTATTTTTCATTCAGAGTTTTACCATTTTCCTCTATGATGCTTTAATTTGACAACCGCCGTATAAAATTTAGAACAGTTGTGTATATGGATGAAGAGTAGTTATAGCCTCAAATATGTAATTTAAAGGTCGACTTTATACCAACTTTAATAATTTATTACATCACACCGCCACCAAGATATTGGGTCAAATGTTACTCCATGTACCTTGTGGAGGGTAAGTCAACCTTATCTAGATCTAGGTGTGTAATAAATTAGTTTTGTGTCAGATTGGAAGGAGTTGGCCTTAGTAGTTGAAAGCTTCAAATATTTAATCGATCTTTAACGATTTTACAATCTTTGATCATTTATTACACCAGACCGCCATCAGATATTGGGTCAAATGTTACTATATAGTCCTTGTGAGGGCTGTTCAACCTTATCTAATTGTGTAATAAATTGTGTTTGTGTCAGGTTACACGGAATTGGCTTCAAAATGTGAATGCTTCAAATATGTAATTTAAAGAACGATTTTATACCAAATTTAATAATTTATTACACCAGACCGCCCACAGATATGGGCCTAATGTTACTCAGTGGCCCTTGCGAATGATAGGTTAACTTTATTCAGGTCAGTAATAAAACTAATAAATTATTTTTGAGTCAGGGAAGACGGAATTTGTTGCTCGAAACGGTAAAGGCTTTTTATAATTTTAAGGTCGATTTTAACACATTTAATAATTTATTACAACAGAACCAAAAAGATTATGCCGTCTACTCTTCATGTATACACAGAGACTTCGCTATATACGATGATCGTCAAATTAAAGCCATCATAGCGAAAATGGTAACATTTTAACTTAAAACTATTTTAAAAATGAAAAATAATTGATCAAAATTAAAGATAAATAAACAAAGTTCACGCTCCCGAGAATGAACATTTATTTTGCTGCCACATTTACGATATAAATAAATAGAGTAAGAAACAATTTAACAAAAAATAATTCCATAGCATTTGTATGAGTTTTTTCCTGCCGAATATTTTTATTTGCCTTCGACTTGGCCGCGTATAAACGCACTGATTTCTACCATCACAAATTTTGTTGTTGTGCTTTGCTTGGAGGCAAATGAATTCGTGAAACAGCAATCGATGATAACATATTCCTTTTTCACAATATTGTTGTTGTGCTCTACATTGTTTTCAACTTCGATTGTAATAATTTGTTCTGTATTCGCCGTTTTGCGCAGGGTCTGACATCTGATGGGATAATTTGAGCAAATGGTGATCAAATTCTCAGAATTCTTTATGTCACAATATATGTAATATTTGTTTATAATCCGATTAAATATTGTTTGTAAATTAGAATAAAATATAAAATAAAAATAAAATAAAATTTACACGAAAATATTCTGAGGAATTTGGCTCGCCAAGAAATGGCGTTAACTAGGCAGCCTTTTAAATCTCAATACATGACGTACATTTTCCTCACAAACAAGGGACAACCCTGAATGTGTATCTGTACGTTTATCTCTTTTCCTTTTCAATTGTTTGATTCGATTTCTTCTTCAGCCGATTTCGTGGACATTGGCTGGTGGGGTAAAAGTTAATTAGAGAAATCAAAATAATAAAGTTAAAAACGAGTTTGGAAATTAGATTGTATGTTGTCGGACGCTATCCCGAGTATGAATTTAGTGCCGAGCATAGAAGGATCATGTGATGAACAATTCTTCAGGAACTCATCGATTACCTTCTGGTAGAGAATTAACAAACCAAATACCTGTTGTAATAGAATGTTGTTCACGCTGCCCTGTTCAAGTGGATTTATAGTTTAATTTGTCTAAGTTGAATAAATGCCATTTTTCACTCGCCGTGAAAATTAAGTGAGCGAGAGTGATGTCAAAAATGATCACCTAAAATCACCAATAAGAGAGCAATGGAGAAAGGCTAGTTTTATTTTGAGGTAAAATTTCTTTCAATTATTATTTCCTTATCAATCTGTATTTCTTTATATATTTTATACGTTTGGAATGATTTCAAAAGAAATTTAAACTCGACTAGAGTAGAACGTAGATGTCATGTGAGCTTAAATACATTTTTAATATTTTAATTATTTCAACAAACTAATATGTAGATACATAAACAAACACATAATTTGTCAAAACTGCAAAATAAAAAAATTAAAACAACTCACGTCCGCAAACTCTCATTCGCCAAAAATAAAGGCGATAACCATGATACCAAAATACTGCTCACACGAATCTGAGTGTCACGGCGAAAGAGTGGTGAAGCGATGGTGAGGCGGGAATCATAATAGGAGTATAAGTGAATGAATGAATATTTCAGAAAGCTATGTGACAAAATTATACAAGAAGTTAATGTATAATTAATATTTGACCACATGGACCACAGATTTTGTTTAGGCCGTCATATGTATAAATAGCTTCACGAGCATAAATGCCTCGGATTAAATTGTGGGTTAGATTAGATTGTAGAGCGGAAATATTATACAGCAGAAAAAAGAAGACATCTAGATGCCAATTGAAATAATTACGTCACTCTTACTATGTATGACTGATGAAGATAAATACATATGATGAAACTCAATTCCTATATCATTTCCCAATTAACACAAACTACGAGTAATAAACTAACATATTCTCTTCCAAGGTGTGATATTTATTGTAACTAACTTAACTAACCTATCAATATCCTCGTTATTTCGATGACTAACATCATATCTCTATTAACCATTTATGTCGAGGATGTATATAGGCAGGGCCTGAGATCGCATTATTTTGGAATATACACTCCGTTACATCAGATTGAATCCACTAAAAAAATGGGAATTCCCGATATTCATCTCTTTTGAATTCTATCGCAATTTTTTTCTTTACTGAAAGGTATAGTATAATAGTATAATTTCATCATTAATCAAACGATTAAACAATTTTTTTCTAGTTGGGTTTGGAAACGTTGCTTTTTTTGTTTTTCATTAAGATACAGTAAAAAAAAATTCATTTTTATTGTTACACGTGAATAAATTCACGCCAGAATTTGCTAAATACACCAAATATTTTTAGGAAATTGTATTTTTTTTTTTAATTTTTAAGTTTATTTATTTATAACACATTTTTTATTTATTTTAATAATGAGAGCTGCCTCCATTTTTTTAAATCAGCTCAAATATTCTATTTGGAGAATATTGGGTATTGAATCGTATAGCAACTTCAAATAATTCAAGGGAATGTCGGCCCAACCGGCTTTTATGGCTACAATAAGCAAATCCTTATCATTATACTGCTCATCCCCTTCATAAATCTTGCGAGAAAGCCACCCACAAACGTTTTCCATAATATTTAAATAAGGAGAGTACGGGGTTTTTTCTTGAAAATCCAGACTTTTACAATCCTTGCCGTATAGATAGGGGCGTTATCTTGCTGATAAATCCATATTCGTGGTCCGAACAAATGTTGGAACTTTGGAAGTGCTGAATCCAAAATAAATATATAATTTGCTGTCATTTTTTGATTTTGAAAAGCAAATCCCACTATAGTATGAAATAGCTCCCACCATAGTATGAAATAGACCATCCGTCCCTTATGTGATGTCGATTGAGAACTACCTCTTCCTTGCGTAGGTCATCAATAGTTATAACCATCGGGCCAGTCTATATTGATTTTTTTAAAATAAAAAATTTTAAATAAAAAAAAAAAGGATAGGTTTCTGTATGGTGCGACGAACGGTTTGTACGGAGACATTAACACTGGCTTGCTCCTTAAATTTGCGAGCAGAATTGAAGGCATACGAAATATTTTGCGTTTATCTACTGGTTTTAATTTCGAACCAGAACAGCCTTTCATATATTTTCCATAGTTTTCAGAATTTCTTTAATAATTTAGCACAACACTTGACTTCGGCCTAGTTTTTCGGCTATGAACCGGCTCGAATGTCTTTGATCGTGGTAATCATCAATTTTTCCCTGTTCAACATCCTTTAAGCTTTTATTTCTTCTCATTTAAAAAAAACAATTGACAACACTAAATTATTATTGACAACAAAATTTAGTTTATTATTTAATTTTTTATTTTAATAAAACTTTACAAAAGAAAGGAAAATGAATTGGATTTATTCACGTGTAACAATAAAAATGAAATCTTTTTAGTATATCTTATGTTAAATTCTTTCCGGTTTTAAAAAAAAAAATAATTTTATTGTGCAGTGAAGAATATGACAAACGTAAATAATATTCAATGACGACCTATAAAAATTACGATGGTCGTTTATGTTTTGATTTTCTTTGACATAACATTTTATATCTATAGTAAACCAACGAAAAAATAATAATTTCTGAAAAATGATTTCGAATTTTTTAAAAATTATTTCGCGACTAAAAAAATGTTTAGTCGCTTGATTAATGATGAAATTATTTACCTTTCAGTATAGAAAAAAATAGCGATATAATTCAAAAGAGATGAATATCGGGAATTCCCATTTTTTAGTGGATTTAATCTGATGTAACGAAGTGTAGTAAGATGTGGGGGCGATATCATGAAATCCAACCGGAAAAATCAATTGTTACAAAATGAGCAAAGCGAAAGTGTTTGAAAATGGTCAAAGTGGGCCTTGATATTTTGGATGAAAACACAAATAAACGAAAATTTAAGACCTCGATTCAAAATAACGCGTGGTCGATTTTCATAGCTGACACAAGAAACTGTTATATTTTATCTAATAGATGGAGCGGAGCGTACAGTATCGTTTTAAACTTTTCATTTAAATATTAAATATTTAAATTGTATCATTAGTAATTTTTTAACTTTTATGCCCCTATTATGGTTTTCGCCTACGCGTCACTAGGCGACGGTGAGTCGCCGTATATATATTTTTGTATTATGATTCTCGCCGTGAGAGCGATGTGAGAGAGTGATGTGTAAAAAAACGATCGCCTAAAATTTTTAGGTGATGAATGTAATGTAGTACGAATAAAGTTTTTGAAGGTTACAGGACAAATAAAAAATAATGGCTACCAGCTATAATGTAAGTTTTTTTCAATAATTTTTACGCTTATAAATAATTTGTTTACCAATTTTATATATATATTATATATATAAATATAAATATATATATATATATATATATATATATATATATATATATATATATATATATATATATATAAATATATATATATATATATATATATATATATATATATATATATATATATATAATATATATATATATATATAAATATATATATATATATATATATATATATATATATATATATATATATATATGTAACAGTGGTGTGATTAAAAATATATAAAAATATATATATAATTTATATATTTTATTTTGTGTGTGTATATTATTGATTGTATTATTATATTAGATCCAGTCAAAGAAAATAATGGTACTATTCCACTAGGAAACAGACAAATTTTACAAAAATTTTGCAGAAAACATGACAAAGACAAGAACTAAAATTTGCATTAGCGCGACTGAGATAAAACATTTTTATTTTATGGTATAAAAAGTTGGGGAAATTTTGACATCATCGAAAACTAACCTATAAAGTATTTAAAAGATATAAAAAATCTTTGTTTTTGATGTTTAACAATAATTTTATATCCCAAAAATTACTAAAAAAAATTATTATTATTTTTTCGATGGAAAAACATATGCATTTTAATTATTTTGAATAATTTACGAAACTATCGAAAAATTGGTTTACTATAAATCATGTGAGGGGAAATTTTTGACAAGTTCATATTAACCTAAAAAAATCATTCAGCAGCCGAAAAAAAATCAAACAAAAATCGAAGTGTCAGATTTTTTAACCCAAAAAAATATAGTAAAAGTCAGTTCAGTCTTATATTTGTATCAAAATACTTGTATAAAACTGTGTATCGATTATTGAAACCGGATAATAACAGCAGCGATGTGGAAGTGGATGGTTTGGATTGTGAAGAAAAGGATTAATACGATTACATTAATCATTTGAGTGCTATCGAACGGACATTGAAATTTTGATAATGTTGAAAATGATGCCGATCTTATACAATTTGTCTCAGCTAAACGATCAATTTCTATTTGACTGTTTCTGAATACATGTAGAATGGAAAATAACAGAATCATTCCGACTGTGTAAGCAAATGTACCAAATTGGTATTTGGATGTGCGGGAACAATTAAAAGATTTAACGAAACAGTTCGATAAATTAGAAAATGATTGCAAAATATTGGGCAAATTGTCGGGGAGGTACACAATTGAATGAGGATAAATGTAAGTACATACCTCCAATATGTCGGTGATTCAGTGAAATGATGTTTTATGTTATCTATATTTTTATAGTGATTGTGAAGGCAACAAACGGGCCACGATATGTTGTTGGATGTCGACGTCAGACAAGACAAAATTGAAGGCTGGAACTAAGGTAGCTTTAGATATAAAGTGCTCGTTTAATAAGTGAAGTGTTTAATTACACTCGTGATCATCAACCGTGCATTATATTACTGGATGAAATGAAATTGATGCAAATGGAAATCGTTGTTTTTCCGAAGCTACATCAGTCGATCGTAAAATTCAACGTACTCTAATGGAATTGCTTAATCAAATGGTTTCGATTTTCGATTCGTTGGATTAGGTTAAAACGATTATGGCTACAAACCGTCCGGATACGCTAGATCCGGCGTTATTACGTCCCGGACGTTTAGATCGTAAAATCGAAATTCTGCTACAAATGTTTCGAATGGCTATTTATGAATACAAGTAAGTCTTTCAATAAAAAAATGGTAAAGTTTTTAACTAACAACAATTTCGTTTTACTTTAGATTACTATATGTTGGCGTTCAAGCCATCTTTCATGAAAACGTTGTGGTTTTATCTCACTCGTTTTGGCCAAAATTAATTTTCGTCTCCAATCTCGATGCTGTTAATTTCGTTGAGTACAACGCTGAAATAGATTTGTTTGGATTTTGCCTAACTAGCATTTCCAGAGACTCATTCATTTAAGTGGGGTGGTAGCAGTTCACAAGGCAGATGTGGTGGTATGCAACGAGGCCCACGACGATTTCAACCTATTCAAGATTTTACCCGCGAAGATATTGAGGTTGGGCCACCATTATCGATCAAACAAATTTGATCGATTACGATATTTGGATGAATATTGGATACGAACATTTTCTCGTTGAGCTTCCATTGGCCGGATTCATCTTATCGAAATTGGCCCGTAAGCATTCGGATTTCGATAGACATCAACTGACATCACTGGATCCCGTATGGGATGTATCAGAGCTGCGACAAAACGCTACTAATATAATGGTTCTCATCCAATCGCATTGAATATATCCAATTAATGGTCGACTTTATATTTGACTTTAAACAAATTCAAATAAGTTTTAATAAATAAATTTTAATTTTAATGATAAATTTTAATAAAATATTTCTCATCTGAAAATCCTGTTTTTAATATTTTGTGTACGCAATATGATACCTAGGTAGGGTGTTTTTTTTATAGTCGAAGGAACTATTTTGGCCTAGTTACCTAGTTCAGCAGCCGGTATTATTTTTAAATTTTGAATTAAAAATTTTTTAATAGAAATATAACCTAAAAAAAATTAAATGCAAAGTGAAATTTCATGAAGGCGAAAAAATATTATTTAAAATGTAGTGTGAATTCCTCCAATATTTTTTTCAATTTTTTCCAAAAAAAAATAAAATTTTATTGTGTCGACACACCAAGCACAAAAAATTTATGTTTCTACCATAAAAAAATCAAAAAAAGTAAAGTTTGCTGAGAGTGGGGATTTTGTTCATTTTGGTTGCCATAAAAAATACTTTGTTTGATATTTTTTATTTATAATTATGGCAACCAACTCAACAACAACAAAACATTTTAGAAAAAAAAAATACTGATGTACGGGTCATACACAGAGAGAATCTATATTTTTATCTCGTTCTAGTTTTCTGCAAAATAAAACGCTGTGTAGTGGAATAGACCCATAACAAATAACAACCAAAAATAATGCGGCGACACATACTCTCTCTCGCCAAAACAAAGGTGAGAACCATAATACTAAAATATTGCTCACACGAATCTAAGTATCACGGCGAAAGAGTGGTGAAGCGATGGTGAGGCGAGAACCATAATAGGGGCTCAAAAGTGTAAAAACAGAAACAAAAGAAATTTTTGGTTTAAAAATGTTAATGCGACCAGTAGATATTACGTATGGTATATACAAATAATGAATCATTCGCGGAAAATGGCCAATACAGATTTATTGTCCCCATAGGGAATACGATAAGAATCTTTAGATATCTGTCTTTAGATATTTGGATGATTTAAAGTTATGTGCGTTTTCACCTGAAATATTAATAATTTAAAGCATTCCGTTAAATCCAGCTCAATGGGGTCAGTTCTTGAGTTGAGGTGACCATCTACTTTGCTACTCGTACTACGCGATCATTTTATAAAAAAATCATATTTCATTGAGATTATCATAAAACAACAACAACAAATACCCAAAACGCTTCATATATCAAACAACTGAAAATAGATAAAAACTAAAATATAAATATGTAACCAAACAATTAGGTATATGGAAAAAAAACATTTTCCATTCTTTCGTTTTACGTTTATTTGCGATGTAATGTCTCAAAAAAAAAACAAATAAAGATTTAAGAAAATACGACTGATACAATTTGAATGAAAGTTCAAAATGGTACTGTACGCTCCATCTATTAGATAAAATAAACCAGTTTTTTGTGTCTTAGCTTTGAAAATCGACCACGTGTTTTCTTTAATCTGGGCCTTAATGGTTTGCGATTAATCAACAAATTTAATGAAACTGCCAGGACGGAAGGTGTTGCTATACATGTTTAAACAAAAGGGCAAGAGGTTACGAACAATATTGTAGTGGCTATATGAAACATATGTACATTGGTTTCACTTGGTTGATTTGTTGGTCGATCTGATTGAGTTGTGAATTATAATGGTAGGATGATTTGCTTCAGGAATAGTGTTGCGACTTAAACGTAGATTGCATTATCATATGCTAATATCAACAGTACTGGTCTTTGTTGAGCTGACGGCTGACGTATTCTTGATCACCTTTCCATACTCCGTCTGATGTAATTTAAAGGACGCTGAAATTTATCTTTGCTGTATACCTTGAATTTAGAGGTTTCAGTAATCTACACTTGGATATCAGATGCTACAGCGCGCCTTTTGAAAGTAAATATAATGTAAATATGGTGATTTGGTCGATTTTTCATATGTTTGAACGAATACTTCGGTACTCGTGGCGAAGATGTACTCGCTATAAATAACTTTGCTGTCACTACATTGTTCAAAGCCAATCAGTGCTTAACAAAGCTATTTCGCAAGATTATTACAATTCAACCGATATCTCTTTTTTGTAGTAGGCAGATCGTCCAGAACTTCTTCAGTAAGCCATATAGTTGCATGACATTAAGTCATACAGTTGACACAACTCCATATTTTTCATCAGGTAGAACATTTGATCGCCGCCGGTACTTAGCACTTCGCACGAAATTTCTTTTTAAAATGAATCAGACGATGGTAGTGGGATCAATTCAGTGTGAATGTTGAACTGGTACATAGAAAAACAGAAATGTAACAAACAAGCTCACAAATTCAAAATGGAATTTGAAAATGTTTGAACCAATTTTGATCAAATTAAGTTTTATAGTGGGATTTTAAGCCATCTTAAATTGTACATAAGGAACTTAAATGGATTATATTGGTTAGGCTGACCGAAACTCAACGACAATGTCTCAGCTAATTTCAATTGAATTTGCCAGTCAAATTCAATTGAAATTAGCTGAGACCTAATATTATGAATGTACGAGTAATGTTGATGTGTGTTATGCATGTTTTGGAAATATTAAACAGGATTTTGAAGTTTAGATATGTCATGAACAAACGATATTAAATGTGCACTCCACACTATACGAAATTTTATGTATATATTTCCGAACGAATAATCGTCACATATTTATTAATGAAAGATTAAAATATATTTAAACACATGCTGATTAAATTTTAAACACATGCTATAATTTATTTATAATTTAACGCACCAATTGACGTTTCAAACAAAATTGACGTTAATTTTCGTATTGGTATTAGTCCATCAAAAAAAAAAAATTTGTAAAAATTGATTTTTTCTGTCAAATAGAACAAATTTTTTGATGTATATCGATTTTTTTTGCCGGATTTTGGTAAATAGAATTCACATAATATTGAAATGAATTTGACATTTATTTACTAATTCATTAACAAACGTTCAGTGAACCCCACACTCCATTTTAAATGTAGAAGTCCATTCGTATAAGCTATTAGTAGTAGATAAAACTATTTTATGGGGTGTGTCTCATTATTAATTTAATTCAAACGGCTCTATCTATGCGAAAAATATTAATAAATTGCTCTAAAATAAAGTAATAGTCGATAAGGCAAATTTGTGAAGGCTTTAAAAAATAACATACGTGGGTGTAATGTTCGGCAATGAAACCAAATAGCAAAACATAGCAGCCAGCTCTTTATATTAGAAATCAAGTTAGTTCGCTTCCTTTGGAAACAACCATCCAAAAAATGTGCTTCACATCAGCGTTGTGAATTAGAAAATCTGCTACTACAGGACAACCACACGGTAAATAAGAAGGGTGAGAAAGTTTGATTAGTTAGGATCGATAACAAATGAAATAAATTATGAAACAATATATAATTTCAAACGAACTGATTCGACTCTTTAGAATAGCATTGCTAAGGTAAGATAGCTTACGACATCCCAACTAATATAGTTTATATAAGACTCATATTTTATCTGGCAAGAGGGCTGTTCTTGATTTATTTGTATTTTACTAATTTTTGGGCCACAACGTTGGGCCAATATTTGTTTCAGCTGTATATTTGTTTCAATGTACACAAAATTGTGTTAAAATTTTCAAATTTAACACAATTTGTTAAGGAATTAACGTCAATATACTTATTAAATAAATGTTCTGAATATATGTGGTTTATAAAATTATAATAAAATCACAATTTTGCAACTACATTATATAACTACATTTTTAAACACTTTTCGTTAGTGCGACATTAAATTTCAATTTTGTCAGAAGGACCGATTTCGAGCTTTGTCAACTTTTTAAATTTAAAACCGTTTAAATTCATTTTTCCCCAGATTAACCTCAACGTAGAACTGGATAACAGAGTATGTTATTTCAGAATTCTGTAAATTACAGTAATTCAAGAATTGGGTTAACAATTTTGTGGAATATTAGGATCTGTCAAAAACAGTACAAGTAGTTGGTTACATGTTGCATTTGAATTTATATGGTTGCTAAAAGGCCTCAATACTAAAAAGGAAATACCCTTTTTAGAAAAAATTTTCGTTTGTCTTTTTCAAAAAATGTTAGTTTTTGAATTCTATATTTTTTGCGGTAAAACATGTTGAAGTATAAATACGTTTTTTAAGAACCTCCTTTTGTTAACTTCTGGTAATCTGGTAATTGCTTATCGGATCAATCATATACACGCCAAAGTCAATGAGGAACAATGGAATATCTGGATTGTACGTTTGAACTCGTCGATAAATGCTTTCCATTGCATTATTTATGAGAATGCGACCTTGTGTCAGTTTCCATATTGTTAAATGGTTAAATTGGTTGCATCGACAGCACACCAGAATTGAAGATTTAGTAGCAAATTCCAGAGAATTAAAGATGCAAATTAAGCAGCTCGGTCAGCGTAATGGTATTATTAATATGTAATTCACTATTATTTAAAGTGTGCAACAAAAGACTAACGATTTTACAAATAACCAGATATAGGAACCGGTTATGTTTGTAATAATTATAGAATTGACCCGGCTTCAGATGACTAGTAGTCAGAAGTAGTTAGAAAATTTGTTATATAATTATATTATTATGATAATAATTTTATTAGACCGGGTGACTGAAACGAAGTGTTACCAACTTCAGACTGTCATTGCTGTCAAACCATGATGACAGAGCGCTCAAATCTACACTAATGACAGTTCATTACATTCTTTACAAGCCTACAAAAGCATTTTAATGGGATGTATTCAGAAAAAAAGTTATCCGCAATGGAAATCAAGCGTAATATTATGATTGCTCTATATTTGGCTGGAAAACCACAGCCGCAGATTGTTAACCAGTTAAAACATTTGCATGTGAATAAAATGTTTGCGTATCGCACCATAAATCGTTATAACGATACTGACAGCATTGCAAAACGCCATGGTGATGGACCGAAACGCACTGCAACATCGCCGGATATCATTCGGAAAGTGAAGGTCAAATTGGCTAGGAATCCGCGCCGTAGCGGCAGAAAATTGGCTCGTGAGGCGAACATTTCGCTCGAACGGATGCAGCACATATTGAAAGATCATCTTGAACTAAAGGCATTGAAATTCCATAAAACGCATGGTCTCACCGATGCTCAAAAAAAGTTAGAGTGGAAAGAGCAAAGGAGTTGTTACGCTTGCACGAAAGTGGCGATTTGCCGAATATGGTTTTCTCCGATGAGTCATCGTTCGTTATTGAGCATTATGTGATCAAGCAAAACGACCGGATTTACTTGCTCGACCGTTCTACTGAAAATGTGGACCAATGGATTGCCACTCGAAACCAAGCGCCGCCGATGGTGATGGTTTGGGCCGCCGTAACGGCCGAAAGCCGTTCACCGCTCGTTCTTTTGGACCGTGGCATCAAGATAAATGCTCAAATTTATCGGGATCATCTGTTGGAGGGAGTCTTGAAAACTTGGGCACAAAAACATTTCGGCCGCAGAGAGCCTGAACATTTCAACAGAACTCGGCGCCGTCATAAAGCGCGCGTCAATCAAGATTGGCTGAAAAACAACGTTCCGCGGTTCATTTCCAGCGCCCAATGGCCACCAAATTCACCGGATGCAAATCCGCTAGATTTCTCGGTTTAGGGTATTTTGAAGAGCAAGGTTGGAACAAAAAAAATATCTAAGTGTCGATCATCTCAAGCAAATTGCTTCGCCGGGAATGGGCCAAAATAAATAGCTTTTTTTTTTAAATGCAATAAAACAAAAAGTTTTTAATATTTTTTCAAATTTATTTTTTCATTGTAAAGAACAATTCTTCCGATTAATTATGGACTACTGTTTCATTCGTATGACTGAGCGGTTGACCTTGCCGTACCCATACGGTCGTTCCAATTGTTGAGCACATTTTCGATGATATGCGGCATTATGCCTTCAATGGCAATGCGAATATTGTTCTCGAGAGCGTCAATCGTTGCTGGTTTATCGGCGTAACACTTATTTTTGATGGTACCCCAAAGATAATAGTCCAACGGCGTCAAATCACAGCTCCGAGGCGGCCAAAACACATCAGCGTTTAGGCTGATAATTCGATCTTCGAAGACAGTGCGCAAAAGATCAGTTGAAACATGAGTTGTGTGGCACGGCGCCACACACACACACACACACACACACATATATATATATATATATATATATATATATATATATAAATATACATATATACATATATATATATATATATATATATATATATATATATATATATATATATATATATATATATATATATATATATATATATATATATATAAATATATATATATATATATATATATATATATATATATATACATATATATATATATATATATATATATATATATATATATATATATATATATATATATATATATATATATATATATATATATATATATATATATATATAAATATATATATATATATATATATATATATATATATATATATATATATATAAATATATATATATATATATATATATATATATAAATATATATATATATATATATATATATATATATATATATATATATATATATATATATATATATATATATATATATATACGAGGGCGGATTGAAAATGAAACTACCTAGCGCTAGATGGCAGCACAAATTTGTTTTTTTAGAAATTGCGATCTGTCAAACGTCAGCTGTTAAAATTTCCTTCAAATTCATCGATTAGTTTATTTGTTGTAGTCGTTTGAAGTAAGCAACTTTTGTGTTTCTTGAAAAATGGAAAAAAACGAATTTCGTGCAGTGATTATATATTACTGAAGAAAATATCAAGAAAATCCTCGATATCGTTATGAATGATTGCCGAGTCAAGTCGCGTGAGATTGTTGAAATGGTAAACATATCATATGAACGTGTGTTCAACATTTTGCATGAACATTTGCATATGAAAAAGCTATCGGCAAGATGGGTGCCGCGTTTGCTCAGTGTCGAACAAAAACGAGTTCGACAGACCACTTCACAGCGGTGTTTGGACATGATAAAGCGTAATCCTGTTGATTTTTGGCGTCGATTAATTACTGTTGATGAAACGTGGGTCCACTACTACACACTTGAAACCAAAAATCAATCGAAACAATGGGTGGAAGCGTATTTTGAGGGGTTCCCGAAATCGTATTATTCAGATGGCACAAAAAAGTTGGAATATCGACTTAATAAGTGTGTCGAACTAAATGGAGACTATGTTGAGAAATAAATGGTTTTTGGCAAAAAAGTTTTGTTTTCCTACTTAGGTAGCTTCATTTTCAATCCGCCCTCGTACATATATATATATATATATATACATATATACATATATATATATATATATATATATATATATATATATATATATATATATATATATACATATATATATATATTTATATATATATTTATATATATATTTATATATATATATATATATATATATATATATATATATATATATATATATATACAGTCGTGTGCGAAATAATAGTAGTGTGTACCTGTATTTTAGGTTTTGTGTTTACAAAAATATCCTTTCATGATTTAACTGACATCTATTATCAAAATGAAACAAAATCCACTGAACATAAACCAAACGCTATTTATAATTTTTTTCTCAAACAAGTTCGGGATTCCCCTTATGTTCGATTGTCAGTCTAAATTTTTATGTTCGAAATAATAGTAGTCTCTTATTGATTATTGTTTAAAATAGAGGTGATCAAGAATAGCGGTTCGGAAATAATAAGATAAATAAAATTATAAAAATTTGATAAAAAAAATAATTATTTAAATAATAATGGGCCGGGAAAAGCATTGTTCTGAAGAGCGAAGAGATTTAATTAAAAAATTAATCAAAGGAAAAACATATAAATTTATCCAGCACATTTTGGGATGTTCACCTACCGTTATATCCAATGCTGTTAAGCACAAAGAAAAACCAGAAACACGAGGAAGAAAACGAAAAACTTCGAATACAACTGATCGGGACATCGTGATTTGTGCGAAAAGGAATCCTTCTTATACCTCAACGAAGATCAAACAAGATCTTAATTTAGATATAGACACCTCAACAATTAGAAAACGTCTTTTAGCAGCAAATTTAAAAGGGTTGAGGCCTAGGAAGGTGCCCTTTTTAAATAAGCGACAAGTGAAGGCGCGTATAACTTATGCCAAAAATCATCAAAATTGGCCCCTTGAAAAATGGCGTAATATTTTATTTACGGACGAGTCCAAAATGGTTTTCTTTGGCGGTAGTAGCCTTCAGTATGTTCGAAGACCACCGATGACTGAATTCCGACCGCAATACACGTCAAAAACCATTAAACATGGAGGGGGAAATATAATGGTTTGGGGTTGTTTTTCGTGGGTCGGCGTTGGTCCGATATATTGGATTAAGGAAATTATGAATGCGGATAAATATGTTGAAATACTGGAAACCGTTATGCTACCTTATGCAGAATACGAAATGCCGCTTAAATGGGTCATGCAACAAGACAATGATCCGAAACATACCTCTAAAAAGGCGAAGGAATGGTTCTTGCGAAATAAAATTAATGTTATGGAGTGGCCTGCTCAATCACCTGATCTCAATCCAATTGAGAATTTGTGGGCCGATATAAAAAAAAAGATTTCCAACTCCAACCCAAGAAACTCGAAGCAATTATGGGAAATAATCAAATCTGCATGGTTGTCCATTCCCGTTGAAAGGTGTCAAAGTGCAAAATTTTAACCTAACCTGACATGTATGAGCCATAATACGCAGCAACTATTAGATTCTCTAAACTACAAATAATTTTAAAACATATCTACGTTCCAAAATATCTCATATATGAATTAAAAATTTCATAATATAGCGAAATTATTCGATCACTACTATTATTTCGCACACGACTGTATATATATATATTATGATTTTTATGTTTTGAATATGTAGCCTTGATTAAAACAAACATTTTGAGACACTTAATTTTTTTTGGTTCTTGTTGTTGTTAAAGATACAGGGTGTCAAAATTTGAGAAAAATGATAATCATGGTATTGTATTTATCGCAATAAAAAGAAAAATAATTGTCCGATAATTATGATTTTAGGCTCATGTTAAAGGTAAGTTAATAAGGGTTTCTAAAAAAATATAAAAATAGTATATTGTTTAAATCCTTCTTCTCTAAATTTCCCGCCAAAATGTTCTTAAAAATCTAATTTTTTTTTTTTTTCTGGAATTCGATAATTAATATTTTACAACATATCAAAAAACTAGAATACCGTTATTTTTTGTTTTCTTGCAAAAATCGTTTTAGTAAGAGAAGTATTTCATTTTTATATGGAAAGCTATATAGATATTTCTCAGTGTTTTGAAATTGTTTACAAAAGTGGTAGTTCACTTAATTTGTGTGTTTTGTATTTTATTTATTGTACAATTTTGCGTCATATTTAAGTATGAGTCACAGAATTATGAGGTGCCACCCCTTGGTTTATATCGTTTGGTTAGTCGTAGTACCATAAATTCCTTTTCTTTTTTTGGGTTATTTTATAAAAGACTAAATAAAATGTTGTTTCCCCCTTTTTTATTGAGGGTGGATTAATTTTACTTGACGCAGGCGTACCTGTTAAACGATGAGTAATTCTTTTGAAAACAAAAAAAGAACATTGTTGATATAAATAGGAGTAAAAATTAAAATTTTTGATTAGTTGACATTGTGAATTGTAGACAACATTTTAAATAAGGAGTACGATTTTTTAAAATTTGAAAAAGTAACAGTGTGTTAAACTGAGTTTAAGTGGATAAATAAGTTCTAGTGCGCTAAATTGGATAATGGATAAATTTCGAAAGTGTTGTAAACCATATCACGATTCAAAGTGTTCGAGTAAACTAAAACGAGTTACGGATTATGTTAAGCAATTTATGCCACAATCAGTTGAGAATCAAGATAATTTGTATCTCTGTTCAACGTGCTATATAAATATTACCTGCAAACGACGAAAAATAGAATCACAGTTGTCACCAGTTGCGGGACCATCAACAACATCACCTCTAACACCGCAAATAGCCGATAACGATAATAGCAGTGATAGTGAAGAGTGTTATTTAAAAAATGTGTCCGTTTTGGAAAAAATGAATGAAATGTTACCCTTTCTTGAAAAGTCTCCTATATATCCGAGTACGTTAGAAGCCAGGCAACATCAGCAGCAAAAAGTAATAGATTTAGCTTCAAAAATACCATCAACATCTTTGGTTCCGGGAATCGTGCCGCTTTCGAATCAGTCAACCGAAGATCAAAGAAAGGTTGCACTATATGATGAATTGATTGGTGATCTAAAAGCTAAATTCGAAGAACTGAAGAAAACCAGTGATAAGATTCAGCTACTTACTATATTGCCAAAATCATTAACCATTCAAGAAATCCAGAATGAGTTCAAGGCAACGCAACATATGGTGCGAACCGCTAAAGATGTACGAGACAAGAATGGTCCACAAAGTCGTCCAGCGGCTAAAGTAGGAAAGCGAATAAGTGATGAGCTGAAGCAAGCAGTATTATCTTATTATACTGATGATGATGTTAGTCGGATAATGCCAGGCAAAAACGATTGTTTAACAGTCGATAAAGTTAAAGTTCAAAAGCGGCTAATGATGTGTACATTGAAAGAGTGCTACGAAGGATATAAGACGATGTACCAGGATGACGAATAAAAAAAAATTGGTTTTTCTAAATTTTCACTACTTCGTAAAAAATACTGTGTACAACCAGGTAGTAGTGGAACGCACACAGTCTGCGTGTGTACCATACATAAAAATGTAAAATTAATTATTTATGGCACCAAAATGGAAACTACTACCAACGGAAAGATAGCGCACTACCGGGATTGTATTTCAAATATTTTATGTGATGAGCCTACACCAACATGTTACCTTCTACAATGCGAAAGCTGCCCAGGACTGGATAACTTCAAAGAATATTTGAAAAACGCATTTCGGGAACATGGCTGCGAGGATGCTGAGTTAAAATTTAGTCAGTGGGTTTCTACCGATA
>OY829913.1:158438293-158470793 GCA_963691935.1 Nephrotoma guestfalica
AAATTTTAAACAATATATTTATATGTATTTAACATTAAAATATTAATCTTATATAAAATACAAAAAACGTGTATAAAAATAAAAAAAAACCTTGGTCGTTAAATTTCTTACGAAATAATACACTTAAGTTCCTATATGGCTAATTGCCTTGCACATCAGCTGCCCAGTTTTGGCTGCAATTTGAATTCTCACAAACTCCTTAATGTGATTATGTTGAACTGCAACACACAAGAATTACTTATACAAAATATAACTTTAAAATTTGCTCACCATTACTGTTTGTGACAAATAACCTGTCGCCAATGCTTTTCAACCGTCCGCGACATTTATTGGATCGGTTTTGAATACACTCCCAATAAATTACGTTTTTATCGCGCCCTTGTCGTTTTAAATTTGATCTATAAACATAATCCTGAAATACCAAATGGATTCCACCTTTTCTACTGATGATGAACTGTTGTTCCTGGCGCGTTCCGATACCTACGAATTAATATTCTCGTCTCACAAATTTTGTATATTTTATTTGTTTTTAAGTAACTCAGCAATTATTTATATGGTATGTACTTTAAAAAAAGGCCCTTCTTTATCAGTTTTATTTTATTTTCCAAAAAATATTTTCTAGCATTATAATAAATATATTTTTCTTAAGTTTAAAACAATTATTTAATAAATTTTCATCAGCTTAATCTAATCAGTAATCTGTTTTTTAAAATTGTCCATTAATATATCTGATGATCTACATTTTTGATATAATTTTCATCCTTTTCCACGACCACTTTATAGCTTGCATCTTCATTATCTATTACTTTTATTAATGTTTCATATAATTTTTCTGTAGTTTTAATTTCAATATATTCATCTAAATCTTCTTCGCCTGAGTATAATGGTCTATTTGATATTCGATTCCAATGTGGCGCATGTGTATGAAATCGCCGTGCAGCTAGTAAATAATTATTTTTTGTTATACAAACAGCACGGCATTTAAATTTGATTGTATCGGCACATCGCCAGGTTGTGTGTCCATTGGCTTGGGTTAATTTTTTGTTGAATATAAATCCATTGTGAACCAACTGTGCATTCTTCTTTTGACTTCTAATAAATTGAATAGAACCTAATCCTCCTATAGAAAAGCAATTAAGAAAGAATACAATAATATCAGACATTTCGTGTGTTGTAATTTTAACCAATTAAAAATTTATTGTTTAGCTATTGAGCAGGATACAAGAGAGGTAAACTCAATTATATTTCACTGTATATTGAACAATATTGCTTACAATTTTCGATCAGTGTACATAAGTAATATTTGAGAACGAGAAGTTTATATACCATAGTTTCCCTTTTTAATTTCGCACAGTTAAATACAAAGCTGTACATACCCGTGCCGAAACCAACACAAATTATATTCTACATGTAGAATACATTTATTTGTGTGCATTCGAATGTTAGTTGTGTTATCGTAAAATAGTTATCCTCCTTTATGCGTTTAGTGTATACAACCATTTTAACCAAATAAAACAGTAGTGGGGCCGAAGCACTCCCTGCTCTTTCGCGGTTGATTTTCCCGTCTTACTTTACGCAATTCCTGCCAAATCGAAGACGTACGACTATAGGACCGATTCGAACCCGGTACCTCCCGATCCAAACGCCAAAGCTTTAACCACTATGCCATTTGGTCGGTAGTAGTGGATTGTTGGTGCATTTGACAAGACTATGTACTATTGTATATAATAAAATTATTTCTCGTGTATAAAAGTTATATTTTTCTACGAAATGTACGAATTTCATTACCAATGCTTGTTTGCTATTCATATGCGTATGGTGATCGTTTTCTAAAAAAATATTTTTTCAATCGATTTGTTGTTTTCGTGTTGTATTCGTATTCTTGCTTCTTTCTTCTTCTATACATATACGTTTATTATTAATAAATCGAGCAACATTTTGCATGAATGAAATTAATATTTTGTTATATGATTAATTTTTGTTATACAGCGATCATTTGTATAAAAATCTCCAAAATTCAAATTTAATTTTCTATGCAATTTGTTTCTACACACATACGCATACAAACCAGTTAAAGCGATCAGTTGTTTACAATTTTGTAACACACACATACCCCAACTCAATATGAAAAATACAATTACAGTTCGTTTCGTTCAAGGGCTAAGAAATCTAAAAACAATTTTCCCATGTACATACACAAGTTTATGAAAATCCTTTTTTGTTGTGTTGTTTGAAAATGGTACAAAAATATATTTTCATATTTAATGGGAAAATATTCTTAAATTTGTGATTTAATTTGTTATACATGTGCATGCCTGTTTGTGCATTGTACATGTGTAAAACGTTTTTACATAAAAAATCGAAATACACTACATACACACAACCACATACAAACTGATCGTAATCATCCATAAAGTTCAGTTTGTATGTGGGTGAATATGAAAATATATTTTTGTACCATTTTCAAACAACATAACATAAAAGGATTTTCATAAATTTGTATGTGTATAGGGTTGGTTTTCCAATAGGAATGATATGATTTTTAAGTGACGTTTCGGCCATTTGTAATATGCCATGATCTGTCATTTTTTGTTTCATTGTATTCAGTAATGTTTCCTATTTCATCATGGTGAGACATATGCAAGAACAACGTTTACAAATTATTCAGTTTCAAGAATAGATTTTTAAGAAAATCATCTTCTCCGATGAGGCACACTTTCATCTGAGTGGTGCGGTAAATAAACAAAACTGTCGATTCTGGTGCGAAGAAAATCCATAAATTATTCATGAAAAACCATTACATTCACCTAAATTGACAGTTTGGTGTGGTTTTTAGTCTGGTGGAATCATCGGTCCGTATTTTTTCGAAATGGAGCTGGTAACACCGTTACTGTCAATGGAGATCGGTAGATCGATGATAACCAACTTTTTATGGCCGAAATTGGAAGAAGATGATTTTGACAACATTTGGTTCCAACAAGACGGAGCTTCGTGCCACACAGCAAGTGCAACAATTGAATTATTGCGAGAAAAGTTTGGATCATATCACTCTTATTGGAAAACCCTATACATACATGGGAAAATTATATTTAGATTTTTTAGTCCTTGAACGAAACGAACTGTAATTGTATTTTTCATTAGTATTGAGTTGGGGTATGTGTGTGTGTGTTACAAAATTGTAAAGAACTGATGGCTTTAACTGGGGGTCTATTATGAAATTTATCCGTCTCGGATTTTTCCGTTAACGGAAATATTCGAACCGACACGGATTTACCCTATTATGACACTTGCATTATCGAATTGGTAATAAACAAATCTGAAGTTAGCAACATAATTTTGTTTAAAATAATTTTTAATTAATTAAATATATGTAATGCTACAAATTAATTTATTTTAACAATATTGAAATATAAATCACTTTCACTGTATTTTGTTGAAACGTCAAAATAAAATCAATCGAATACAAAATACGTCAACTAAATAGCAGTCGGATTTTTTGTAGTGTGATCGGAAAAATCCGATTCGATTTTACTTTTTAGTTTCATAATAGCACGGATTTATCCGTTAACGGAAAAATCCGAGACGGATAAATTTCATAATAGACCCCCTGATTTCTATGTGTATGTGTAGAATATTCATATTTTTTCAAGTTACATCGAAAATTAAATTTGGATTTTGGGGATTTTTATACAAATGATCGCTGTACAACAAAAATTAAAACCATATTAAAACAAAATATTAACTTCATTCATGTAAAATGTTGCTTGATTTATTAATAATAAACGTATCTGTATATACGAGTAAGAATACGAAAACAAATCGATTGAAAAAATATTTTTTTAGAAAACGATCACCATACGCATATGAAAAGCAAACAAACATTCATAATGAAATTAGTACATTTCGTAGAAAAATATACTTTTATACACAAGAAATAATTTTATTATATACAATAGTACATAGTCTTGTCAAATGCACCAGCAATCTACAAATAAAAAATTGCTTACTGTTGTATTTGGTTGAAATGGTTATATACGCTAATGCATATAAAGGAGGATAACTATTTTACGATTACAAAATATACAACTAACATTCGAATGCACACAAATGTATTCTACGTGTAGAATATATTTGTGTTGGTTTCGGCACGAGTATATACAACTTTGTATTTAACTGTATGAAATTAAAAAGGGAAAATGATATATATATATATATATATATAAGCCTCTCGTTCAAAAATACTACTTATGTACACTGATCGAAAATTGTAAGTAATTTATTCATATACAGTGAGATATAATTAAGGTTACCTCCCTTGTATCCTGCTCAATGGTTTAGCCTTAAATTGCTATTTAAAATATGTATGTTAATTTATGAATTTGACCAGACCTAAAATAAATTAGTCGAAAATTAATTAAATTTGTACAAGTCGACAAAAAGGTACGGTAATATAGTTTAGTTAAAGATTACAAGTTCCATTTCGATGATTTAGTTTTTACAAAATTCGATCAAGAACTCAGTTTTATTTATGGGAAGGTGTAGTTTTTCAATTTTTACTGTATCTGTGAAACTATATATTGGTGTAACTAGTGTTTTTAACACTAAACTGAACTTTAGACAGTTGAATTGCCTAGTCAGTTTAGTTTTAAAAACTCTAATTGTCCCAGTTAACTAGTGTTTGAAAGTTGGATTGCTTAGTCAGTTTAGTTTTAAAAACTCTGATTGTCCTCTAGTTAACAGCTAGTTGCATTTTGAAAGTTAAAGAAAATTCACTGCTCCGCATCTCGGGCGCTAATATAATAAATAATAACTTGGCAGAAAAACTATTTAGTGTCATCTATTTATGCGGCACGGCTATCGGAAGCACAAACTACTTGTTAGGAAATTTCAAGTGGGTTTTTTCTTTTTGTCTCTAAAAACGCAGCAACCTAAATGTTTGTTTATAAGGGCATGTCAATGAATGATGTCAACATTATATTCTCGATAATTCAATTATCAGGACTGTGTATTTTATTTATAACTGAACTGTAGCTTAATTTGTATAATTATTCTTTCCATATGTGCAATTTTCAGAGTCAAATTTGAAACGCAATGAAGTTTTAGCGAAAATTCATGCGTTCATTATATTTCATTTGGAAGTTAATTAGATTTATAGAAGTTCTCAAATAATACGCCTATTATAGACAGACAGCTCTTTACTTGATAAATAGATAATTCAACTCATTTAAAGTAAAGCGATAATACGGGTAAGAATAGGTTTGAATATATAATTTCCCAGTCAAACCTCAATATCAAGCTTCGGATAGCGAATAAAAAAACACGACAATATTCAGTTCACAGAAAAATTGAAATTCACAGAATTCAAAGTCCCAAAGAAACCAATTCACCTCGTGACGGATCAGCATTCCAAAATCAGACATTCATAGATCAACTCAACATTAGTTAACATAAAATATATACGAGTACACTATCGCATACATTTTTCTCAGAATACTTACACGGCTGATTATGTCAATTAAAGCTGTATTATAATGCTCGAATAATCTAATACTGAGTGGTTCACGCCGCTCTGTTTGTCTAAATTTCGGACTAACTAAATTAATAGTTAGTTCATACATAATATTCATAAACCAAAATGTGTTTGATATTTAACTGCAAAATTAGTTGTAATTGTAATGCACAAGTCGCAGTTCATATATTACACTAATATCAATTAATTCCATTCGAATAACAAACATGACTTCTAAAATATAAATATATTTTCTCATAAAATTGTGGAATATACAAATGTAAAGTTGTTGTTATTTTGAAATTACTACTGGTCGACTTAATTTATTGGAGTTGTATAAACTTGTTGAACGGTTGGGTTGGTACTAAATATTTTGTGTCTTACTAATTAGTACCGTTAAGAATCGAGCTTGCTACCAAAAAAACAGTGCTAATGTGACGAGACGAAGAAAAAGACTAACGAAGAAAATAATCTGGCAACGCGTGATTTGTGCTATGAATGGAATCAAGGAACTACCGATAATTGAGAATCGTGAAAACTAATCTTAATCCGGCTATTAAAACTCATATTCTTGGATATCCATTTCCGAATATAGAAAGCTTAAGAAGACACTGCAAGAGCCTGGAAATGTTATGAACACAGTCAGGATATGATCCAAGGAAATTAGAAGAAATCAACAGTGGTCGTTATACGCAAATCAACATTGGACCCTGTTGAACATGTACTTCAATTTAAAAGTTTTATTACATGTATTATTTGGTTTGTTTTATTTTTACAATGCACAAATATTGGTATAATAACAATCAATAATCAAATACTAGACTGTAGTTTTTTTTACTTCGAAATTTTTATTTTTCATAACGTAAAGCACCGCTTAGTGTCCATCGGACCCATATATGTTAATTAGAAAGGCAAGCGAATAAAACATAAAAATGAAAAGGAAATAAAAAAAATTAATTCTCCGATTTCGAAGTCATATTATTTGTTTTTCGAAAAAATGCAGTTTTCAGTAAGGTTGTAAATATTCAAATGGTATGATCGTACACGCAATTTGTTACAATGTCTGATGTTGCTGTTTCAAAATGAAATTGTTGAAATTGCTGCACCTGTTGCCATTTCCGCTTTTTTTTGTAAGTTCGTGCACTATCGCTTTTCCCTTGTTTTGCTAAAGCATCAATAAATAAATGTGTGGAAATAGAATGATTATAATATCGAAATAGAATGATTATAATATCGAAATAGAATGATTTTTTACTCGAGCAGGTCGCAATATATTGTTTATATATTCTGTAAATGTTAATGTTATATTTTCGCAGCATAGAAAGGGGAATACCTGGAATTCTAGTTGTAAAATTATTTATCGCAATTTAGATTTGTTCACTCAATTTGATGCAATGCGTCCAGCTGAATCAGTTTGTTGTGTAAACAAGAGATTTTTTCTCAATTAATATATAATAATAAATAATAATTGATAAAATATAATATAAATAATAATAATCGATAATTGGTAAGTAACACCAAAATCTTATTACTATATATTTTATAACTTTTTATTTCTTAAAAAACCTTCTAAACAGCAATAGCAGTTAAAAGAAAGTGTACGCCAAAATGTTGAAAAGCGGGTTAGAAGCCGACAAAACAATGTTTCTACAATATGGTAACGAATTTGAAATTTATTTCAAATCAAAATACAGGTCGTATCTCGATCAAATTCAAAGAAAAATCAAAGTAAATCCAAAACAATTTTGAAAATACTTTAGGAATAAACGCAAAGTTGAAGGATACCCTGCTAATATGACCTATAACAATATCAACTACTCAAACTCCAAAGATATGGCTAACATATTCGCGAAGTTTTTCCAATCAGTCTATAAACCAAGCGTTACTAGTGGATTGTATGAACAACCCAGCAATAACAACGTATCAATAATTCCTCCTGTTATATTTGAGGATAACATTTTATATGTTTTAAAGGAATTTGGAGACGGTTGTGGTCTTGACAATATACTCTCTTCTATTTTGAAGGAGTACGCTGACATTTTAGCAATTCCATTATGTTACCTATTCAACCCCTCCTTAAGCAACGGCGTGTTTCCCGAAAAATTGAAAATTTCAAAAATTACGATGATGACGTTACATGCTACAGTGGAATATCAACTACATCAATTCCAAAATTGTTTGAATTAGTATTATGCAATAACTTTAAATAATTTGAAAAGCATTTGATTCCAACTGCCATCAAAAAGCACTCCAGAATTTATTCGCATTTGGGTTTTCACTCGATTACATAAATTGGTTCAAGCCTTATTATCCAACCGGCGACAAATTGTAATAATGGGAAATGAGAAATCAAACGTTATTAAAGTTACGTCTGGTGTTCCCCAAGGATCTCACATCGGGCCATGGATATTTATTGTTTTCATAGATCAAATAACCGAGATAATCAAAAACTCAAATGCGCTCATATTTGCTGATGGCGTGAAAATTTTTCTAACTGTTAATGGAATGCTAGATACAAAGAAACTTCAAGAAGACTAAGTGAATGGTGTGGTCGAAACTCGCTTTACTTAAATATTAAGAAATGCAAAATCATGGCTTTCCATCGTAAGAGAAATCCGTTAATTACCTCATACAAAGTCAACAATGAAGTATTGCAAAGTCAATGAGATCATAGATTTAGGTGTTACATTTGCCGAAAATGCCAGTTTTAATAGGCATATTGAAACTTGTATTGCGAAAGCAAATGCCATGTTTGGATTTGTTAAAAGATGGACAGGTGAATTTAAAGATATTCAAACCTTATGTTTACTCTATTTCGCTTATGCTCGACTTCAACTGGAATACGCTGTATCGGTCTGGAATCAATACTATGCTGTACACATTAAAAGAATTGAAAGCATTCAAAAGAAGTTTCTGATTTTCTTGTTAAAGAAAAGTGACTGGAATTACGACCACAATTTACCATTCCATGAAAATGTGGCTCGGTTATCTCCGTACTCAACAAGATGCACGGATTAAAAAATATGCACGCTTGAAAATAGAAGACTTCTCTTAGGTGCGGCTTTCATTGGTAACGTTTTGCTTGGTCACATTGATTCAGCATACATTTTGGAAAACATATCAATTCACGTGCCTTGCAGAACATTTCGAAACCATGACTTGTTAGCACTAAAACATCATTCGACAAACTATGGAGAAAATAACCCCATTAAATAGGTTGTTTAAATCATTCAACATCGTCGACGACCTATTTGACTTTAATTTATCAAAGGACAACTTCAAAAATATCCTTATGAATTATTTTTTAAATTTTTAATTGTTAAATCAAGATTTGATTTAGATTTATATTTTTGTGTTTTAAAGTTCTTTATTTGAATTTATAATATTTTTGTTTTAAATTAAATTCTGAAATCATACATGTAAATCACAGAATAGATTTCTTTATATAAATAAATAAATAAAAGAGGATTATATGAAAATCAAATTCAACGAGCTATGGAAGAAACTTGTGATGATAATCTGCAGGAAATGGAGATCTTTGGCTGAATCCGATGATAACGATGATAATACAAATGTAACATTTGATTATGCATCAAATAGCGAAGAAGATATAGTAGAAACTGATTCTAAAGAAGAGGATGAATAGTAGTGATGAAAATTCAGAAGAATGTTCGGAATTTACTGAAGATTTCCATCCATTTTCTAGTGGTTGCGCACAACGCGGTATAAAGGGATCTATTGATAAAGTGATATTACTCCAAAGTCAAATGATGAAAAACCAGTAGATGGTTCAGTTTGTTTCTAGACAACAGTATTTTGGATATGATCGTCAAACATATTAACCTTAAGGCGAAACGAATTGAGGAATTGAGTGCAAAAGTACTGATCTCCTTGAAATACAAGCATATTTTGTACAATTATTGACATTTTGGACTTTTATTGACAGTTGGGACAAAAAAAGCAAAATCAATGTTGGATTTTTGGGACCTGTCTTTTGGAAATCTGATATTTCGAGCAACCATGAGCAAAACCCGTTTTAAATTTATTCAACGTTTTATACGATTCAATGACATAGTAATTAGATCTGCCGATAGAACTAGAGATAAACTAGCTCCAATATGAGATCTTTGGGAAGTTTTCAACAAAAACCTAAAAAAACCTTATTTACCAGGAGCAAACTTGACAATTGACGAGCAGCTCATACCTTTTCGTGGTCGCGTTTCATTTAAACAGTACATTCCAAGTAAACCTGATAAATATGGAATACAAATGTGATGGATTTGCGTCAATGCTACTAATTCCCCACTCTATGGCATTCCTTATTTAAGAAAACAATGTTTAATCCGAAATGCTAACCTAGCTTAGCAATTCATGGAAAAACTATGTGAATATTTCTTTGGAACGTTCAGAAACGTAACATTCGACAATTTCTTTACAAGTAATTCCCTAACAGTATTTATTGTCAAAAGGTTTAATTTCCGTTGACATATTACGTAAAAATAAAAGGTATATACCTACAAATTTTATGCCTAATAAAAGCAGACCAGTAGTTTTGGATTTCGGAAAATGTGCTTAATTTCCTATGTTCCGGAAAAAATCGTGCCGTCCATTTGCTATCAACAAAACATAACACTACTATTACAGATGAAAGCAACAAAATCAAATCTGAAATAAATTTATTTTACAACAATACCAAAGGTGGAGTGATACCCTCGTTCAGATGGCTCATAATTATACAATACATAGACGAACAAGACGATGGCCTTTGGCTTCCCTCTATAATATAATTGATGTTGGTGGAGTGCCGCTAAAATAATTTAAGAAATATTAAATGTGAACAAAAAAATCTGTTCCGGAAACAATTTTTAAAATCAGTTGCTAAAAGCTTAGTATTACCTCAAATTAGAAGAACGAGCCTAAAAGGGTTACGTGAACCACAATAAAAGGTAATTGTTCAACTTCTTCAGGATAAAGTCGAAGCGGGATCCAGTGGAAGAAGCTCTGAATTAGAACCTCCACAAAAAAAGATGTAATTTGTGCCCAAATAAAATTTCCAGAAAATCAACACAAATTTGTGAAATTTGTCATTTACATGTTTTTACAGAAAACTTAAAAAAAAACTATAGTATGTATTAATTGTAATAAAAATGTAAATATAAACTAATATTAATATAAATGTAAATATAAATATATTTCAACTCGAGTGCGGAAGTAGTAGGCGGGACAAAATGAATTTCAAGAAATTTGATTGGTTTTGAGTGCGGGAGCGAGTGTGATGCTTTTTATTTCCGATGTCATGTCAGCAGCATCATGGTTATTCGTTTCTGTTTTTTATTTTGACATTCGCATAGATTGATACGTTTTCGAATTCACAATACCGGCCAATCGAAAACGTCTTTCGTTTATTCTAATTTGAAATCCCAAATAAATAGGGGCCCTGCTAAACTCGAGAAAATTCTATGTCTATCGTAAAATCACTATAGAAACTCTATGGAAGATATGACATTTTAACGACAGGAAACTGTAGTTGTTATTAGATACTCACTTTAGCAGAAGAAGGGATTTCTAAGAGTAGAAAAAAAATTTAACAATCGTCCAGAAACTAAATCCTATAGAATAGAAACTGGCTGCTAAGGGATGAAAAAAATTCAATGGAGCATTGTTTTTTCCTCCAAATTCAAACCACCAAGCCCTTCTTGGTCCCTATTTAGGCTTTCATACTATCGGTATTTATGAATTCGAAAACAGATTGATCTAAACGAAGGTCACAGCATAATTGAATAAGGAATAACCAGTAAACGAATAAAAATTACTCTTAAAGCGAAATCCGTTTCGAAGAATTGTCCGTCCACGAACAAAATTAATTTTCTGTGTATACAAAGAATTATTACATTTCTCAATATAAATTATGTAATAACACGAGACTACGAAAATATAATATTTTTAACTTTACTACGAGTATGTTATGTTTACACTCCGAAATTTGTATGTGATTAATTTTTGCATTTTTTTTATTTAAATTATTAATATTAAGGTTGATTACAAATTACAATTAAAGTGTAGCTATTATGTTTATATAAAACAACAAAAATAAGACGCCAAGGCCTGGGGCTTATTATGATATTTTTCCGATATCTAAAAATCCGCCGCGAAACAAACCCGCCGCGAATTTACCTATTATGAAACTATTATTATTACGGATTTGTCAAATACAAGCATGACATTAGCAATGATGCATTTTATAATCGGATGTAGTTACTAATTTATATTTTGTTGATGTTTTATTTTATTGAAAAATGAAATAAATTTAATTATCTATTATATTCGGTGGGTGAATAATAATATAAAGATAATTTTTTTAATTAATATTATTTATTTAAAAATATTAAAGTGTAAATTGGGTTGGTTAAATACAAAATTCAATTATAATTTATTATTGAAACTATTGAATATGTATGAATATTGTAGATCTATAATATCTTTCTCGAAAAATATATTTTAATTAAAAAATCAAATAAACATTCGATAACACACAATTCGAAATCTGAGGGCCCTATTATGAAATTTTCGGCTTCGGATCCGCCGCGGATTTTCTTACTATGAAATTAGTTTTTCATTCGTAAAATCCGCCTAATAAAACTAAAAGAGAAAACGAAATCAGATTTTCCGAAAATCGAATACCAATAACCACCTGCTATTTAGTTGACGAATTGTGTGTGTGTTATCGAATAAAATGTGGTTTCTCAATTAAAACTATATTTTTTCGAGAAATAAAATTTTTTAAAATGTAAGTGAATTAGAAAGATATTATTATTACAAGTATTCGTATTTCATAGCTATAATAATTATAATTGAATTATTTATTTTTTTCTGAATTTGTTGGAACTACACAACCGGTGAACAATTTGAATTAGGTACTTATAAATTTTATAGAGCGAAATTAAGGAATCGCGAAAAATTTCATGAATTCGATACAACTTTTTGTTCCCGACACTTGAAGAGGAGGACATAGGCAACATTTGGTTACAACAAGACGGCGCTCCGTGCCACACAGCACACGTTTCAATTGATCTTTCGCGCACTGTCTTCGAAGATCGAATTATCAGCCGAAATACTGATGTAATTTGGCCGCCTCGAAGCTGTGATTTGACGCCGTTGGACTATTATCTTTGGGGTGCCGTCAAAGATAAGTGTTACGCCGATAAACCAGCAACGATTGACGCTCTCTAGAACAATATTCGCATTGCCATTGAAGACATAATGCCGCATACCATCGAAAATGTGCTCAAAAATTGGACCAACCGTATGGGGTACGTCAAGTTCAGCCGAGGCAGTCATATGAATGAAATAGTATTCCATAATTAATCGGAAGGATTGTTCTTTACAATGAAAAAATAAATTTGAAAAAATATTGAGAACTTTTTATTTTATTGCATTTAAAAAAAAAAAGATTTATTTAGCCCATCCTATACATAATATGAACGAGTACATGAGTGAAAAACGAGTATTCGGAATTTTTTGCGCAATCCCAACATGTTTAGCAAGCAAACGGTCCTCGCCCGAACGTAAATTTTATAAATTTCCTAAACGTGATAGCTTTCATTGGTAACGTTTTGCTTGATCACATTGATTCAGCATACATTCTGGAAAACATATCAATTCATGTGCCTTGCAAAACATTTCGAAACCAGGAATTTTTAGCACTAGAACATCATTCCACAAACTATGGAGAAAATAACCCCATTAATAGATCATCTAAATCGTTCAACATCGTCAACAACCTATTTGACTTTAATTTATCAAAGGACAACTCCAAAATTATCCTTATGAATTATTTTTTAAATTTTTAATTGTTAAATCAAGATTTGATTTATATTTCTGTGTTTTACATTTCTTTATTTTATTTTTTTAATATTTTTGTTTTAAATTAAATTCTGAAATCATACATGTAAATCGTAGAATAGGTTTCTTTAAATAAATAAATAGTCCCTTATTTCATATTTTGATATCGAAGTGTGCAATAGATATTCCAAATAAAAGCCATTTACGTATTTGCGATTAAAAAAAGCTATGTGTTTAGAAGAGCCTTTTGAAGATTTTAATCGATTCTCATGAAATATCAAAATAGTAAGACAAATTCAAATAAATTTAGAGAGATACAGTTAGCAAATTCAAGTGACGACTGGCAATTTGAAAACTTGCCAAATATTCGTAGTCCTTCAAAAATGTAGTGAAGATTTGTGCCCATCAACTTGCTACAGCTGCCGTAAAAGTTTTGTAACTTTGAAAATATATCAGAAAATGTATATAAAAGCTAAAAGAATGGCGGAATTTTTTAAAAAAAGAGTTGTATGTACGAATTTAATTAGAATTTTAAAATAAAAAATCTGAAATTAATCAAACAAAATATTAATTTAAAATCTAAAAACATGTTAGAAAATTTAATTGACACACATGAAATCAAAGAGGACAGCAAAGAAATCGGAAAATTATTGGTTCTAGGAAAAACAAAATATTCCGATTAACCGCTTAAACAAAAATTAATTTCGCAAAAATTGTATTTTAAATCACCAGCAACTTATAATTATATGCGTGATGTTCTGGGTTTTAATATGCCGTCAAAGCAGAGCATAATAAATTGAAAATAATACAAAATTTGAAGCCTGCGCAAGGATGCACAAATCATTTATAATTTGAAAGAAAAAAGGAATTATCCCCAATAGAAAGGCATGAAGTGTTAATGTTCGATGAAGTAATGATTCGACAATCACTAGAATATGACTCGATTAACGGTGAGATTGATGGGTTTGCAGATTCGGGTGATGCTCGGTTTAAAGAATTGGCCAAAAATATTTGTTTTTATGATCAGAGGGAACTATAAATGTCTTGTCGTATTTTGAAAATGCTACAAATATTAAAGAGGAAGTCTAATTTGTTTTTATTTTTCTTATTGTGATTTTAATTTTAAAATTTCTAAATTTATTTGTTATAATTACATTTTTTATTTTACAAATTCAAATCGTATTTTATGTAATTTTTTAAATATACTTTCTATTAATTTTGTATTTATATAAAATTTACTGTATATGCGCTTTGTATATTTTGTAACGGAAATTTTGTTTAATAAATTTTCATTAGATAATGATGTCTTCGAATTGACATCGAAAGCTTAGCAAATAATTATTTTAATATTAAAAAGAGCCAGAAACCAATAACAACATTATAAAAACATATTAAAGAGGAAAATTTAGTGGAAATAATAAAAAAAATATTACAATGCTCTTTGAAATAGGATTTAATGTGAACGATTATTTGTGACTCGGGTCTAAATAACCGGTTAGCTATTAAAATGTTGGGAGTTGAGCCTGAAAATCCATTATTTTATTTAAATTGAAAAAGATATTTGCTTAGAAAAGATATTTGCTTAGTATCTTAGTAATTCTGTTCGCAATAACTTAACGACAATCGATTTTCAGACCGATGATGGAACTGTAAGTTGGAGCGTAATAAGTAAATTATACTTTACTGATTCAACAAACACAAGATTATGCCCAAAATTAACACCACAACATATAATTCCAAAAAAAAATTGATAAAAAACGATCAAGTTTCGCAACTCAAATTTTCAGTTGGACTGTTGCCAGTGCTATTCGGACGATCAGCTATTTTAACCAATTCCCTCCAAGGGTTCAAATATTTCACTTTCAACAGCAAATTTTATTGAAAAAATTGGCAGATTATTTGACAACGACAGCGAATTTTAAACGACAAAAATATAAAAATACAATTCAAGGTAACAACTTAGTTTTTAAAAATCTGCTGGAAATGTTATCATGTATTGTTGTAAAGGCCTTATTCAAACCATTAATAGCGTTTTGAAAATATTTGATAGCGTAGTTTCACAAAACGATCAAATATTTTTCCTTCTTAAGTCCAGATTAAATGAGATCTTAATAATATTACGGCCTGATTGAGAATTTGTTCGGTTTAATTAGGCAGAGGTATCGTAGACAATCGTCGATACCCTACTGTAAAGGAGTTTAACGATATACTGGGTCAGATAATGTCTATACATTTTTTTTTTTAAAACTCTGCAATAACCAATTGCGCCGAAGGCGATGACGATTTACTAATTCAAAATTTCATAATTATCAACAGCCCGGCACCGGAAGTGCAATTAAATCCCGACCGAATCCTGAATAACGAACATAACAAAAATATCGAAATGATCCGGTATTGATTTGAGCACAACAATTCAACCAGATTTTGAAATTTTGGACCAAGTCGTAGCAAACGATAATGAACATTGTCTTTAACGATTGATCAGTAAGATTACCTCGGACATGCTTTGTTAAGACTGCGTACATGACATCGGGAGTTAGTTCGGCACAAATACCATGGTATCGTACTGAATGTATTGAAACAACAAAGTTAAACATATTTCAACTCGAGTGCAGAACTAGTAGGCGGGGCAAAAAGCATTTCACGAAATTTGAGTGCTTTTGGATGCGGGGGCGAGTGTGATGCTTTTTATTTCTGATTTCATGCACGCAGCATAAATGTTTGAATAGGAATTATTGTTAATTATGCGAAAAGAAATGGATGAAAAAGAGGACTGTGACCGCATTATGATAAATTCAGAGTATTTTATTTTCATGAAAAATTATGTAAATAATCATACTTTTAGTTCATTACGTGCACCAGCAGAATTATTGTTTGAATTATGCAAACCACATATATACTTCAAGAAATTTTTAATGAACGGTTAAATGAAAAAATATCTGAAAAAAATAATGGTGGACCGATGTATAAAGTTAACGAATTGTCATGCAAAATATAGTTATTGGTTTCCGGAAACTACTCCCTAGTTCAGAACATAATTATAAATTATTAGACTTCTTAATGCTAGTACTTTTACGGAAATACACAAAATTGCTTTACCACAAAAAATTTGCGAATAAAATGGAGTTAAAAAATAGTTTTGTGTTTATTTGGAATAGTGCAAAGTTGGTTTTCATTTTTGTCATTAACTCATTTTCTAAAATTTCGTCTTATTTCTCATCTATACTAGTTCATCGATTACAAATTATTTTTCAGATTGCTTGGCTTAAACTTTAATGTCTTATTTTTGTCTTATGGAGAGAATAATTATAATTTAAAATATGAATTTACAAAAGTGAATTATAAAAAACTAAAACAATATTAATAAAAAATAAAAAACAAGAATTATTAATACTCATTTGTTGGTAGTTTATCTGTCTTCAATTGATGAACCACCGATACATTAACAATCCAAAGAATTTATTTGAATTTCTTAAATATAAACTGACATGATAATAAAAACAATACCATATTAATTTTGTATAAATATTCATTCAAATCATAAGGCGTCGATCGTCTACCAGCCCAAATTTTCAGTGAAATTATCGTTAAATTCATTTTATGTTAAGTATCGATCATCAACAATCCAAATGAAATAAATAAATAAATTGGTGATTAATTATCTACCATACCTCATTGAAATTAGTGTTAATTTATATAAATATACAAATTCAATTGATAAGGTGTCGATCGTCTATCAGTCCAAAATCTCTTTGAAATTAAGGGGTATATCTACTAAATGTTAATTATTATATACTAGATGCGCAACTAAATTTCTAGGTTTTTTGAAAAATGGAAAATTTCAATAAATATATAAAAAATGGTTTATTCAAAGTATTGTCCTTCGCTATTTACACATTTTTGCCACCTCTCGGGCAATATATGAATATCACGACGACAAAACGACGCGTCTTTCGACCGAAACCATTCATCCAACAAATTTTGCACTTCTTCCAAACTGGTCAAGTGTAGCCCTACCAAGCCATGCGCCATCGACCGGAACAAGTGATAATCCGAGGGAGTTAGGTCTGGGGGAATAAGGCGGATGCAGTAGCAGACCCATCTCAGCGATTTGATGGTGTCCTGGACGATGGGAATGCGATGGCATTGGGCGTTGTCGTACTGCAATATCACTCGTTCGTGTCTCGTGTCCCATTTTGGCCGTTTTCCGAGCAATGCATGGTTAAGATTGATGAGTTTTCATCGTTAGCGTTGCCGATTGACAGTTTCGCCCTATTTCAGTAGCTCATAGTACACGATTTTGTTCTGGTTCTACCAAACGCAGGGCAGTCTTCTTTGCGAAGCGATTTGATTGTGCCGTCATTGTTGATGCTTCGCCAGGTGAAATTCACAACTTTTGCCGTTTGGGATTCTTATAAAAGACCCACTTCTCAACTCCCGTAACAATTCGATGCAGGGAGCTCATTCTTTCATGGCGTGGAAGCAAAATTTCGCAAGTGGCTCTTCGATTTTCCATCTGTCTCTCAGTCAACTCATGCGGCACCCATTTCCTCTCCTTTTGAATTTTTCCCATAGCATGTAAACGTTGTTTAATGCATCCGCAATTCAACCTTGAGTTTGCGTATCATCTTCATCCAATAACGCTGCAGCTCTAGCGCCACTTCTGAAGAGTTTAAACTAATCTTCACATAGTTTTCGATGGTGCATGTTCGCCGAAGGCCTCCTCAAGCAAATTTTTTTGCAAATATGAACAAAACACAACTTCTGACATAAATGACAACTAGATGTGCCGCTAGCACCATCTATGTGTGAAAATTTAGTTGTGCACCTGATACAAATAAAGTGAAGCGACAAACTTCCACTTAGAAAAATTTTATTTCGTACCTGTCGTGTAATGTGTTATTTTTTTACCTAATAAAAACACAAATCACAATAACTAACAAAATTGTATTCTCTGTTTTTTGCGTTTTTAATAAAAATATAAACAAAACAACACAATGAAAACGATGAGAATAAATTCGGGAGAGTAAAATGCTTTTACATCATTCTTGGTTTTTTAAATTTACTTTGTGACCCCAAATCAAGAGTGTAACCCCAGTTGAAAACTATGTAGAATTTTGTTCGCAGTTTTTTTCTGTATAAGTTATATTTCTCTGTGTATTGGCCATGGCGTTAGAATATGAGGCAGCTAGAGGAAGTTTAGTTACTGAAACAGTAAAGTTGTGCAAGCTGAATTTCGAGGATATTGCGGAGACAAAGAATAAAATAATAAAAAATAATAAGCGAAGATTAAAGACAACTGACACTGAGGTATTGGAGCCACAAAAAGTTACAACAGTCAAGTGGTAAGACAGGTGATATCAAAAGTCAAAGAAGATGCTTCAAATGCGAGACGTTAAGTCACTAACTGGCGGGAGTAACAAACACCGGGAATAAAGAAAACCCGAGAGGATTCAATAAACAACTAAGTCCGAAAGTAAACGCTTGAATCTAGCTCGAATAGTACAAGTTGGCGTAGAGTTTACAGCTAGAGAAAAAGAGGGACGAATTGGCTTATCAACCGGAGCAAAAGATCCTTAGGAGAGGCCCAGCGGAAGTTTCGAGCACGATTGTTGTGAGTATGTCCGGCAGTGGAGTTGATTGCTAAAAAGAGAGCGATCCAGATGGCCGCGACGGAGAGTCGTGCAAAGGTAATCCGCATTGATCTTGAGGTGTATTGGAATACAACGAAGCAAAGAAAGGGTCAGAGACATGCCTATAGCGTACAGAAGCCTAGAAATGCCCGATTTGTCAAGAAGTAAGGGCCCTCAAAAATAACGTAGCTGAACAACGACGACTAGTGGACAAAGATCGATCAGCAATAGAGAGTAACAGCAAGAACGCCAGAAATAAATCGGAAGCGCAACACGACCAGAGTGGGAGATTTGCCGATTTTCGATGCGGTGAATAGTGTAATTAAGCTCCAAGAAGCAGAAAAGCAGATTTCTAGATGCACGAGATTGAGCTCCATAGACAATTGTCAAAAAGGTCACCGACTATGTGTATCGAATTTCCCTATTTATTTGCACAGATGGAGTAAATGAATTAAAATTGAACTATTGTAAAACGATATGTGGTTACAGTGAATTGATATTGTAATAAATGTTTGTTTATTTATTTACAATATAATTTTGGAATGATCTACACACCAAATATTGAGCTTATAAGCTCATTTATTATATGATGTGCAGTTCATGAAAATCCAATTAGTTAAACCTTTTCTCTCTGGGTCGTGGAGTTTGTGGATATGGCTCACATAGGAATATAAATTCTAATCTGATATTTTTAACATTATTTTGTAAAATCCTCATCAGTAGATGAATACAAGATGTGATGTAATTTGCTAGTTGCATGCTATCTTCTCTTGTCTGATTTGTTAGGGGTTTTTCAGCTTCGATTTATAAATTTACGTAGACGGACCAGTTGGCAATTATAAATCCATATTCAAAAAAGTTAAAATCCGATAATTTTACAAAAAATTGTAAAAAAATGCGACCGCTCGACACAAAAGTCAAGGCATCGAATGTTTAGTCTTTAGAAGAAATTGACAATTAAAAAAAACATGTTTCAATTTTTGATATTGATGACTTTGTGAAAAAAAACGTATTATTTGAACATTTCATAAAATTACCTATTATATTGCACACAACTGTATGGTATATATGTTTATATATGTATATATGGATATGTATGTGGGTTAAGCACATGATACCATCAAATTCCATTCTACCAACACGTGGAAAGTACATTCACCAAAGGTTCAAGTAACGGCCCACAGATCAACATGCTAACTCAACATATATGTAAATACGCGTGTAAAAATACACGAGCATACAACATACTTTGTAAAATGCTTTATCAGCTTATTTTTATTATATAAAGAAATGTAAATTTGTTATAGTTTAGATTTAAGTTGTTAATTAAATAAATCGAACATAGTTCAAAAAATATTTTTTTAATTAAAAATACAACTGTGACTTTAACTGGACTAGTGGCGAAACAAATTTAAAAGTTATCTCGAAAATTAAAACATTGCTTGTTATTCACAGTCGATCATAACAAAAAGTACAATTACTATCTCCATAGTAATAGTGAAGTGAATCGTGACGTGAGTGATATCGCATCGTTAGTAGGCCACTGGCATGAATCAACACCGATAGCTAAACAGAAAAAATTGTGAATCATCCGCAACTAAAAATAGGATACAGTCCGGCTCAAATCTCCAGGAAAATGCAAATCCCTGCATCTTTATTACCCAAGGAGAAATCCTCTTAAAATGCAAATTATATTACTGTAAGTAATAATCATTTTATAAAATTACAAAAGTAAAAAAACATAAAATAATAGAAATAATCTAGTAACGTAAATACGAAGTGAAATAATAAAAATTACGAAGTGAATAATTATAAGATAATCGTACAAATTTTCGATGGGAACCCCTTACACTACGTGTCCTGGGTAAATAGTATTCGAAATAGTTAAGGAAAAACCAATTTACCGGGCAATCCTCAATAGCATACCACAAAAAATTAGGGGAACAGCAGATTCAGGACTGGTGTTTTACAACATATTTAATGCAAATTGGAGTGAGATAAAAAACTGCTTGTCGCTGTACTACGCCAATAAACGTGACCAAAGAACATTAGAACATCAACTAAATAATCTCGTCCAGGGGAACAAGAGCATCGATGAATTTTACGCTAACGTGAACCATCAGTTATCATTGATAATTAATAAAGTAAAAACGGAAAGTTATAATCAAGATACCATGACTGTACTCAGCGAAATTTATCGTAACCGTGCGCTGGATGTATTCATAAGGGGGTTTAATGGCGATATTTCTAAAATGCTCACCATACAGCGACCACCAACCCTTCCGGAGGCATATTCGTTGTGCTTAGAAATTCAAAATATGAATTTTCGGAACGTGTCCATTCATAACCGAAATTTTAACAACACGATCACAATTCCAGCCAATCAAATTCCACAAGGCACCACCAGAAAATACCAAAACCACTGCCTCTCTACAGCAGAAAAACATGGGATGTCTCAACAATAGCAACAGCAGCTACAACCACAACAACAGGAGATGAAAATGCCACCACTAAAGCCAGTGTATAGTATATCCAAAGCCACCCACACCAATGGAACAGTGAAGATCAAGAAGAAAACGACGAGATAAATTTTATAGAAGACGCCTCTCTAGCCTACCTTACGTAGAGTACAAGTGTTACAGCAATAAAAATTTAAAATTCCTAATAGACACGGGTGCGAACAAGAATTTTATAAGCAAAGAACTCGCGAAAGGTACTAAGCCCGTAAGTAAACCGTTCACGGTCAACTCAGAAGGCAATATTAAAATTAACCATAAAATAACCGCATCCATCCTTTTGATAACGACATTTTAGTCGATTTTTTCATTCTACCCGGACTAACCTCGTTTGATGGTATCATTGGAGATGATACTTTAAAAAAAGGTAGAGGCAATAGTAGACAGGAGACAAAACATATTAACCATCTCTCCTGGCATCGACATCCCTCTGAAAGAAAAACTCTCTACTCAAGTAAACAATATGGACGAGCAAACGAAGACAACATTGAAAGGTGCAATTACTGAATTCCTACCACTATTTGGTTGGGCCAATCAGCGATGAGGAATTTATCGATACGAATATTAGAGCATAAACAAGGAAACAACTGAAGAACCAGTATATTCAAAGACCTACCCCTATCCTATAAACACGAGAGCCGAAGTGGAAGACCAAATAGCAAAACTCCTGAATGACGGAATTATCAGATCCTCGAAGAGCCCGTATAATTTACCCATATGGATAGTGGAAAAAAGTTGGATGCGTCAGGGATAAAGAAATACCGGATGGTCATCGACTACAAGAAGTTGATTGCCGTAACCATATCCGATATGTATCCAATACCGAATATTACCATGGTGTTGGTTAGGCCAGCTTAGGAAACTCTAAATTCTATACAACATCGATCTAACGTCTTGCTTTCACAACGTCAAAATGAAGGAAAGCGATATCCCGAAAACTGCATTTTCCACGATGCACGGAAAATATGAATTCTTGAGACTACCATTTGGTCTAAAGTACGCGTATGCTATCTTCCAACGGCTAATAGATGACGTGCTCAAATAATTCATTGGGAAGATCTGTTACGTGTACATTGATGAGATAATCGTCTTTGGCAGAAACACAAAAGAACAACATTTGGATAACGTCAAGAAGGTATTCAATAAGCTACAGAATGCAAACCTCCGGGTTAACCTAAATAAGACGGAATTCCTTCCAGGAAGAAATGGAATTCTTGGGTTATGTTATAACCAACGCCGGTATAGAAGCAGATCCAAGGAAGATAACAGCGAATAAACCAACGGAAAACCTTAAGGAATTTAAAGGATTCCTTGGGATGACATCATATTATCGACGATTAATTAAGGAATTCGCAAAAATTGCGAAACCACTCACGAATCTAACACGGGGGAAGAATGCTCAAGTAAGAACCAGCAAGTTGAGAAGCATCAAAATCGAATTAAAGGAATTCAAACAGTTAAAGGAAGTATATATTATCATCATCGAGTCTACTAACATTCCCGGATTTCAACCGACCATTCATTCTAACGACAGATGCGTCAAATATCAGCATTGGGGCAGTACTGTTGCAAGGCAAAATTGGCAAGGATCGCCCAATTACATATATATCAAGATCCCTAAACTCCACCGAAGAAAATTACGCAACGAATGAAAAAGAGATGTTGGTGATCGTCTGGGCCCTGGATAGTGTACGAAAGTAACTTTACGGAGCAAAAAAATCAAGATAGTTACGAATCATCCGTTATCTTTTGCACTGAAGAGGTTGAAGACCCACATCAAAAAATATAATTATAAGCTGGTCTACAAACCATCACCAACAAAGTGGCAGATGCCTTATCAAGGTTTGAATTGGAAGTGAACAACCTGTCAACATCAAGCAGCGGGCCGATACGCAGCGCAAAAGAGGATGGAACACAGCTCATTCAACATAGTCAATCACCAATAAACGTTTTTAAAATACAACTAATACTCACAATAGGCAACGATATGTACATCTACGAAGAACCATATCGTAACTACCATCGATATTACATAGCATTACCAGAAATGAGCAAAGAGGAATTACGAAAAAATCTGAAAATAAAGCTACATCCAACCCTTCTGAATGGCATCAAAATTCCAGAGGAATACATGCAGATGCTTTAAGAAGTCTATCAACAAGACTTCATCAATTAGAAGATACGACTAACACGAAGATTCGTAGAAGACCTAAACAATGAGGAAAATATCTTCCGAATTATCGAGGAAGAGCATCGAAGAGTAGTCCGTAATTGAAATAAAACAAAGAACAGATTTTAGAAAAGTACTACTTCCCTCAGATGTCAAGCCTAATAAAAAAAATATACGAAATATTGTGAAATTTGCAACGAGAATAAGTATGACCGACAGTCAAAACTTCAAGAAACCCCAATACCAACATAACCTTTGGAGATTTTACATATGGATATTATCGATATAAAAGATGAAAAATGTATAACATGCGTGGATAAATTTTCAAAATTCACGAAATTCTTTCATATAAATGACCAGATCGGTGTGTTCTATCTTTTCGGGGGAAAATAATTAAGATGATGCACTACTTCACAGCTCCAAAATTTTTAGTAATGGATAATGAACATTACTTCATAAGCCCAATTATCACCGATTTCACAAAACCCCTCTGGATAAAGGTGTACCTAACCCCAACCAATAAAATGAAGTAATTGGAACAATAGAAAGGGTCCATTAAACAATCCTAGAAAACCTAAGGTGCATCCAGACCGAGTATAAGGATCTCACAATAAAAGAACTGCTTAATGTTGCAGTCGATAGGTATAATATTCTGTTATTGGGAAAAACCATGTAACATCTTCGTCGGACGAATACAACGTTTTAATTATCAGAACTTGTACTACAAGGAAAAAAATAAATGAAGACCTTATAGAAAGGATAAAGCATAATCAAAAACTTAAAATGCAAAGATCTATATATCTATATATGTATATATGTATATATGTATATATCTATATGTATATATGTATATATGTATATATGTATATATCTATATATATCTATAGATATATACATATATACATATATGCATATATATATATATATCTATTATATGTATATCTATATATATATATATCTATATATATATATATATATATATATATATATATATATATATATATATATATATATATATAGATATATATATATATATATATATATATATATATATATATATATATATATATATATATCTATATATCTATATATATATATATATAGATATATATCTATATCTATATTTAGATATATATCTATATATCTATATATAGATATATATCTATATATCTATATATCTATATATCTATATATATATATATATATATATATCTATATATATATATATATATATATATATATATATATATATATATATATATATATATGTATATATATATATATATATATATATATGTATATATATATGTATATATATATATATATATATATATATGTATATATATATATATATATATATGTATATATATATATATGTATATATATATATATATATGTATATATATATATATATATATGTATATATATATATATGTATATATATATATATATATGTATATATATATATATATATATATATATACATATATATATATATATATATATATATATATATATATATATATATACATATATATATATATATATATATATATATATATATATATATATATATATATATATATATATATATATATATATATATATATATATATATATATATATATATATATATATATATATATATATATATATATATATATATATATATATATATATATATATATATATATATATATATATATATATATATATATATATATATATATATATATATATATATATATATATATATATATATATATATATATATATATATATATATATATATATATATATATATATGTATATATATATATATATATATATATATATATATATATATATATATATATATATATATATATATATATATGTATATATATATATATATATATATATATATATATATATATATATATATATATATATATATGATATATATATAATATATATATGATATATATGATATATATATATGATATATATGATATATATGATATATATATATGATATATATGATATATATATATATAATATATATATGATATATATGATATATATGATATATATGATATATATATATATATATATAAATATATATGATAAAAAATCCCTGAAATCACAAATTCACTCTATGGAGCCATAAGTCATGTTTTAATCTTATGATTTTTATGTTTTGAATATGTAGCCTTGATTAAAACAAACATTTTGAGACACTTAATTTTTTTTGGTTCTTGTTGTTGTTAAAGATACAGGGTGTCAAAATTTGAGAAAAATGATAATCATGGTATTGTATTTATCGCAATAAAAAGAAAAATAATTGTCCGATAATTATGATTTTGGGCTCATGTTAAAGGTAAGTTAATAAGGATTTCTAAAAAAATATAAAAATATTATATTGTTTAAATCCTTCTTCTCTAAATTTCCCGCCAAAATGTTCTTTTTAAATTTTCTCAAAAACCTATTTTTTTCTTTTTTTCTGGAATTCGATAATTAATATTTTACAACATATCAAAAAACTAGAATACCGTTATTTTTTGTTTTCTTGCAAAAATCGTTTTAGTAAGAGAAGTATTTCATTTTTATATGGAAAGCTATATAGATATTTCTCAGTGTTTTGAAATTGTTTACAAAAGTGGTAGTTCATTTAATTTGTGTGTTTTGTATTTTATTTATTGTACAATTTTGCGTCATATTTAAGTATGAGTCACAGAATTATGAGGTGCCACCCCCTGGTTTATATCGTTTGGTTAGTCGTAGTACCATAAATTCCTTTTCTTATTTTGGGTTATTTAATAAAAGACTAAATAAAATGTTGTTTCCCCCTTTTTTATTGAGGGTGGATTATTTTTACTTGATGCAGGCGTACCTGTTAAACGATGAGAAATTCTTTTGAAAACAAAAAAAGAACATTGTTGATATAAATAGGAGTAAAAATTAAAACTTTTGATTAGTTGACATTGTGAATTGTAGACAACATTTTAAATAAGGAGTAAGATTTTTTAAAATTTGAAAAAGTAACAGTGTGTTAAACTGAGTTTAAGTGGATAAATAAGTTCTAGTGCGCTAAATTGGATAATGGATAAATTTCGAAAGTGTTGTAAACCATATCACGATTCAAAGTGTTCGAGTAAACTAAAACGAGTTACGGATTATGTTAAGCAATTTATGCCACAATCAGTTGAGAATCAAGATAATTTGTATCTCTGTTCAACGTGCTATATAAATATTACCTGCAAACGACGAAAAATAGAATCACAGTTGTCACCAGTTGCGGGACCATCAACAACATCACCTCTAACACCGCAAATGGCCGATAACGATAATAGCAGTGATAGTGAAGTGTTATTTAAAAAATGTGTCCGTTTTGGAAAAAATGAATGAAGTGTTACCCTTTTTTGGAAAGTCTCCTATATATCCGAGTACGTTAGAAGCCAGGCCAAAACATCAGCAGCAAAAAGTAATAGATTTAGCTTCAATAACACCATCAACATCTTTGGTTCCGGGAATCGTGCCGCTTTCGAATCAGTCAACCGAAGATCAAAGGAAGGTTGCACTATATGATGAATTGATAGGTGATCTAAAAGCTAAATTCGAAGAACTGGAGAAAACCAGTTATAACATTCAGCTACTTACTATATTGCCAAAATCATTAACCATTCAAGAAATCCAGAATGGGTTCAAGGCAACGCAACATATGGTGCGAACCGCTAAAGATCTATGAGACAAGAATGGTCCACTAAGTCGTCCAGCAGCTAAAGTAGGAAAGCGAATTAGTGATGAGCTGAAGCAAGCAGTATTATCTTATTATACTGATGATGATGTTAGTCGGATAATGCCAGGGAAAAGCGATTGTTTAACAGTCGATAAAGTTAAAGTTCAAAAGCGGCTAATGATGTGTACATTGAAAGAGTGCTACGAAGGATATAAGACGGTGTATCAGGATGACGAATCAAAAAAAATTGGTTTTTCTAAATTTTCACTACTTCGTCCAAAATACTGTGTACAACCAGGTAGTAGTGGAACGCACACAGTCTGCGTGTGTACCATACATCAAAATGTAAAATTAATTATTTATGGCACCAAAATGGAAACTACTACCAACGGAAAGATAGCGCACTACCGGGATTGTATTTCAAATATTTTATGTGATGAGCCTACACCAACATGTTACCTTCTACAATGCGAAAGCTGCCCAGGACTGGATAACTTCAAAGAATATTTGAAAAACGCATTTCGGGAACATGGCTGCGAGGATGCTGAGTTAAAATTTAGTCAGTGGGTTTCTACCGATAGGTGCAATCTGAAGAGCTTTTCTCAACCGTTGGATGAATTTCTGGATTATTTCATGAATAAGCTGAAGAATCTGTCACCTCATTGCTTCATTTCACTTCAGCAGTCCAACTTCTTAAAAAATAAAAAATTGTCGCTGAAGTCTACGGAGGTGATAGTTTTATGAATTTTGCAGAAAGTTATGCATTTATAATGCAAAATGCCGCACAAGGATTTCATTGGAATAATAAGCAAGCGACTATTCATCCATTTGTAATTTACCAAAATTTGGATGGCAAATTACTTCACTACACCTTCATTATAATATCGGATTATGTTTACCACGATAATGTAACGGTTCACTTATTCATTGAAAAATTGATGCAGTTCTTGAAAACTAAAATATCCAGTTTATCTAAAACTTATTATATTACCGATGGGGCAGTCACGCATTGTAAAAATAAGAAAAATTTTAAGAACATCTTAAAACACAAAGAGGATTTTGGAGTTGATTGTGAATGGCATTTCCATGCAACAGCTCATGGAAAAGGTCCATGTGATGGAGTAGGAGGTACCATCAAAAGAATGACATCCAGAGCTAGTCTCACAATGGAATACAGCAGTACAATAACCAATGCAGATGAATTATTTAAATGGGCTAAAACGTTGAAGACAGATATCAATTTTGGATTTTGTTCACACGCAGAACAAAAATCCAAGCAAATCAAACTTGCAACTAGGTTTGAAAATTTAAAAACAGTAAAAGGAACTCACGGTTTCCATGCAGTTATTCCAACAGAGGATGGCTATTTGAAATGTAAAAAATATTCTAATTCTGACGATTATGTTAAATTTAAATTGTAATTTGAATAAGATTTAATGTTAAACAATAAAATAAAATTATCAAAAGAATTTGGGTTTGAAATTTTAAATATATGTAATTAAATTTGAATAATAAATATTAACACTAGATTTACCACACCAGTCAAAATGACTGGTTTTAAAATTTATATTTTCAATTTACTACTTCACCTTATTTTTTTTTACTACTTATTATGTTCAATTAACTAATAAATATAGTTATAATTAATATAATATATTACAATTAACTTAATTGAAGTAATTTATCATTTTTTTTAAATACATTAAGACCGAAAACCCCACTAACCATTTTTTCTAAAACCAGTCAGTTTGACTGGTGTCGGTAGAAATAGGTATGGTCAAATTGTCGGTATATCTCTAGTGTTAATAATTTAACTGAACTATCCTTTTTGTAAACAATTTCAAAACACTGAGAAATATCCACTGAAATACAGTTTTTCCATATAAAAATGAAATGCTTCTCTTACTAAAAACGATTTTTGCAAGAAAAGAAAAAATAACGGTATTCTAGTTTTTTGATATGTTCTAAAATATTAATTATCGAATTCTAGAAAAAAAGAAAAAAATAGGTTTTTGAGAAAATTTAAAAAGAACATTTTGGCGGGAAATTTAGAGAAGAAGGATTTAAACAATATAATATTTTTATATTTGTTTAGAAATCCTTATTAACTTACATTTAACATGAGCCCAAAATCATAATTATCGGACAATTATTTTTCTTTTTATTGACATATAAACAACATCATGATTATCGTTTTTCTCAAAATTTGACACCCTAAATCTTTAACAACAACAACAACAAAAAATATTAAAGTGTGTGTGTATTAAAGTGTGTGAGTGTATGTATCTATGTGTGTGTATATGTATCTATGTGTGTGTGTGTGTATATGTATCTATGTGTGTGTGTGTATGTATATATATATATGTATGTGAATGTATCTGTGTGTGTGTATGTATCTATGTGTGTATGTATCTATATGTGTATGTATCTATGTGTGTGTATGTATCTATGTTGTGTGTGTATAATTGTGTGTGTGTGTATAATTTTATGTATATGTATGTATAAGTGAGTGTGTATGTGTGTATAATTTTATGTATATGTATGTATAAGTGAGTGTGTATGTGTATATAAGTGAGTGTGTATGTGTACAGTGCACCTGGAATACTACAGGCCACACTGCTTGCTATGTCATCAAATTTACGTCTACAGTGTATTCTTTGAATTGTAGACGGCAGTCATGTTCATAAAAAGAATAAACGAAATGACAGAAAAAATATTAAAAACAAAAATATGTAGTGTGATTCGCAAAATCAATGAGTAAGGGTGTACTTTTTTAGTCAAGCAGAATATTTTCACGTGTTTTTTTATGTTTATATATTAAACGCAATTTAGAACGCATAATTTTATAATGATATGAATTAATACTTACCAATAGTTTTTATAAAATTTTAAAATATATTATTTATTAAAATTGTAAACAAACAAGAAAAATATTTTATAAATATTTTTCTTGTTGTTACAATATTTTTATTAATATGACAGCTTAAACACAAAAACAAAATCAATAAAATCGTTTTAATTTTAGTGCTGCCTATAATAGGCAAAGAGGGAACTAACGACATAAATTTACGTCATATAGCAAAATTTTTAAAGCAGTGTGGCCTGTAGTATTCCAGGTGCACTGGTATATATGTATTTATGTGTGTATATATGTATGTATGTGTGAATGTATATATATATATGTGTGTATATACCGAGTGACTGACACGAAGTCCTCTATTCTCTTAGGCGTATCACTTCATGCGACATGACTATGGTCGTCTTTGTTACTAGATAGTCGAAATATGCTGAATAATTTCGTACAAAACTTCGCAGTGAATATAATAATCTTAGTTGGCTATAAATAATAATCTTAGTTGGCTGCCTTAGTTTGAACGTTTTTTTATTTATTTGTCGCATCAAAATTACAAGTCATGGAAATTGTAGTTTGAAGTGATAGAAGTCACAAGAAAATATTTATAAAGCAGCACACTAAGATTTAAAAAAACAGCCGCAACGAGTTTTTTAAATAATTATTTTGTAAGTTTCGATTTAATAATATAGTAACCAAGAAGATGAGTAGTCACGTCGCATGGAGTGATGCGACTAAGGGTGGAAGTGTTACCAACTTCAGCCTGTCATTGCTGTCAAACCAGTGATGACAGAGCGCTCAAATTTACACTAATGACAGTTCATTTCATTATTTACAAGCGTACAAAAGCATTTTAAATTGGCTCGGAATCCGCGCCATAGCCACAGAAAAATGGCTCGTGAGGCGAACATTTCGCTCGAACGGATGCAGTACATATTTAAAGATCATCAAGCCTTGAAATTCCATAAAACGCATGGTCTCACCGATACTCAAAAAAAAATTAAGAGTGGAAAGAGGAAAGGAATTGTTACGCTTGCACGAAAGTGGTGATTTGCCGAATTTGGTTTTCTCCGATGAGTCACCGTTCGCTATTGTGACCGTGTGCTACCGTTCGGCAATATGTGAACAAGCAAAACGACCTGATTTACTTGCCCGGCCGTTCTACTGACAATTTGGACCAACGGATTGCCACTCGAAACCAAGCGCCGTCGATGGTGATGGTTTGGGCCGCCGTAATGGCAGAAAGCCGTTCACCGCTCGATTTTTTGGACCGTGGCATCAAGATAAATGCTCAAATTTATCGGGATCATGTGTTGAAGGGAGCGTTGAAGCCTTGGCCACAAAAACATTTCGGCCGAAGAGCCTGGACATTTCAACAGGACTCGGCGTCGAGTCATAAAGCGCGAGTCAATCAAGATTGGCTGATAAACAACGTTCCGCGGTTCATGTCCACTGCCCAATGACCACCAAATTCACCGGATGCAAATCTGCCAGATTTATCGGTTTGGGGTATTTTAAAGAGCAAGGTTGGGACAAAAAAAAAATACCAAAGTGTCGATCATCTCAAGCAAGCGCCTCGCCAGGAATGGGCCAAAATACCGCAGGGCCACTTTCGTGCAGCATAAATGATTGATTCAATAAAATTCATCAACAAATAAAAATTCTGTGGTGTTTTGTTCTGGTAACACTTCGTGTCAGCCAACCTGTATGCATGTGTATATATATATATATATATATATATATATATATATACATATATAAAGATGTGTGCCTATGTGCCTGTATGTATGTGTCTGTATGTATGTGTGTATGTATAAATATTTGTATGTATGTGTGTGCTTTGAACACTATGCGCGGTAGGTACTTGGCGAAACACATTAACACTAAACATTTTGAACAAATTTAAAAAAAAGGATTGCGAAATAATAAACAAGTGTTATAATGTGTTTATTAAGTGCATGTGTGTGCGTGGCTATGTGTACGTGTGTATATGTGTGCGTGTATATATGTATGTGTGTGCGTATGTGTGTATATGTGCGTGTGTGTATATGTGCGTGTGTATGTGTGTATATGTGCGTGTGTTTCTGTATATATTTGTGTGTACGTGTGTATATGAATGTGTGTGTATGGATGTGTGTGTATATGAATGTGTGTGTGTGTATGTATGTGTGTGAATGTATGTGTGTGTGTATGTATATGAATGTGTGTATATATGTGTGTATGAGGGTATGTGTGTATATGGGTGTACATTTGTGTGTGTA